>VZTJ01000101.1:237387-319151 GCA_013397795.1 Orthonyx spaldingii
AGCTGGGGGAGACTTGGCTTATTGTGATGAAAATCTCGAATTGTAAGGAGAGTGAAGCAGTGTAGAATAGGCTGGAGCAGGAGGGGAGGATGTGGCATCTTCCCTCCAAAGCTTTTTAGGCACCGCGTGGTCCAGCGCTGGGCAGACGGGCTGGGATTTAAGTCCCCTCGGATGAGGTGAGGTCTTTCAGCTCTAAATTCTGCAACTTGCTGCTGGAGCACAGACTTGCTGCCCTGTTTCTCATTCCACTGAATGCACGCGTTAACCCTTGCGCTGCTGCCGCCGTGCAGCTGAGCTGGATGGAACAGCAGAGCCCGGCAGGCACGGCAGCTGTATCTTTAAGGAATTTGCTCTATCTGCCTCTCAGCAGCAGGTTTNGATTTAAAATCCCATTCTCTATGCTATTACTATTGCTAATCATTTCAGGCAATGTAACCTCATCTGAGATTTCCCCAGAGAGGCTAGTCTACAAGTAAAGGGTTGGGAAAGGGAAGATACATAACAAGAATCAAGGATTTTACAGATTTTTTTTTTTTTTTTTTTTTTTTTTTTTTTTTTTTTTCTTTTTTAAGGAGGCACAGGAGCTTTTCTCCATCCAGCATCCAGCAAAACTCTCCAGCTCCGGAGCTCTGGGTCGCTTTAACCGCTCTATTTCTGCCCTGAGAGGCAAACAGCTGGCAGAGGTGGTGGGATCCGGGTGGCTGGAGGAGGAGGAGGCAGCCCCGGTCCTTGGCCGGGGCACTGGTGGCATGTGCGGAGGTGCTGCCCAGGTGTGGGGTTGGCAGAGCTGGGCTGGAGGTGTCCAGCTGGGAGCTAATGGGTCGCGCTCTCACTCCACCCATCCGCCGCTCGCCAATTGGAAGTGAGGGACAGAGATGCTCTGGATGGATTAATGTTGGAGCCAGTGAAAAAGCAGGAGCCGTCGCTGCCTCGGCCACCTGAGCGAGTGGCCTTTGGGGACAAGTGCTGGTGGCCTTTGGGGACAAGTGCTGGTGGCTCTGGGGGAGCAGCGCTGAGGGGAGCAGAGGCATCTCTCTCCTGAAGAAGTAGTGCAGGTAAGTTGTGGTCTTTAAAGCCTCCCCCCCAAACTGAAGCACTGCTGTTGCTGGGTGATGCATTTGGTCAGGAAATCTGAAAAAGCAGCTCTGCCAGCTCCTGAATTATTTAATTCGCTAAAGTAAGGCAGTGCTTGATGTATTTTCTATGGGCTTTGCTCTGCTTAGTGATGATATCTATTGCCTGTGCTGGATGTCTCTGTGTTTAAGGGTGGAGAATGCCTTTTGAATTTAATTTAAATGAACCAGAGTGCTGGCTGTCGGGGTTTGAATTTACTTTCAAGGTATGCACGGGGAGATGAGCACAGAAGAGCTTCCCTGTTTTGGTTTTTCTCTTAATTAATGGCACAACATCCTCCCAGGCTGTCAGGGAGCTGTACATAGAGCTGTATCACTTGGGGGAAGTGCAGTGCTGAGTGGAGACAAAATCGTGTATGTGGTGTGTGTAAGATGCTCCCAACCGTCATCCCTGGTGCTGTAGCCATGGAAGCCTCGTGGATGAACCATAAACAACATCCTAATGAATAACATTATCTCCTGGAGTGTCCGTCTGCAATTATTTCATCACTGGACTGGGGCATTTTAATTTTGGATTGACGATGGACAGCAAAACGGGATCTGGTGCTGCTGGCTCTGCCCCCACCCTGTGGTGGTGGTGGTGGTGGTGGTGTTGTCACTGATGTTGTTTTATGGCTCCTAAACATGGGAAACTGCATGGGGTGATGTGTGTCACCCTGCTGAAGCTGGTGGGAATTGCAGAGCCGGTGTCTGGGGGCTGGGTGAGGCTGCAGAGTGCAGCTGTGTGGCCATTTGGGTACCCTCTGGGCTCTTCTTGCATTTCGTGGCAGAGGGAGGTTTTCCTTTCTGGGTCTTGATTGGAAGCACAACTGAAAATGTGTTTGGTGATCAGGTAGCTGTGTTCACTGCTCTGCTTCTGCTTCCAGGATAGACCTTGGGTTTGGCCTAACTTCTGGCTTTGTGTGGCTTAGATCTGTTCCATCCCGTGCCTTTTGGGGGGTGGGGGTGGGGGTGGGAAGGGGTGCAGGAAGGACTTCACTGTAAAAACTTGGCTCAGCCACTGCTGCCTTTTCAGCAGCTGCTTTCATTTCTGGTGGCGATAAGATAAGGGAGGAAAAAAACTTTCTAGAAATTCACTTTGTTCCCAAACATGACCCTGGTACCCTGGAGGAGGGATGGATGTTCCAGTGTGAGCCTGGTGATGCTGCAGCATCTCCTCTAAACCCTCAGGAAGGGCTTATAACCCACCCTGCTGCTTAATTTGACAGTATTTACACATTTAAAGCCCTGCAGGGAGCAGCTCCCACCCTCTGAATAGCCCCAAGTCAGTGAAATGTTGTCAGACTGTCTCTTAACCATTTTTGCATGTTTTACACAGTGCCACTGCAGATAAGTGGCAGGTGGTGGCCTCTGGAAGACCTGCCTGTACAAAGAAGGCATTTCAGCAGAGAAAAATATATCAGGCATCTTTTCAAAATCCATCTTCAACCCTGACCAAGGTTTGGGGCTGTTGCAGTATCTCTTTTTCTTTTGGATTAAGAGTGATGAGGCTTCTGATAGGGCCCTGCAAGGGAGAGAGCTGCCTGAGAAGCTGTCAGTAAGAGTTAATGCTTTCTAAATTATTTAAATGTTTCAGGAAAAGTCTACTGAGAAGCCTCAACTGGCCTGGTCTTGGGCCTTTGCCAGCTTATGGGATCTCTGGAGGTATTTGCTGTCTCTCCTCTCCATGTAGTACTTATGCAAGAAATCCTTGCAAGTCTTAAATCACTTTTTTTTAGAGGTTCCAACAAAACAAAACCTGTAAAAAAGCATAAAAGAAGGGGGAATTGCCCAAACAGTCCAACAGCCAAATCCCAAAGTGTCATCGTTCCCTTGCTGCTGAAATTGTGCTGCTCACCTGTGAAATGCTGGCCAAGAAATCCAGAGGCTGAGGAGTGGATATCCCGGTGGGAAAGCAGCTGCCTGGCTCTGGATGTGCAGGGTCGCTTCCTCTTGCAGCTCACCTCTGGGAGGCAGCGTCGGATATTAATTGCTTGGGTGGGCTAAATTGTGATGAGTCAACCTGGATAATGGGGAGCTCCTGCTAAATCCAAGCATCTTTTTTTTGTTTGTTTTTTTTTTTTTTGGGTGGGGGGAGGTCTCTGGGAGCTGTCACTGCTGCACCCAGTGACCCTTTCTTAGCTGGTTTTATTGCAGTGGGTGTTCAGGAGGAAGCTGAGGAGGGGAATTGTTCAATGCAGTGAGGAAAAGGCTTTGAAATCAGCCACGTCTGATCCCTGAGCCTGTGTGTGGGTGTGTGTTTGCCTGGGAGTGAGCAGGCAGGAGGATGCTTCCTGCTCTAGCCCTTCAATGTGATGCTTTATTTTCCCAGCCAGCCACTGTGAAAATTACTTCTGGGGTTTCATTTACCACGGTGACCCATGGTGTAACTTCAGACCTCCCCACACCATTCCCATCCTCAGAAGAACATCCAGCTCTTTGCCCACAATCCTTGATTTGAGCCTTGAGTGCCTGCTGAGCCTCAAAGCCGTCAGGTTGTGTTTTCTGCCTGGACCAGGATTTGGTTGTCATCCCACAGTGATGGAGGGCACTGTTCAGACAGATCCATGGAGCACAACTTTATATCCCAGTGACTCAGGATAGCCCTGGAAATGAGAGAGGACTGGTTGGTGTCCTCCAAAAATCGCAGAAGTGGGACACTTCCAAGGGGTGTGATGTTTAGTTGGGATAATCCAGACCTCTGAGTCCTAAAAACGGGAATCTGGGGGAATGAAAGCGTTGTAGGAAGCAAAAAAAGTGGTGAAAATCCTTTAGGGATACTTCTGGTAGGGGAATAGGGGAATAAGCACCACATCAGTGCAATTCTGTGGCAGGAGGAGCCTGTTAAACATAAAGGGAGTTTTAAAGAATTATTTAACAGAAACATTCTCTCCTCTAAGGTTTGCTGGAGGACGTGTTTATACATCAGGAGGGCAAAGCCTGTGTCCCTGCAGGTCTGAGTCTCTGGGCTGGAGCAATAATTTGCCATCGAATTGGACTCCTTAAAAGCACCTTCCTCCTCCGTGTCTGCTCTGAGCAACACTTCATCCTCTAAAAATTTACTGAGGCGAAGAGCTTCGGAGTAGATGTAAATCTTTCTGGGGCATGGCTCTCTCCTACACTGTTTTCAAGACCTCCTGAGTTGATTTTTTGTAGGTATTTGCATGCAGACGATGTTTTAATCAACCCATTTAGGTAAAAGCCTGCAGTAAATATCCCTGGTTTATTGCCCCGTGATGCCAGCCCCTGCTGGTGCACCCTTCTGTGTTAAATCATTTTTCCTTCGGGGGCTGTGTTTTCCAGGAGCTTCAGGTGAGGAGGAGGACGAGGAGGAGGATGAGCTGAGGAAGGTGAGGGGCAGCATTTACAGGCAGAGGGGAGGGCACCAGCTGCAGCGTGCCCTGAGCTGGCACTGTGGGGCACTGCCCACTCTTTGCTCCTCTCCTGGGGCTGCAGGGAACAGTGTGGGGAAGATCTTTGGACATCTGTGATGGGTGGGAGCACAGCTGGTGCCTGTGGAGCTGGGGCTGCCCTTCCAGAGCCCTTCCCTGCAGCCCTGAGCTGGAGAAGGGATGGGCTGGGGAGGGATTGGGCTCTGCTGTGTCTCGGGAAGCAAGGAATGATCCCCCTGGATGTGTCTGCTGTGACAAAGGGGGAGCCAGGCTGTGAAGCAGTGCCAAGGATGAGTCCTTTAGTTGATCTCAACTCAGCCCTTCAAGAAAAAACATCCCAGTGCGATATTCCCCATTTAATGACTTACAAAAGGTCTTTTTGCCCCTCTTGAATTTTGTCTTTGATGGTTTCCTTTGCCTCTATCGCTGCTTTTTGGGGAGAGGTCTGTGTTTGGGCTTGCCACAGGCAGCACCAGACACCATTTGCCAGGCACTTTCCTGCCCAAGCATTAACAAGCATCCCTTACTCATCTTACACTTCCTTGAATTACAGTGATCAGTTTGGAAACCCTGACTTCTGTGCTTTTTTTTTTTTTTCCTTTCTTTCTTTTTTTTTTTTTTTGGTCACACCTCTCTAGGCATGGAGAAAAACAAGTCAAATCTCCAGCTCTTGTCCTGTCTGTCAGTTGTGATTGCCCAGAACAGCAGCACAGGGGCATATTCCAATCTCTGTGCCAGCAGGAGCTGTGCTTTCACCAGGCTTTTCCAGCTGAATTAGGAGGAGCTGTGGGAAGGAATCAGCTGCTGAAGGTGTAGATAGAAATGAGAAGTGGCAACTTGAGGCAGAATAGCTTTTTGCTTGCTGCTGTCCATTAATTCTTGCTGACTTGGGTGGTTTTAGATGATTTGCAGGGAATGTCTCCACCAAGAGCCTGTGCTGCGTGGTTCTTCCTGAAAACTCCCAGAATGTCCTGTTTTAAGAGCACAAGAAAGGCTGTGTGGGAGAAAAACTGTAATATCGACATATCTGGAGCTGATCATCTCGTCTGTGATCAGATTTGCTGCCTGTCGAGCTCCTTTCCTATTCTGCTGCGATGCAGTTGTGTTATCAAAGGAGTTTGAGGTTTCCTCATTCTCCTCCAGTTGAGCTCTTGCTGCACACTGAAGATTTTTAAACTCAATTTCAGTCATTGCTCCACAGAATTAAAAAATTCCTCCTCGCCCCCAGGTTTCCCCTGGGGTATAATTTCCTGTGTGTGTGATTTTTCTCTTCAGTCTGTCTTTCTGCTGCCTTTGGGTGGAGAAGGGGAGTTGCACCATTTGGTTATTGGCTTTTTAAAGCCCATAAATTGTGACTCTCCCCTTGCCCCAAATTGCAGGAACCTGAGTGCAGCTCCCAAGTCCCTTGTGCAGGAATCCCTTGTCCTGGGATGTTAATTCATGTTGGGGTGAGGAGAGCAAAGAATAAGAATTTAATAAGAGTTTAATATTGAACACCAGGACTGGGGGAGCTTTGGGGGAAGTTGCATCATCTTCCACCGGGTTGAAGCCTTGGATGAGACCATAAATTTGTCCAAGCTGGAATTAAGATCTATTTGAGGATCTGTTTGAGGGGGTGCAACTAAGTTTAACATTCCCCATGTTACATTTAATGGTGGTGGCGGTGGACATTGACTGGCAAACTCCTGGAGTCAGCAGGAAGTGGCCAAAAGCTTGCTGCAAAGCTAAAGCCCTGCGTGTCTTCTGGGAAGTGGATTTCTTTCCACTCACCCATCCCATTTCTGCCCAGTTATCTGACTGGGCAGTTCAGTCTGTTGCAATAATTGCGAATTCTTCCTGGGAGGAAATGGGGAAAGTCTAAAGGCTCTTTCAGCACAAACAAGTGGAATTTGTGGTAATTTCTTGCTCGGAGTCTGACGTGTTTTGCTTTATCAGCTTTGAGGCAGGACATTGCACGTGCTGATGAGTGTGAGAAATGTCCTCAGAGCTCCAGCAAAAAGTGGTGGAAAGTTTTGAAGTTTCTGAGGAAGCTGCAGCTGCCCCATCCCTGGAAGTGTTCAAGCCAGGTTGGATGGGGTTTGGAGCAACCTGGCCTGGTGGAAGGGGTTGGAATGAGATGGTCTTTAAGTCCCTGCTGACCCAAACCATTCTATGAAATTGGGATATTGGAGCACACCCCGAGTAAAAGATAATGAAGACACCTGATGTTTTCTGATCAGTACTTTTTGGGTAAATAAATGCTCCAGATGTACGAGCTGCCCGTGTTCAAACACAACCCAAGAGCTGCCGGTATTAAAGGGCTTGTAAATAAAAAAGTGCTTCCCCAGCAGCTCTCTCAGACTGGTGTTGTCTAAAAGGGAGCTCCAATGAAATATCAAGGCACCAGAACTGTTAGAGACTTACTGGAGAGAAATCAGAAAAGCCAAAGGCTGTGGCAAGTACTTGTAGAAAGCTTTTGCAAAGCTGTGTTTCACTTCAGTACAAGGCTTGTGCTGCAGAGGGCTGTTTACATGGAAGATGCCAGCACCAGAACATTGTAATTGAGTTACTCAAGTATCCAGAGAATGTGTTTTTATTCATAATCCTCCAGTATTGCAAGGCTCAAGAGAACTTATTGCTGACTTTAAAACAAGAGAGTCAAAATGGGTTATTAAATTGGAGACACGGTGCCCACGGGAATTTAATAATGGAGGACGGCATGGCAGGGGTTTGTTGTTAAATGTAAATGTAAAAATGATAAGAATGTAAGAAATCAGGAAATATACCCACTTGTTGTCTGGTGCTTCCTATGGAGGATCAGCTGCTTCATCCCAGTCCTGAAACCAAGCACTTTAAACAACAGCAGCAAACTTGACTCTGCTACCAGTTGAAAAGGAAATGTCACATCCAGGTCTGGTGGAAGGTGTCCCTGAAGTTTGAACTGGATGGTCTTTTAGCTCCCAGCTCAAACCATTCTGTGATTCTCTGATATTCCTCTGCCTTGGTGGCTCTTGGGGTCACTGCAGTTGCCTCAGCTCAAGGGGTAGTGGCTTAGTCATGAAATCTTCAGCTGCATCCTTGAGTCTAGAAAAGGCAGCTTTATTTTCTTTTTTGCAGCACTTCAGCTCTTCACCTCAGAATTCTGTGCTCAGAAAGCTCAGAAATTTTCCTTTTGAGAAAGGAAGGAACTGTTGACACTGTGTGCCTCTCCAATTTAACTTCATCTAACAGACATCCCTGCAGGGAAGAAGGTAGGGTGGCAGTAGGAAGTTATTTTCTGGAGTAAATTAATGTTTAGGAAAGAAGAGCACTGCTTCAATTGTCAGAAGGGCTGTACCACGTGCTTTTGGGCACATAGTGGAAGGGGGCACCTTGTTCTGCCTTTGGATGGGGAGAGCAGTTGGAGAGTTGGGTTGTCCTTGTAGGTGGTGGGTGTGAAAGTGCCAGGAGAGTGAGGGCAGCACCTCTGAGAGACACCAGAGGCACAGGAATGAGTTCTTGTGCTGTGCATCTTTCCTCCTTGGGGTAATGCTTTCCAGCTTTGTCTCTAGAAGCCTTTGTCTTGCTGAAAGTGCTTTACTTGGATTTTTTTCTTTAATGGTTGAAGTCTTTGAAAGAAAACTTGAGTGTAGGCACTGGCAGCATGGGTTTGGTGGATCTGAGGGTGTGGAGAGGGGAAACCCCTGAGCTCCTGCACTTTGCAGGCTGGAGGAAGATTTATCCTTCATGGAAACACTTCTGCAACTTCAGGCAAACCCTGGAGCGTTATCATGTTGATACCTAATGAATGTGGAGACTTGTGCTCCTGCCCAGGCTTCCCTGAGCCCAACAATTGCATCGATCACTGCGGTGTTTCATAACTGGCCCTTGGTTGAACTCTTTTTAATTTCAGGAGTGGAGGTGAGGTGGGGAGAGGAAATGCAAGGTTGGTGTGTGCGTCAGGCAGCGGCTGCTGGAGCAGAGAGGGCTCAGCCTTGCTGTCAGCTCTGCACAACCCCAACCCATCGCTCCCGTCGGCAGCAAAACCCGGCCAAGGAGCCGAGACCTTGGATGTGAAATCCTGTAAGCGCTGGGAGAGGGGAGCAGGTGGAGCCTGCTGGTGTGTTTGCCTTGCTGGCTGCTCCCGAGCCTGCACTTCAGCACGAGCCAGCTGGCCTTGTCCTTAGGTAGCATCCCTGAGCATAAGGAATGCTTGCTCCCGACTGGGGGAATACAGGGAGAAAGGGACTGAGCCTAAGGAGGAAAGAGATTAATTGGACTCCCCCTGAGATCTTGTCGTGTTTGTTCTGCTCAGTTAAAAACTTGGGGTTGTTCAGCCTGGAGAAGAGAAGGTTCTAGGGTGATCTTCCTGTGATATTTCAGTGCTTAAAGGAGGCCTTTAAGGAAGACGGGGACAGACTTTTTAGAAGGGCTTGTTGGGATAAGACAAGGGGTGATGGTTTTAAAGGCAAAGAGGATCAGTTTAGATTAGACAGAAGGAAGAAATGTTTTGCATGATGGTCGTGAAATACTCTGGACCAGGTTTCCCAGAGATTTGGTGGACACCCCATCCCAGGAAATACTCAAGATCAGGCTGGATGGGGCCCTGAGCAGCCTAATCTAGTTACAGATATGTAGAAGGTGGAGTAGACCTTCAGAAATCCCTTCCAACCCAAATTACTGGATGAAAAAGTCGGGTGGACGTTGCGTTCTTTAGCGCATCAGAGGTGCAGGTGCTGTAGCTCCCAATTTACCCTTCCTACCTCCACCCGTGCTAATCCGCTGACCTTCCAGCTGCTCCCGTGGCTCCCTGCCTGTGTCTGGGCTTGTGTAAACACCCATCACCTTTTACCTCCTGGGCACGCCACACGCAGGTTCCTGACGTTAACGTGCCGTGCCCCTTCCGTGGGGGATGTAACAGCTTTTCCAAAGGCGCCAACGAGGCTCTTGGGAAGTCGGAATTGGGTTGGTGCTGTGGGACAGCATTATGTTGGGAGAAGACAAATTACCAGGGCTGGATTTTTGCCAGGACATAGTAAGGTGAACGCCTGACTTTTTTTTTTTTTTCCCCTCAAACGTGCCATTGCATCTTTAATTACAAGGTTAAGACCTCTGTTTCATGATTCATCTGAAAAAACCAGCGCCTCCACCATAATTGCCCGAGCATGTTGCCGGGGGGACTGTGGCTCATTAGTGACTCAGAGGAACCAGTGGCACCTAATGAAATGGCACTGCCTGCTGTAACACCCCAGCCTTGCCCTTTTCATGCCTGCTCCAAGCAGGCACCAAACCAGTCTCCCACAAAGGTGTGATGCCAACCCAGGCAATGCTGCAGCTGGAGGGAATTGCTGAGGAAGAAACCAACCAATTCCCAATCATTCGACAGCAACCTGCAGAAATAGCTGTGTTCAGTTGAAGGAAAAGCAGAGTGGCTCATTGTGCCCAGTGAAGGATGAGCATGTTGCTTCAGGCTCCCTCAGAAGCCATAACAGGAGTGAGAAATGGATAAACCATCCCGGTGGGAATGTGGGTTCCTTGGGTAATCCGCCCGCTGAGGTGTATTTTGTTTGTTTCCCCCGAAATACGTAAATGCAATCATTGCACAATAAGAGCCTCTTTAAAAACTTTCCTTTGATCATTAACATGCTAATCAGTCTGCATGGATCTTCTCCTTCCCTTCCAGGTGGAGGGAAACAATTGACTCGTGTAATGGGTGCCCCTTGGCCACAGTTCGGTGCCGTTTGTTCCTCCAGCCCATTGTTCTGGGATGAACTTTGGAACATTGTGTTTCTCCCTTGGACCAGACACTTGAATTGCCCTCTGGTTTATGTGCTGACTCTTTTTTTTTTTTTTTTNTTTTTTTTTTTTTTTTTTTTTAAATGGCCATCAGGGTATCCCTTCAGGAACCTGTCTGCACTGGAAGGTCTGAGTGGTGACAAGTGACAGGGGTGGGAGGTGCTGCCGTCAGTGGCGTGACTTTGCATCCATCATGTGCACAAAGGCTCCCGGGGGAACAGGAGGAATTGTGAGACCTGAAAATGTGGCACACTGTACGAGGGAATAAGGAGCCTGCAACATGGAAGCCAAAAGTTATGGGGCAGAGAACAGGTCTTTGGGAAACAGTGTCATACCTCAAAGGAAAAGCAGGAAGCCTAATCTGCAGAACAATAAGGCAGGCAAAGCCTCTTTCCTTGTTGGCCCAAATTCATCCCAGGCTTGCGTAGGTAATGTTTGATTAGCCTAATGAAGTGGGGAAAGACAGAGCCAACCTATTCCTCTTTCTGATTGCATTTTGGCTGGGAAGAAGTGTGTGAAGAGGCAGCATCGAGCACCAGCTTTCCAAGGGGCTGCTTGGGTGACTCTTGCTCGAGGCTTGAAATGAAGAGCTGTTACTCACTGTAAAATGGGCCATGCACCTGTACAGGGAAAGCTGCTGCCTGTGCCCACGCAGGCTGAGCTGTCACCTTTTGTCAGCGTTCAGAACAGCCAGGCTGGCGTTGGGCACCAGGCTTTGATCACACCTGAGAGCAGGTGCTCCTGTGCTCTTTTGTCACGCAAAGAAATGTTCAGTACCCGCTTTGGCAGCAGTGAATTGCAGAACTGACTCACCAGCAAACCCCCTGTTCCCTGATAAATGATGGGGATATATCCCTGCTGCTGCTGCTGTGTTTGTGGATTTGCTCTTGCTCAGCGTCATTTCCCGTTTGTGGCTTCCTCACCAGACCCTGTTGGTGCAGATGGTGGTGGCTGCAGGACCCCAGCTCAGGAAGGAGGCTGGAGTGTTCTGGGGCTTATCTTCAAGTGCCAAGCACTGTTTGGGGGATACCCTAATGACTAGGAGCAGCAGAATGGGAAGTGAATTCCCATTTTCATCGAAATTGAGTCTTTTTTTCTAAATTAAACTGGTTTTTTAATCTGAGCACAAAGTACAACCTGGGCTTTATTATGGCTTGTATTTTTTTTAAAAAAACCTTTCAGATGTTTAGTTTGTATTATTGCTGACATACTTGTTCAGGTTTGGTAAAACCCTGAAATGGTCAGACTCATCCTGATCTTTTGTGGTCCCAGCCCAGGATGTCTGAGACTTGACTTTTTTCAAGTCCTGCCTGTGGCTGTATAGGAAAGTTCTGGTAAATACTCTAACAACGATAAGCAAAAGGTTACATTTACCACATTCAGGAAAATCTGATGCCTGCAGTATTCTGGGACTGGTTTTCTGCTGTAAAGTGAAGACATTCAGCATCTTGATGATTCTCATGTTTCATTTTTTTCTGTCTTCTCCAGAGTCTCCACCAGCAGCGATGTCAAGAAATGGATACTTCTTTGAAGAGAGTGGCAAGTATTGTTTGACTTTTTCGTGCACACACCTTATTGGAGTGAGAGCTGCACTGCAGGGGTAGCTGAAAACTTGACACGGGTGATACAGAATCCATTCAGCTGAAGTGTGATGTGAAAACAGTCCGGTGTGGTGGTTGTGTAACCTCGTACTGGGAGCAGGCTCCGTGTTTTTAAATCCTGTAGATGTTTGAGATAGGCAGTAAATAATCAACTCCACATTGTCATCAGTGACTGTTCTGGGTGGCTCCTTGTTTTTCAAGTTCTTTCATGATGTTTTCCTGTCATACAGCCTGGCAGGTGTATTTGCTTGTCTTTTTCTGGAGTGGGGATCGTGCGTGGTTGTTGGATCCCTTTGGAGACATCCTGCCAAAGAGCATCAGGCAAATATTGGATGGCTCTGGCAGACACATCTTTTAGTGCAAAGATTTTTTTTTTCTTTGAAGCAAGATGAAATGGTGGCATTTGAAAACTTGGCTCATCTGCCTCAACAAAGGTGACTGAAATTTTGGAGATAGTGTGCTGACAAAGGGACAGTTGAAGTGCAGTGAAGTCTACTGGTTTTTGAGAAATCATAGAGTAGTTTTGGTTGGAAAAAAAAACCTTAAAGATTGTCTAGTTCCAACCCCCTGCCCTGTGTTTCCCCCCAAAATAGCATGTGTGTAGGGTATTAGGGAGGGATCTTCTGGAGAGTTCCAGCGTCTTCAGGAAGCAGTCCCTGAGGACTTGGGGCTTCTTGCCCTTGGAAGTGCTGGGAGTATTCAGGACTTCCAACTGGTGAGAGGAAAAGACTTACATTCTCCATTTTTTTAGGCCCTTAGATGCTTGTAGCTGTCTCAAGACTCATCTTTCTTGTTCCAGGGGGCCAAGCCTTAGGTTGACGTCTGCAAAGGGAAGCGGAATGTCTGCCAGATGTCAGCTGATCCAGCACCACTGGTGACAGCACTTGCTTTGGCTCTGTCTCTCCTCTTCTGATACAAAGAGAATTTTTGAGAGTCAAAGGATGAAACTGGAAGCCAGTCCTGTCAGCTCTAGTGAGAGGTGTTTTCTGGAAGCTGGGTTGAGTTGCAGAAGGGTAGAAAATAATGCCTGACCTCAGGGAGGTTTTCTGAAGGCACGTGGGGCATGAGGTCTGGGTGGCCCTGCTCCTTCCTTCCTTCCCACCTCGCTTGTGGGCTCTTGGGGTGTGGTTGGTGCTTTCCTGAGGACTGGGAATGTGAGAAGGTGACCCAGGTTGGGACCTGGGGAGGTGCCTGAGCCTCCAGCTTCTGGCTGAGAGCAGTGTAAGGGCTTGTGGAGAAAAACTGCTGGGTTTGGAGGCAGGACAGACCCCGACTTCATCCCAAGCCCTTGTGCCATAGGGAACACAAGCCCAGCTGTCTGTCCTCGCATTTTATGTGGCTCTACATGTCCCCTTCCAAGACTCAGTCTTGCCTTCCTCAAACTAACCCCACAAACAACAAAAAAAAAAACCCCACCAAAAGCAGATCTCAGAATGTTTTCAGAGCACACACTGGTGGTTGTGGCATCCTGTGTGTGAATCTCTGAGAGAGGCTTCTTTTTTGGTCGACTTGGTGCCATGGCAATGGGCATTTCTGCCCTATATTTGTGTTATTACTCATCTTCCTCCTTTGTCTGAAGGAGACAGCACCTTGGAGGGCTGCAAGAAGCTGTGTGGGGCTTTCCTGTTGTGCTTCTGTGTGGTTTGGGGAAGGAGGTGATGTTTCTTGCGAGATGCTCCTCGGCCCGCACGCCGCGCTGAGCGTTGTGTTACTTGTGATGGGAAACGCAGTGGATTTCTTGGTTATTTCATGCTCAGAGCTGCTGTCGCTCTTACTCCTCATTACAAAGTGACCTTTTGGAAGGGTTCAGCTGCTGTGGAGCGATGAGTCACCTTCTGCTGCTTGGTTGAGCCGAGGCCTTGGAGCACGGGGACAGCACCTCTTGGAGGGTGCCGGTGTGAGAGCTCCCACCCCGCTGCGAGGAGCTGCTTTGGTGAGCTCTCTGCAGGAGTTTCGTGCTCTCAGATTCTCAGAGCCTTCACCCCGAAACGTTATCGGGGCAGGAGGAAACCGCAGATGAAGCTGTTACCTTTTCACAGGGTTTCAAAACAGCTTGTGTTGAAACGGAGCTACGAAATCACCGGGCCGCTTCGTGGCACCACGTGTGGGGATCTGCCAGGCAAGAGATGCTCTTGCCCCACCTTTGAAATAATAAAAATCCCCAATTCCCTAAATGCTGTGTTGGGAGAGAGCAAAGAATAAAAGAAACCTCTTTAATTCTATTTTTTTGGACACTTTCCCCCCTTTTCTCAGCAGAGCAACATCTTTTGATACTCTTGCTCTGCGTAGAGTGGAGTTTTTTCCTTATCTCCTCCTGGGATCTTGAATATACATCTGGTTTTCTGTATTCTTAGTAATTAGGATGTTTTTGTTTCTGAGCATATCTGAGGCTCTGTTCGGAGCCCGGGTCTGTCTTTTGCCAGCTAACTCTTCTTTACCCTTCTTGTGTTCTCAGCAATGTTAAAATTTAAAAGTTGAAGCCTCATTTTTAGTTGAAAGGGTTGTAGTGAGGGTGACCTTGGCTGCAGCACCAAAGAAGAGCTTTGGAAGAACCTCCTGGATGTTTGCATCCATAAAAACTTCAAGTGTTTAGTAATTTGTAGCTCTGCTAATTACCGAGGAGCTGGGGAAAGCCCTGGAAGGATTTTCTAGTGAATTAATGTGTGACTGTTTGGGAAGTTCAGCAGGTTGTTGTAGTCCCAAAAATCTCTCAGCCTAACTAGCTGAAAATCTGGAAAGTTTATCAAGACCATGTCTTCAGCTTTAAGTTCAAGTTTTCCCCTATTTCTGGAAGAACTTGAAAGACACTTTGGTGGCTTTTAGTGCCTTGCATGAGGTAAAAAATTACAAGGTAGCTGGAAAAAAATCCGGTGAGTAGCTTGTTCTGTACAGGCAATATTAAGAGGAAAAATAAGGAAATAAATTTATTTATTTGTAAATAAATCAACTGCCCAGTTGGACATTTCTGATTGAGCGTGGTGGCAGCAGGTTTGGTGGTTTTCAACCCATGTGTATTGTCAGTTTTAATAGTTGTCCTCTGCCACCTTGCTGATGAAAATCCATGTTTTTCCTCACTTTTTGGAGTCTGTGGAACAAGCCTTTTGCACAGGCAAACCTGCCAGGGCCTGGTGATAATTGGTGTCCCCCTCCCTGTGCGTTAAAGTCTCTTAAATCTCCTGTAAGGTTGTTTTGACAAATGAGTTCTCTTTCTGGCCAATTTAAGTGAGTAATGAGATGGTTGTGGAGCCCCAACCCAACCTGGGGATAATTGGAGTCCTGGCGAAATGCAGCTCAGCAATCAGGGCTCGGAATAAACTCATCAAGCCCCCCATTGTCTCCTGGGAGCATCCTGCACCCTCCTCGTGGAGGTGGAGGAGCATCCAGTGCCAGCTGCACATGGATGAGCTCTAAAGGCCCTGGAATTACCTGCCAGTGATTCAATTCTGCCTAAATTACGAGGAGGTTTTTAACTGAGCCAAGAACTTTCCCTGATAAGACCCAAACCCACAAGTTTTCTGGTTCCTCTTGCAAAATGCGAGGGAAGGAATCCCAGCGCAGGCCTGGGGGTATCTGAATTGCTGCATTGTTTTAAAGCTGCCTCAACAGATCCTGCAGCAGAAATTTATTTTTTTTTTTCTGGTCTTCCAGAGCAAATCCCTCACTGTTTGGTCTCCTCTGACTTATTAATTGGTTTTGCTGGCACAATAAATCACAGTTGTGTTGAAGGGCCCCAAGGCCTCAGTCTGGCTTGGGATGTTTGGATATATTTTATCTGCTTGTTTTTGTTTTTCAGTTTGTAGTTCAGCTTGGTATGTGTGCTGGGGTTTTTTTCTTTCTTTCTTTCCTTTTTTTTTAAATATTTGACTTTATCTATCTTGGAATTGTTTGCTTAACTGGGAGATTAATTTAAATGTTTTTGTGAAACAAATCCTTTCACAATGGGTTTTCCCCCATGAGATGCCCACTTTGCCAGCAGGAGATGAACTGCTGCTACCTGTGGGAGAGCACAAGGGGGTGGCTCACAGGTCTCTTGCAGGTTTTTATTTCTGAAATTATCAGGAGGCCTGTAATAAAATAATAAAAGGAACACCTCTGATTTCTGAGGGTTCTGCTGCAAAACTGAAACTCCACGTGCTCCTGTGTTCTGTGAAAACAAAACAAAAAACCCCAACAACACTCCACTGAATTACTTGGATTATTCACAACATTTCCTAGAAATCTGGCTGCAAAATACAATACTGGAATTAATTCAAAAGTGCCTGGGTGTTGTTTGTTTTGTGTTTTTTTGTTTTGTTTTGTTTTGGAGTGGTTTTTTTTGCAGCAGATCAGCTCTTGGAGTTCTGTTATGAATTATCACTGAAGTGGCAGGGGAAGCTTGACGTTTCCATCTGGCTCTTCATGACAAAAGCCTGAGTAGAGTTGGGAAGATGCAGCTGAGGTTATGCTCAGCCAGTGGTGCAGGGATCTGGGAGAGCTCTGGTCTTGGTGACTCACCTGCTCTGCACTTTCTACCTCTGGTTTGGATTTTTTTTTATTTTTTTTTTTTCCTTTACAAGGGTTGGTTGTGGTTTAATCTGTGCTCTTGAGCTTAGGTAATGGATTGACATCATCGTAGCAGGTGGTCATTGCTCCAGAAAATCTGTGTCTGATGGGCTCCCAGGGGCTGCTCGAGAGCCAAAAGCATCACCCAGCACCTCCCTGGCTCTTAAGGTATCTGTGGAAGGTCTGGCATTGGGGAACACTCCTCTAAATCCCATTTACACAATCTGAAAATCTGCCTGTGCCAGCCCAAAGTTTAATCATAGAATGATTTATTTGAGTTGGGACCTTAAAGAGCATCTGTTCCATCCCCTGCCATGGGCAGGGACACCTTCCACTATCCCAGGTTGCTCCAAGCCCTGTCCAGCCTGGCCTGGGACATTTCCAGGGATCCAGAGGCAGCCACAACTTCTCTGGCATTCTTAATAAAGGAGTTTTTCTAACCAAGATAAGCTCTGAGTCCTCTTGTCAGCAGCAAACCCTCGGCAGTCCAACAGTGAGGTCTGGGGACAGCCCCAGCAGCCCCAGCTGTCTCCTCTGGGGCTGGCACCGTGTCCCTGGGGCTGCCAGGGGTGAATCTCCTCAGGACAAAAGCAGTGAGCCTTGCCAGGGGCTCTCTGAGCTGTGAACCAAAGGAGAAGCTTCAAATCCTAGCGAGCATCCAGCTTGATTTAATCAGTGGCTTCCAGTTTTAATTGGGTGGGAGACAGCTTTGGGTGCTGCTGGCTGCCTGCAGCCCTGCAGTTGTTCTTCTCTGTGAAATGCAGTAATTTGTTAGGAAGGAAGGGATTTTTTTGTGTGATTCTTGCCATTCAGAACAATAAATAAGCCCCAAACGTAGCTTTTTAACCTCAGCAGGGATGTGTGAATTTTAGGTGCATGTTTATGTAAAAACATTGCTATGTCAATGTAATTGCTCTCACTCTAGCTGAAAAAAAAGGAGAGTTATTTTGATAAATAGGTGATTATGATGGAATCAGCATATAAGATGTGCCCACAAATTTGCTTGGGTTCCTGTGTGAATAGGATGCTGTTTAAACCCTTTTTTTTTATCCTGGAATACTCTGGAGATTGGAGAACTGATAACACTCAGTACAAAGTTCTTCCAGGTCTCTCCTGAATCTTCCAGTTGCTCTCTCCCTGCCAGAGTTAACTGACTGGAAGGTTACCTAACCTATGGAGGCACCAGGAATCCGTGTTTTCTGTGCAGAGTGTAAAGGTCAGCGTGGAGGTGGAGGCTCCATGATTGTTTGAGTTTCCTTTTGCACCCAAAGTTGGGGATTTCGGTGTTTTCCAAGTGAATCGGAGGCTGCAGGGAGCAAGGCAAACCCTCTGAGAGCTGAGAGGTCAGGCTGACCAGCTCAGGTTAATTAAAACTTCATGCCTTTCTTCAAAATGAGTGTCTGTTCTTGGCCAGAGCAAGGTGAAAATCCACGAGGAGAAAAATTGGGTGAAGCTGCCTTTTTTTAACTTAATGCCAGTATTATCATCAGTTTTTAGGCAGATACAGGGCTTAAATCTCTCTTGAGTTCCTTGATTCTCTGTTCCAGCTGGGCACTGGGGTGCTCAAAAGAACCAGGCTGGATTTTAGGGTAATGCCCATGTCCCAGTTGATGCTCCTTTACCTTTAAAAGCTATTGAGTGTATATTATTATCATTGATTCCTTTGACCTTCTGTACTTGACCTGCAATTCCTCTGAGAAAATGGATGCAAGAAGGGTTCTCGGGCTCATCCAAAACAATTTGCTGCCTTCTCTGCCTAAAAACTCACTTGAGAAATCCGAAATGGCTTTTAACATGACAAGCTGATAGTGTTGGATTGCCAATCATAGCTCAAAAAGCCTCTTCTAATGGAGCTTGAGGTTCCTGGCTTGCTGAGGAGACTTTTTTGGGGTAAGTACCACTTGTGAAGAGGAAGAGATTGCAATTCCACGATCCTGGAAGCTGGGGCTTGGATTTGATGAAGAGAACAGGCATTGCTAGAAATGAGAACAGTTTTCCAGGCTTGGAGAGAAGATTGCCTTGGAAATTGAGGGTAAAAATCAGTTGCTTCCAGAAAACTGCTCTGAGTCAGTGGCTGGTGCCTGCAGATGTTGGTTAAAGCTGCACAATTGGCTTTTGTCACCTGAGACACCCCGAGAGGTTGTGCAGGGGCTGTGGCTGTGGCTGGAATAATTCCCATCACCTGGGGTGTTGAGAGGATGTTTTTAGTAATAAAGCTGCTTTTCTCCCAGGAAACTGAGCTTGATTAAGATTTTTGGATTTTCTGGAGAACCCTGCAGCCCTTGGGCTGGGAATGCTGCTCCCACTTCAGCTTTTCCAGGGAATGTTATCTGATGTGGCTGAGGCTGAGCTTCCTGCTCAGTGCTGATTTTATTGCCCCAGGTGCAGCTGCCAGGTGCCACCAGAGCAGCAATGGGACACTTAATGCCACCTCTGATGGCAGCAGCTGCAGCCACTGCTGCTCCCTACAGAGCCCTGGGCACTAAAACTCAGCTCCGAAGCGAAATAGCTGCAGGGCAGGCACCTTGTCAGAGCTGTGAGAGGGCTGAGAGCAGCAGGGGACAGGAGATGAAGTGGAGCTGAGAATGTGAGGAGAGTAAAGAGAGAAGGCTGGGGATGGAATCACAGAATCCTGGCATGGTTTGGGTTGGAAGGGACCTTAAAGATCATTCAGTTCCACCTTGTTGCCATGGGCAGGAACAGCTTCCATTAGACCAGGTTGTTCCAAGCCCCATCCAGCCTGGTCTTGGGTGGATATTGAGATGTTAGAGCAGGGCAGGTCTGGGCCAGGGATGAATTACAGAAGAGGTGATGCTTTGGAGGGGAATCGCCAGAGAAATCATAATTATTGTTTGTTTTTTTCTCTTCCCAGCACCTGCATAAAATGGGGGGCTGGTTTATGTTCATGTTGCATAGGATGGGCTGAGGAAAGCCCTTGAGGTAAAGGAGGATTTCAGGTGAAAGCAGCATCTGCTGCTTCAGAGGGTGAGGAGGGGCTTTTGTCCCTGCTTGCTCTCCTTGGTCTCACGCCCTTCCCGTATTTTTCCATTTCTTTGCCATGAGATGAGTCCTGCAGGGTGGACTGAGGGGGATTATCCTGACCACAGCGTGTCCTTCGTGGTGCAGGAGGGCTGCACTGACCTCAGCCAGTTTTAACTGTATTCCCAGCTCCTCCTCAGCCAAACCTCTTTCCTCCAGTGCTTTTAGACCGTATTTTGGGCTGAAGTGGCACTTTCTGTGCTCAGAGCTCTGACTGGCCCTGTCACGGAGCTCGTGGCACTTCAGCAAACGCTGCCTTCATCTGAAGGTGCCGACAAGCAGTGATGAAGGTGGGGGGAGCGCTAATTTGGAGATCTTAAACTCCCCCCAGGAAATCTGATGCCAATAGAAAGGTGTTTAACTCTGCCCTCCTGACAAAGCCTGCGAAGTGTTACTGGGACTGCGCTCCCGTATGGAATCCTGATTGGTATTTGCACAAAATATGCAACAGCCACCTCAGATCCTGCTCTGAACTTCTGCAAAACGCCCATCAGGCTTCCAGAGGAGCTGAACAGCTTCTGCTGTCGCTTGTGGCATCTGCTGCCCTTCAAGCAGCGGGGGTGGCACTCGGGGAGCATCAGGGAACGGGGAGGGAAGCAGCTGCCAGGGCTGGAGGCAGGGCTGGGGCTCGGAGGGAAGGAAGGTGCATCTGTCACGCACACAGCCCGTGTCACCTCGAGGTCGCCCTGCATTTGACGGGCGTGAGTTGCTCGTGCTTTCAAACTCCTGGCAGACCAAACGGGCTGAAGGATTCCAAACAGGAGTGGTCTGAAGCCTGGAGGTGGTTCAGTGACAAAGCAGGCACCTGTCTGGGAGTGCAGTTCCTGTCCAGCCCAGGTTGGGGATTATTTGCAAGCCGAGTGTTTTGTCCGTCCCTTGCCCAAGGGACACGAGGCTGGGCTGCCTTTTGTTCTGCTCTTTCCTCCCCTAAAGAGGGAGGAACAGAGGATGCTTCCCTTGCCAGAGAGTCCTCGCTGACCTCTGCCCAACCCTCTGATCCTACTCCACCCTTGCCCTTCTTCCAGCTCCTGGGCTGCTTCTCTCCTGTCTCCAGCCCTCTCCTTTTTCAGGGGCCACCACTGCCACGCTCTTATCAAACCAGTCTCAGTGCATATGAAGGGGAATAAATAGTTTTTCCTACTTGACTTTTCCCTGTTTGCCCATCTGGGTCTCTAATTCTGTTAGGACAGGGAGGAAAAGCTCACTCATGTTCTCAGAGCTGGGTGTTCAAACCATCTTGTGTGTGTCCCATCTGAGCCAGTGAGTGGGAAAGTTGGAGAAGCAGCTCAGAACATCCCTGAGGCTGCAATTTTGGATGTGGTTGAGGTGGAAAAAGCCTTCCCCAGGCTGATTTTTTTCGTTTGCAGGGCTTCCCAAACTGTCTTGGCACTGGGGGAACGTCAGCACTGTGGTGCTCAGATTTGAGGAGAGATTATGATGTCCCTCACACGTTTTGCAGGAACCAAACCCCAACTTTGGCACCTAGTTTGGGACTGAGATGCTTGTGTGGAACTCTGTAGTACTTCTGATGGCAGCAGGCACCTTGTCTGGCTGGTGTCCATCCCTCCAGGATGCAGGCTGCCCTCAGCCTGCCACATCTGCCAGCAGAGATTTCGTACCTGGTGGTGCCCACAGTGTTTGGGTGTTTCCTGTGCTTTTCTCACATCAATTTTTTCTGTCTGGACAAGTTTGCATCGCGCAGGGATGCAAACACCCTGAGCTCTGCCGGCAGCAGAGGGTGATATCCTCGGTGTGCTTTGCTGGATGGGGATCCAGCAGCACCTTGGAAGCTTTTTGAAGGCTTCAGAGCAGTTCTGAAGGGGCTCATTCACATTTATTCCTGTCAAGCTGTAAGGTGAAGGAGGCAGAGATCAGGAGGGGGGTTAATCTGAGGGGCTTTATCAGGTTTCCCACACCTTGGATAAGCAGTTTGGAAGTCACCTGGAGACGTGAAGCTCCTGCAGCCCCTTTGCACCCTCTGAACCCTCCTGGGGGGGATGCTGAGCTCCATCAGCTCATGGCAGGAAATGCTGCAGCCCCTGTCCTGTGTCACTGAGTTCCTGTTTGTGGCCTCACTCCTCTGGGTTTGTGTTTTGTGGTGGAGAACTGTCGGCTCAATCCCTCAGAGGCAGCATGTGCTGCTTTCAGCTGCTGCCTCCACATTTGCTTATAAGAGGCTTTAAAAAAACCCATCAATATTTTAGTTTCCATTCTTGCCTCTGCCTTGAAGCTCCCCCTTTTCATTTCACTGTAGTGCCTAGAGCCAGCTAATGAAATATCTCCCTCCTGCTTCAAATTAGGCATAAAAGACTTGTCAGAAGATGAGGAGAAGCTGCTGAATAATCCCAGTAATATAAAAATCGACATTCTATAATGTCCCTAATTCTCCTAATTAAACATGATACATGACTGTGCTACAAGAGTCCTCCAGCTGCTCCGTAATGAGATGTTGCAGGGACCAGTTTGCTGTTGGTTGAGGCTGGGTTAAACTCTAATTAAAGCCTTGCAAAAGGCTAAGGAGTTGTCTGGTGTAATTAAGAAACTTGTCTCGCGTTCTCAGTGCTGCCACCCCCAGTGACCTGCTCCTCTGCCCTGTGGGGCGCTGTGGGTCCCTCTGTCTATATCAGGTGTCTCCTTGGAAACTTATTTTTATTTTTTCAAATTTTTAAACAAATTTTTCCACCTGTAGTTTCGAATTGCTGCTTTTGCAAACCAGCGGCGCGGCCTCGGGCTGGCGGAGGTGTTGGGTCCGGGGTGGGCTGGGGCGCAGCTCTTGCTGTTGGTGCTGTTTTTATGGTTCCCAGTCAACGTTTTCATCCTTGTGGTGTTTTTCACCCGAGGGGAGCGAGGTGTTGGGGGATGAGCCCCTGAGGCCACCCCAAAACACGCTGGGGGCCGTTCCTTGAAGCCCCCGGCCCTCAGCGCGGCCCCTCACAGGCCCCGGCGGCGGCGGAGGCATCGCCAGCCATGGACTCGGACTCAGACTCTGCCCCGGCGCCCCAGGAGAGCTTTCCCTCTCACGGCACCCCCATCTCGTTGTCAGGGTACCTCAAGTGCGACACCGACGACGCCAAGGAGGAAGGGGCGGGCGAGGAGCTCTTCGACGGCGTCAACTCCACCATCGTGTCCGGCGACAGCATCCGCTTCTTCGTCAACGTCAACCTCGAGGGCACTCCCAGCGCCGCCGGTGAGTGACCCCCCGAAAATGGGGCTGGGAGGGGTGGTTGGTCCTGGTGGGGGATTTCATGGGATCACAGTGGTTTGGGTTGGATCTTAAATGTCATCTTTTTAAGGGTAGGGACGCCTTCTGCTAGGCCAGGTTGCTCCAGGCCTCGTCCAACCCATCCTTGAACCTTTGTTTCTGGCACAGTGTTTTAATATCCTCAGCAGTGCCTGTGATAAACAGTAAGGGAGGAAAATAGCCAAGCCCTTCACCAAAAACATCTGTCAATTTCTTTGTTTCATTTCATGCTCAATTTGAACCTTTTTTTTTTTTTCTTCTGCACAAAGTCAAACAAAATCCCGTTCACTTAATTTCCCATAAAAACCAGTACTGATATGTAGTGAATCCTTTGAAAAGTAGAGCTCAGAGAGGTGGGGAGTACAGATATCTGAGCTGAGGTCTCACGTAGTGCCAAGTCAGGTCTGAGAAACAGAGGTTTTAGGAGAGAACAGAGATCAAGTCACACAGCTAAACAGTTTTCTTTCAGGGCTGGTGGCTGTGACAGTCTTGCTTAGCTGTAGCAACTGTTTTATTTTTCTAGAAAATGTTTTCAATTATAGGAAGATAAATAGTTCTGAAGTTAGACATAACTTAGCCTTCTTTATTCTCTGGAAGTGTTCAAGGCCAGGTTGAACGGGGGCTTGGAGCAACCTGGGCTAGTGGAAGGTGTCCCTGCCCATGGCAGGGGTGTGACATCTTTAAGGGCCTTTCCCACCCAAACCATTCTGTGAAAGCTGGATTTTGTGGGATGTACCTGGGAAAATCAGCCCTTGGACACTGCAGCAGCCTGGGTTTGTCCCAGCAGCTGGAGCTTGGTTATTTTAGAGGTTAAATGCACAAGCTCTGGATTATTCTTGCTGTCACAGTATCAGAGAGTCCTTCAAGTTTGTTAAAAGTTATTTTTAGGTTACATACAAATCCTGGTTGATCTGCAGTGAGCAGTTACTGGGAATGGTGATGCAGATTAGGCACAGCCTGGACCCCTATTGGACTGTCCTGGAGTCTGCTTTTTGACTCTGAGCCTTGACTTGAATTTAGGGATAATATCCAGCAATTTCCAAGCCTGCAATTTTACAAATGCCATCTTAATTGAAAGATTTAAGGGAACTGTGCTCTGCTATGACAAGTCTGGACTTAATGCCGTGGGGTGCATTGTTTAGGGATGAGGAATGCCAGTGCTGTGGATTCTTCTGCATCTGAAGAAGTTCACTTTCCTTGTGTGTCCTCCTGGGCTTTTTGTGTTTTCTCTTCCATTCCAAACAGGACAAAAAAGGCTTCCTTATTTCCCTGAAGCACTGCTGTTTGTGATGGTGCTATTAGTTGTATCTTTTTTTTTTTTTCAGCTGAAATGTTTCGGATTTTTAAGGAAAAATGGACTTCTGGTGTGCTGAGGTCCTGTTTCAAATGGAAGGATGGTGATTTTTAAAATGAGCTTCAGGCAGAACAAAAGTCCAGACTTTCAATAAGGGTATATGTGAAAAAAGAGATTTTTAAACTTTTTTTTTCCCCCATTACAGCATCAAAGTGGCCCAGGTAGCCAAAATCCAACTTTTTCACTGTCAGGCATAGAATTCATCAGAGTCCAGGCATTGGAGTCATCTGGGCTATCAGTTCCTTTTCAGAGATGGTTTTACTGGAGTTTCTTCCAGGGTGGATTTTCTACAAATCAAATCAGTCTGTGGCTGCAGAGGGCACAGCTGATCCTCCTGGAGGAGTGACTTTTTGGGTGGCTGAAGGTGGCTGAGATGAGCCCCTTAAGCTCTTCCAAGAAAAATAACCTGAACTGCTGAAAAAAATACCCAGTTCCCAACCTGAGGTTTAATTATGCCAGGGGCAAGGTGTGTCTGGGAGTGAATTGTTCCCTGTTCAGAAATTCCCTTCCATTGCTGCCACTCTTTGGAAGCTTTGGGAGGTTTTTTTTCATATTTTGATTTCCTGGAACAAAACTGTGGAGCTGAGCCTTTGCATGGATTATCCAGAGCAAGACAAGCTGACAAGGAGGGGGGAAATAAAAGCAGGGTTTCTCCAGGCAATGCCAGATGCCCCAAACACCTCATTTCCTACCCCAAGGGAGCTGCTGCACCAGGATCCTACAAAATCCTCTGCTGCTCTGTAAACACAAAGGAAAACCAAGTGTGGGAATGGGATCTTTGCATCCTCACCTTATTTTCCTGCATTCTCCAAGCAGGGTGAAACGTTTGAGCAGAAATGTTTGTGTTCTTTTGGCTGAATGTGGTGCCCAAACTCTCTCCTGCTGGAGACCTTTGTGGATGAGCTGCTGTGAGGTTGCTGCCCACCTCAATATAGGGCTAGAAGATTCAAAATTCCCATCTGGAGAAGGATCCAGGTGCTGGCAGGCAGAGAAAGTGGAATTCCAGATGCAGTGAGAGCTCTGCATCATCCTGTCGAGCTGTTGGTCTCTGTGTGAGGTGTGTGCAGCTCTCCATGAGCATAATTGGATGCTCTCCACTATAATTCTGTTTTTAAAAGATCACTGTGTGGGATTAAGCTCTGAGCCAACAAAACACAGCACGACCCATAAGACTCCAACAATTGACCGTTGGCATAAAATGCTGGGCTTTGTGCACAGGTGGGTGTTAAACAGGATGGCTTGAAGAAATCTGGGGTTTAAGGTATGGCCTGTCTTATTTTTAATTAATCCTGGCTGCCTTTGCAGGGAATACTGAGCCCAAAGCAGTGCAGATGCCTGAGCACTGAAATGCTGCTCAGTGGTGACATTTGGGTCATTTCTCCTGGGTGTTTCAGTGCTTCCTTGCGTTAACTGATGAAGGGTTTTTTAATTCTCTTCTGCTTTTCGTCCTTGTAATTTAGATTTTGGTGGTAACATTTGTTTTCAGCAAATGTTAGTAGCTCTAACGTGAAGGTGGGTGTTTATCTGAAGCTGGAGGCTTTTGGACCTGGGATCTGCTTTTTTTAGGGGAAGATCAAGGTAGTTTTTAGGCTGAGGCTTTTTTTGAAGTCACAATAAATGTTTGCAAGTAAAATCACAGAATTGTTTGGGTGGGAAGTGACCTTTAAAGGTCATCTAGTCCAACCCCCCTGCAGTAAGCAGGAATGTTTTCTACTACACCAGTTTGCTCCAAGCCCCATCCAACCTGGCCTTGAACACTTCCAGAGATGGGGCAGCCTCTGGGCAACCTGAGCCAGGGCTTTACCACCATCATTAAAAAAAAAATTCTTTTTCAGGGCTAATTTTAAAGTTCCTTCTGTCAGTGGGAAGCCATTCCCCCTTGTCCTGGCACTCCAGGCCCTTGTCCAGGAAAGCTTTATCTGCAGCACGCCTGGAATTAAATCCCTGCAAATAAATACAGCAGTTTGGCAGTTTGGTTTAGGCTGAGCCTTGAATTTAATGGACAGGTGATGCAAGTGATTCTTTGGAATATGTGGGGACACATCTTTGCCATCAGTCACAGCGTTCTTATCTCATTGGCAGCTCCCTTAAATCAGCCAGGCACATATTTTCATCGTTTGGACCTTGGTTTTTTTCAGTTTTAGGTTCTAAAACAATAGTTTGGATCTTGTTCTTGTAGTTTGGGCTTTCAAAACGGTTCTCTGGGTGTCGTTTTTGTCGTTTGAGGTTCTGAAAAAATTCACCTTGTCCTCACCCATGTTGCAAGAAGGGTTTTGCACAGGATTTTCTTAAATTTAGGCACAATTTACCAAGGATTTGTGGAGCTGTAGCTGCCTAACTTTTCCCACTTGCAGCCCATGCTCAGAGTGGTGGTTTTAGGGGTGCCTGCAGCAGTTTTGGGGAGAACAAGGCGCAATCCTGACGGCAGCGCAAAGCCCATTGGCAAGCAGGATGTGGCTCTGCCGGGGTGTGGGGGGGAAGCAGCGGAACACGAATTACGCTTCAGGAGGAATTAAAGGCCGTTCCACCCAGCGGACAATTGATCATTCCTAGATACAGAGAATCAACAGTTTCCTGTATCCCGCTCCAGAGGCACACACGTGCACGCCCGCCGCCGCTGCTCCCGGCAGAGCACGGCATCCAAGGCCTGGCCCAGCCCCTGCCCAGATGACTTTTTTTCTTCAAGGGGACGAGCAGAAAAGCTGGATGCTGGCGCCAAGGATATTCCAGGGAGAGTAGCGTCCAGAGACAAGTGGTCTGGGCTTGAATGGGTATCACTCTGCACACAATAGTCACATTTCCTCACATTAATACCAAGGTCCTTTTTATGTCTCGAGGCACAATGCTGACCCACGCGTTCCATCTGATAACTCCTGTTTTAGCAGTTTGATGTCAGAGTGGGATGTTGGGCTCCCGAGGCTTCCTACCCTCTAATGGAAAGTGGATATACCGATTGTGTGCCGGGGAGGGGGGAGCGGCCTCCCTCCGAATTTCCTGACGAGGGTGTTTTCAAAGCGCTGCTTAGGAAGCCGAGGGAGCTGTGGGGGGAGCGCGGGTGGTTCTGCACGGAGGCAGCGTCCTCCCTTCTCTGGGCCTCACCTTGGTCCTTTGGAGCGGCTTCCCACGGGATTTAGAGTGCGTGAAAATAATGCACATTTGCCCCCTGCCCCAAACTGACTGACAAAACCTACCGCAGGTGGGTTTTTTCATGAAATATTCTGCTTTTACGTGGGTGTGACAAGTGACACCACGCTTGGCACGCTTACCTTGGCCCTGCTCAGTCTCCGTGCTGTCCCCTCTCTTCCCAGTTCCCCACCCAGGAGTGTGAGGGATGGTCCTTCACCTGCCCTGCTGCTTTTGCTGCTTCAGAATCCTTATTCCCACTACTTTTAACCTTTGTGGGGATTTGTGGGGTGAACCCGGCTGACTTCAGGCTCTCTGCTGCAGCTCAGCCCATCACCTTGTCATGGGAATGTAGTGAAGGCACAGTTATTTATCTAACAATATTTAACCAAGATTACCCAAATCTGATGATGATTAGTCCAGGCTCAGGACAGCAAAGCAAAGAATCTCTCTGAGATCCTGTTTGTGCAATCCCTCACTGCCAGTGATGTGTTAGAGGTGTCAGCACCGCTGCTGACAAACTCCTGTCATGCTGGGTGGTGATGTGGTTTTATTTATATTTTTTAAGGCAGATTTTAAAAGCAGAACAGTTTTTTCTGCTCACAGTGAGGTTCAGCAAAAGTGGTGGAGTCTTAGATTTGCACAGACCCCTGATAAAAAACCAAAGTTAAACCAGCTTTTTTTTTAATCAATAAGCCCTCCAAACCTTAAATACTTTAACTCACACCAGATCCTTGATATTTTTCAGAGAAAAACATGGAAATGCTAATATAGTATTCTATTCTGAGTTACTTTACTGTGCACATATATGTATTTACCATGAAGATGCACTGGGGAGTGTTTGTAGATCTGAAGAAATGTGCACAGCCAAAAAGCTCCTTCTCTCTAATTTCCTCTCCTTTCATCCCAAAATAAAATACTGTCCTAAGATGCTGCAGGCATCCAGTGGTGGCTTTTTTCCAAAGGCTTTTGGATCTTCTCAGGTGTTAAGGGCAGCATTGGGGACTTGGATGACGGAAAGGACAGAAAGGGGATCTTGGGTGAAAGGAGATCTCTGAAGGCAAAAGGTGAAAAGCCTTAAACTTTGGTGCTTGACTTTCAGGGGTTTGTTTTCAGGCTTGCATGGCAGATATGGTTATCTAAGCAGGGAGTGGAGGGGAAGCAAGGAGGGGATTTTGTTTCTCTGGGTTGGTCTCGGGGATATTCTTAGGGCAGCTGGGATGAAACTGAGCAAATAAACTTCCAAGTATTAAATCTCCTCGTTCGTGTTGAAGTTGGACGGGGCCCATTTGGAGAGTGGTGGGAAACAAGAAGGAGAGGCAGGGCCTTGAGTGTGCCACGAGTTCTGATGTTGACAATTCCTTGGCGTTGTCAGAAGTGGAGTGACCTCCCCGGGAGTCGCTGCTCGTGGAGCTCCCAGTAACGCTCCGTGCCGGCGCGCACGCACCGCAGGAATTCGGGATGCGCGTGGCGCCTTGATGTGGCTGCCAGGGGATGTCGGGGATGCGTCGCTGACTTTTTGGCTTTCCCCTGGGCAGGACCTGGAGCAGAGCCCAACAGATAAGCTCGGCCACCCCTGGCAGCTCTCCCTCAGCCGTGTTTGAGGACACACAATAAATGCCCCTCGCTTGCTCGCTTGCCTAAAATAGACTTTTGCTGCCTGCTCCGTCCGGCAAGGAGGGCCACAAAAATAGACATGAAAATGTCACGCGATTCCGACCTCCTCGTAGGGTTTCATTGTGCTTGATTGTGACGTTCAGGTGTGAAATCTCAAATTATGGAGATTTTCAAGCTATTGCTGCTGGGAGTGAGACATGGCTGAGGAGATTGGTGGGAAGTTTCTTGTCGGGTGAATCCAGGGTTTTCTGTATCCCCGTCATCCCCGTGAAGGGCTCCTCCGTGGAGGTGCAAGGGCCAAGGGTGATGAATTTTTCACCTCCTTGGCTGGAGGGAGGCAGGGATGGTGCTGTGGAGGAGAAAATGGGTGGCTGGCTGGTGGTGGTTGGACTTGAGCTTTGGATGTGTCATGGGCAACTTCCTGCAGGGTTTGATCCCACGCTGCCCTGCAGGAAATAAATGGGTATTTAATGTGAGGAAGGCAGAAGAGCGCTTGAGAAGTCTCTGTCTATTTTCCTTTCCCTTTGTCATGTTCCAGTGGATTTGCTGCTATCCCTGAGTGACGTTGTAGCACCCCAGTGGGCATTTAAGACACCAGCCCAGCACTGGGATGGCCGTATCCATCCATCTCCCTGCCTGGATGAAATCCGAGCGGTGCATTGTTGGGATAAATGATGAATGAGGCTCTGGGCTTTCCAAAGCACCACTTCCATACCCAGAACAGCTTTTTTGAGGAGTTTGAGAGATCCTGCTCCAACAGATGTAATTAGATGTTTTTGCTTGTGTTGATAAAGCAGCACGTGGTGCTCCTGCAGCTGGGTACGTGAGAGAGCTGTCAGCAAAGACTGATACACCTCGAAAGGGATAAGAGGAACCAAGAGTTGCTGCCTGATAAAAGCACAACGAGAATTTCTGTTGCATTTCCACAGGCTGCAGCTCACTCTTCAGCGTGTGCCTGCTATTGTTCGGGGTTGTGGGTGTTTTTTGTCTCTCCCGAACTATTTCTTGCAAAAGCAGATAAACCAAACCATGTTTTCTCCTCGATGAATATTTATGGGCTTCCAAATCTCCCCGCATACTTCTGCATGTGTAATTAGGCTGGAAGTTGGGTAAGGGAGCGTTGGAGAGCTACAAATGTGAGAGCCTGGGGAAAATGCTTGATGTTTCTGGTTTATTTGGGTGCTTGCTTTTTAATAATAAATTGCACTTTTTAGATGAAACAGCTTGTGTTTTCCAAAAGGCGTGTCAAAAGCAGGAATAATTGGGACTGTTGCAGCAGCAGACTTGTCTGGTTAAGTGATGCTTTTAATCACATGTGCAGCATCCAAGTGAAATCTGGGAGAAGTTGAGTGATGTAACCAAAGCCTCTGAGCCATTTCGTTTTGTTTAGGGTGAGATGAAGTCAATCCTTTTGCTCTCCTCCGTTGCTTTGTTCCCACTTTGAGTTGCAGGCTTTTAACCCCATTGAGGGCAAGACTCAAACTTCTGTTTGATCAACGATGATTTTGTTTAAAACAGCTTTCTGCATACAAAAGATAATTGCTTTTTTTCTGGGTTTGTGGAGTTTTAACGTGAGTTGCACCCTCAGCTTGTTTTTTGAAGAGTACCAGGACTTGGCTTGAAGGTATGTGGCCAAGTCATGGGATTGCAGCAGCTCTTATAGGTTAGGATTTGGAAGTGGAGATCTGGAAAGGAAGCAAAACCCTCATCTGAATAGCTGTAACTCCGTGTTACATCTCTGTAGTTTTCCACAGCTTGGCCTCTGGAAAAGTTTTGGTCTTCAGTGGGTTTTTTCCATGCTACTGCTGCACTCGTTCGAATTAAAGCTGTTCACGTGTTTCATTTTGGTAGCAGCTCAGGCTTGGGGGATTTTTGGAGAACTTAAGGAGAAGGATTCCAGGCTGGAAGTGTTCAAGGCCGGGTTGGATCGGGCTTGGAGCAACCTGGTCGAGTGGCAGGTGACCTAGATGGTGTTTAAGGTCCCTTCCAACCCAAAGCATTCCATGGTTCTCTGCACAGGCAGTACCCGTGGGACAAAGGATGCCACAGAGAGGCTGCCTTGGATGCAAGGAGTGGGCTTTTGGCAAATACAGCTTGGTTTGGTTTGGTTTGGTTTTGTAGCTGATACCCAAAACATGCTTCGGAGATACTCTTAAGAAAATGTTATTGTTGGTGCTGGGAAGTTTGAAGTGGGGATTTCCCGGGTTCCCTGTCCCTGGATCTCGGCTGAGGATTAAATGACATTTACTAGTCCCTAAACAGCCGTTTTCCTTCCCAAGAGCTGTGTTGCTTTCTCCTCAGATTTATGGAGGCAGCGTGGTGAGTTGACAGGACATTAATGTGCTCATCTTGGAGTCACTGCCTGCAATCCCTTGGAAGTGCCTGGCTGTTATTGTTGACTCTTTAACGAGGACGAGGAGGGTTTCCAAACGAGGGTGACTCATGAAATCGTAACCTCAATCTATCAAACAACGATGCATTGGATTAAATGATTACTTAAAGGATTAGGAGTTAGGTTTTTGGGGAGGTGGAGCAGGGGGGAGAGAAGGGAAGAGTAAAAATACATCATAATTACAAAAATCCAGCCAAAAAAAGCTGCAAGGCACAATCACCAAGTGATCAGAGAATGCCAATCCTGCCCTTGGTTCACGCTTCCAAAATGGGAGATGTTGTAAAAACTGAATCTCTGCTTTTCTCTAGAGATCATCCCCTGCCAAGAGAGTGATGCTTCACCTCCTCCTGAGCCTCCTGCTCGGCTCCTGCTGCCTGTCAGGTACCTCTGATAGTAACACCCTTCTGATGTGGTTTGTTTTTTTTTTTCCCCTCTTTCCAGCTGAAAGTGAAGGTGCTGGCTGCGTGTTACTGCACACATCAAGGAAGGTAAGTAGGGGTGCTGTGTGACCAATTTGTTATTTTTTGATCATTCAGAAGTACAGAAGAGGATCATGAAGCAAACTGAGGGGCTGTTTGTCACTGGCCTGAGCAAAAGGCTTTAAATGCTTCTTCTCATGAATTCCTCTCCCTTTCTTTAAACCTAAAAAGCCACGTGCTGCTCAATCTCCGAACAATTCCTCTGTAATCCTGATTGTTCCACTGCTTTTTATCCCAGACAATTCCTTGACATGTTAATTCATCACTTTCTCCTCTGCAGCTGCCTCCACAGGGATCCCAGTGTGCACTGGAGAGATTCTGGCTGCTCAGCTCCTCTGCAGCTGGAGGCAGAGACACCCAGCAGACATGGCTGGGATTTGGTTCCCTCTTTATTCAAGCTAATCAGTCGTCCTTCACGAGGTTCAGCAGGAGTGAAATCCCTGGAAAACAAGCAGGCTAGGAGGAGGATTAGGAGCCCACACTCAGTTTACACTTGCTTCTGAGACTGGAGCTCAGTAATGATAAGGTGAAAGTGCAAAAAAGCTTTGTATAGGCTGGGTTATTCCAAACCTTCAGCTGAGGAAGGGCACAGGAAGTACTCAGGGAGGAATTGGGTTGGTATTCTGATAACTTCCCTGTGAAGGTGGTGAAGCCCTGGCACAGGGTGCCCAGAGAAGCTGTGGCTGCCCCTGGATCCCTGGAAGTGTCCAGGGCCAGGTTGGACAGGGCTTGGAGCAGCCTGGGATAGTGGGAGGAAGCCCAGGGCAGGAGGTGGGACTGGGTGATCTTTAAGGTCCAAACCCAACCCATTCTTTAATTCTCTTATTCTGTATTTAATACCAGATGAAGTTTTGTCTTCAGGGTTGTGAGGCTCAGGGTGCTTTAAGTTGTCTTGACTGCTGGTTGGAGGGAGGGGCTCTTGTCATGGGGACTTGGAGCATCACCAATCCTGGTAAATCACAGCATCATTCAGGTTGGAAAAACCCTCCGAGATCACCAAATCCAACCATTCCCCACCACTGACCCCTGTCCCCAAGTGCCACATCCACGTGGCTTTTAAATCCCTCCAGGGATGGGGACTCCACCACAGCCCTGGGCAGCTGTGCCAGTGCCTGAGATCTTGTATTTCAGCTTTGTTGCAGGTCGTAACTTGAGGTTTTAGTCTGTGTAGCCTTGTAAGCCTTGGGGGCTTTTTAGGGAATCCCAGAGAGCTCTTTGTTGCTGCTTTTCTTTAGGCCTCTAAGACAGCTCAAATCCTGGAAAGATATTCCAGAAGGCTGAATTAGTAGTGGGAGGGAAATGTGTGATAGCTTTAGAAACCTTTTTCCCCAAGTCAAATAAATACCAAAGAAAACACTACCCAAAACAAAGCCACCACCACCACAAAAAAAAAAAAAAAAAAAAAAAAAAAAAAAAAAAAAAAAAAAAAAAATTAAACATTGTTTGGTATAGAATCATGGAAGTTAAAATAAGCTATTCCATGCTCAGGAATGAAAATGTCTTTATTCCTAATTTGTCTTGTCTAATCCCAGTGCCAAGGTTCTCAGTCATACACACTTGACTGAAGGTAACCTGAGAACTTAATCACTTAAAAGTGCAAATTCTAAGCCCAAATGCAGGCTCTGCCTCTGATAAGAAATAGTTGGAAACTGCTAACTCATAAGTGTCTCTTCTATTTTGTTTTTCCTTTTCAGAGCTGTAGGATTCCTGCTTTTTCTGGCCTACAGTTCATGCTTGAGCATTTTAGTGTGTTCTGGAGCCACAAATACCAGAGAGCTTTAGCAGGGCTTGAGAAAAAGATACTTTTGCCAGTTTTTTCCTCCAGGGAGGACGGGTGGAAATTTTGTGCTTCAAATGCAAAGGAAATTGGGACTTGACTCATGGAGGAGATGGCTCCAAGTGTCTGGGAAGGGGGAATCACCAGCAGAGGAGGGAGAAGCTTTGTCTGGCGAGGTTTCCCTTTAGCTTGTCCCTGTCTCTGGTGGTAGCCTGTGCCTCTGGAAGGGCAGTTTGTGTCTCAGGCAAGTTGCAGTCTAGCAGGGTACTTGGTGGGCAGAAATGACGTTTTCTTCACACAGACTGAATTATTTAATCACCATCACAGAGGGGTTTTGAGGGACTTGGCCCAAGGGACCGTGGCAGCAGCCCAGGTAGAGCTCTGCTCAGGAGAATATGATTTTTTGGACACCACAGAAAATTTGCCAGTGGCTCTGAGTGGAGGTGTCTCCAGAGCAGCCAGCCAGGAGAGATCTTGCATTTTGAGCCTTGTTGATGAGTTAGAATGTGTGATTTTGGCCTGCCTGTAGTCAGGAGAGGCTCTTTGAGTGTTTCCCCCCTTTTTTGGCACAGCAGCCTCTGTTCCTGTCACGGTGCAACGTGGAGCTTTGCAATCAAGGATACCCAGAGCTGTTCAGATGCCTGTTGGGTAGCTGGCTTGGGTTTCTTCCTGAGCAGTTTCCAGCATCGAGTTTCCAGCATCAAGTTTCCTGGTGTGGCTTGACTATCCAGCTAAAAATCTTAGTGAGGGAGCATTCATTAATCTGCCCTGAAACCAGCAGGGGTCCTGGCTGGAGCAGTTGTGCCTGAGCTGTCGCTGAGGCTTTGCTGTGCCAATGCTCCCAGGAATTTGATTTTGGTGTGTCTCAGGGAGTGATGGATTTCTCTCCTTTCATGGTGGCTGCTTGCCTTGTGATGTTGAATGTGCATAAAGCCTCTTTAAGCTGGGAGAGTAGGTTTAGATTGGCTGTTAGAGATGCTTCCCTGGGAGGGTGGGGAGGCCTTGGCACAGGGTGCCCAGAGAAGCTGTGGCTGCCCCTGGATCCCTGGAAATGTCCAAGGCCAGGTTGGACAGGGCTTGGAGCACCCTGGGATAGTGGAAGGTGTCCCTGCCCATGGCAGGGGAGTGGAATGAGATGAGCTTTAAGGCCCCTTCCAACTCAAACCACTCCATGACTCTGTAATGCCTTCCCTAATGTTAGGGGAGTGATGATAATGGTAAATAAGAGATAAATGTGGATTTCCCCCTATTTTCTATAAAGGAACACCAGCAGGGAAATGAAACAGGCTGAGGCATGGAAAGTTCTTTTCCCAAGGCATTGCTTGAAGCCTGTGGCACAGCTGGAGCTGAATCCTCCTGCCTTGCAATGAGCTGCTGCTGGTGCTGTCATGCACAGCTCACTGCAGGATTGGTGCTGATTGAGGTGAATTGGGGCCTTCCAGTACCTGAAGGGAGCTACAGAAGGATGGGGAGAGATTATTTACAATAGTCTGGAGTGACAGGACAAGGGGAAATGGCTTCAAACTGAAAGAGAGAAGGTTTAGAACTGGGTATTAGGAAAAAAATTCTTTATTGTGAAGATGGTGAGGCAGGCCCTGGCACAGGGTGCCCAGAGAAGCTGTGGCTGCCCCTGCATCCCTGGAAGTGTCCAACGCCAGGTTGGATGGAGCTCTGAGCAGCCTGGGACAGTGGAAGGTGTTCCTGGCCATGGCAGAGGGTTGGAACTGGATGATCTTGAAGGTCCCAAACCATCTGTGCTTGTGTGATCTGGGCACATAACCCACATGAGTGCCCTTGATTCATTTTTTGCTGTCCCTCAACTTTCTCCTTCTGCTGTTCTGCTTCTGATTGCTTCTCTGGTGCAGGGGAGAAGTCGGTGACACAAAGCCACCTTTGCTGTTTTGAAAACTCCAGTTCCAGGTGTGTGTTAATCTGCCCTCGATTTGAGACAGACACTGCTTACACCTCTGAGGTGGAGTTGTAGCTGTGTCACCGTCTCCTCTCCTACGAGCAGATGGTTCCAAACCTCGGGGGTGGGAGCTGAAACGCTTCAGAGAATCCTCCCTCTCAAGGATGCTGTGGAAAAAGTGATTGATGCAAAGTAAAACAGTGCTAATTGCAATGGATGTGTACTGACAACTTGATAGTTGCTGTGATAATTACAGTAATTAGGGAGATGCTAGCATTTTTTTGCCTGTGTCTATAAATGGAAAAAGGTGAGATAGAGAGTGCATGGAAGGAGGGGACCCATGAGTCAGGCTCTGGGATGGCCCTGTACCCTGGGGGGAACGTGGCATGGCCCTGGCTGTGGAGGCAGCTGGGGATCAGATTTGTGAAAGCAGTTCAGGGCTCGGTTCTTACTGAGCTGGAGGGGAAACGAGGGTTTAAATATCTCCTCACAATCTGGCTCTCAGCATCACGAATTCCAGCCTGGCAGCTTTCCCATCGGAAGGAAGATCCATATAACAGCGCAGTTCCCATTTCCTCACTCAGTCCTAGGCTGCTGAAGGAGAGGGACAGGACTGCCAGCCCTCCTTGCCCAGTGCTCTGTGTGGATTTCCAAGGACTGGGCAATGGGAACCAGGCAGTTGTAGTTTGATCACTCAGTTAAGCACCTTCACAGCTGACAGGCACAGACAGGAGCTGAGGTTACCCCCTTCACCGGGGCTGCCTCTTCCATCTCAAGGCCAGTAAGTCTGGGACAGCAGAAGGAACCAGCAGAGAGCTGGGGTAGTTTCAACCTCTGCTGTCTATTTTTTATCATTGCTTTAAAGCTAAATCCACAAAGGAAAAGAACCGCCATGGAAGTGGAAAGAAGAAAAATTTAGCAAGTGTCAGAAAGGGTGATGGGCTGGATGGCATTCCCCACCTCCCACTTCGGGCTCCCTGACTGGGAGCACTGGGAAGAGATGGTTCCCAGTTTAGAAACAACTGGGCTGACTTGGCACTGAGATCCATGCTGGTCATTTTTCACGCTGCTGAGCTCAGTGTTGGTTTCTGCCAAATAACTTCCCCACATTTTTTCAAACTGCTTGAATTGCTTGAACCTAAAGAGGATTTTAAATGCTACCTTTTAAGCATTTTTGCTTTTAGGCCAACTTACCCTACTTTATTCTAGGCTTAAAAAAACCCCCTTTTTTTTTGTTTGTTTTTGTTTTTTTTTTAAATTCTGCTTTTTCTGTAAGGATATGAATTATACCTGGGCATTCCCCTGTGGCCACTCTGTTAGGATAAGCCTTGAAAATGCAAACCTTCAATGCATTAATGCATAAAATGCCTTTTCTCCTGTGATCTGGATGGCCAGTAGAATCTTTGGTTGGGTGGTAACCTCAGCGAAACTGCTTGTGAAGGACCCAGAGTCTGCTTTGCTGTTACTGTGTGCAGCTCTCTCATGCTCTGACCTTTTCTCAACACAGTACCTGAAATTAAAGAATTTTGAGGAGGAGGTCAGAGCCCAGCGAGACCTGGATGGGTTCTTGGCCAGAGCCAGCATCATCCTGGATGAAACAGCCACGTCCTTGGACGACGTCCTTCGGGAGATGCTGAAACACTTCGCCGAGGATCCTGAGAACATGGAGCCCAGCTGCAACTTCGAGAAAATCATGAGCACTTTATTCACAGATTCAGGGACCCCACGGGAAGGGAACGGTAATCAGCTCTTGGTTTGCTTGGGCTGGTGGGCTGCTGGTCACTTGCCATCCTTGCCGTGGTGGGGTGCTGGACACTCCCTGTGTGGTCCTCAGGCTTGCACGTTGCATGTGACACCGTGGGTTGATTTTTTTTTTTTTTCCATGTCACTCAGACTGAAAGGCCTCACTGCTCCAGGGTTTTTGTGTTTTGGTGGAGTCTTGCCCCTGTCTCATTAAGATCACCCTCTGTGGTGCTCTCTGGGGTGAGGAGTCTGCAGCACTGGGGTGTCTTGTCTGTGTGGACCCTTTTGGTTTGCTTGTCCTCAGACAGCGCTGCTCAGCCAAGAGACTCTTGCTGGTGTCTCATCAGCAATGGCTCCTTTGCCTTGTGATTCTCCACCTGAATTCACACAGGCTGGGGAATTCTGCCTGCTTTGGATGAGTAATTGGGGAGGGTTGAGCCTTCGTGTCATTCCCAGCCCACTGGAGGAGGTGGGACACACTTGATTTTCCTCCAGAAGCTCAACCAGGGCAGCCCTAGCCACGGTTGTTGGCTCTGGTGTCACATTAAGCTATCAACAAATGTCATAGTGTAGTCTAAAAACGCTGCCTTTTAGCCCAAGATGTGAAGAAGCTTAACTGAGCGTTGTTTCTCTGTAGGCACCCCTGATGTTTCAGAGTCAACAGGAATGAATGTACAAACAGGTCCATCGCACCTCAAATGTAACTGTCACAGCCTGAGTGAATTTGTTTAACAGATATGTCAAGTCCTGAGCATGTAGTAAGCATGTTCATGCTTTGGTTACTTCTTGCTACCTGTCTTAGAGCTTCGCATTTTATAATCCCTTTAATTTAGGCTTTCTGCCAAGAAAGAAAAAGTAAGTGGTGAAAGTAAAATAGTGTGAGAGCAGTAGTTGGGAAGAGGGGGAGAGAGGGCAGGGGATTGGGAAGGCGACACCCCTCCCAGTCCAGTCTGTGTGTGTGTGTTGGGTAATGCTAAGCTAATAACCCAGTATTGCAGTGGGATGATGTTGGGAGGAGAAAGCAGCTGCCCTTCTAAGCTGTGAATAGTTTAAGGACACAGTTCAAAAGCAGCAGGACAAATGTTTCCATCTCTCTCTGTCAGCCCCCACCCCTGCATCAGTCCACTGGGCAGATAGGAATGCTTGGGATTAGTAGTCAGCTTCCATTGGAAAGGAAATGTTATTTACAGCTGCACAATGCACGAGGACAGCCTGTGATGTTTCCCTCTCTTCTTTTCCCAGTTCACCTCTTGTCAGACACAATCCAAGGGGTCACAGCCACAGTCACGGGGGTGCAGTATCAGCAGTCCTGGCTCTGTATCATGTAAGTACCTGGATGGGCACAATCCACTGCCTTCCAAACCTTTTCCTGCTGCTGGGAAGGACAGAGGTTCAGAGTGTGTCCTTTTGGGTTAAGATCGTGGTGCCTTTTCCATCCATCCCGTGGGATCTCTCTCTGGGCTGCTCCTCTTTGCAAACAGACTTGCAGTAGGTGCCCACAGTCCCCCCAGGGCATTCAGCTCTTGGATGTTATAGAAATCTGCTGTTAACAAGCTAAGAATGCTGAAAAAACGAGCCAGAAAATGCTAATTACTGAGAAATGCTAATAAAGGAACTTCTCAAAGGGACAAGCAAACTGGTTCATGGACTTCTTTGCCTGCCAAAGTCTGGGAGCCTGTACCAAAAGATTTCTTAGGTCCTTTGATGGAATCAGCCAAACTTTGTAGCTGAAAATTGAAGTCAGACATTCCACGCTGTTTAGACACCGATTACTTTGTCTGACAATTAATTTGGATACTGATTAATTGTCAACACTGTTAAATGATGGAGCAGACCCTTAAGACAGTCAGGACTCTGTCACCTGGGATTTATGAGATGTGGTGGCTTCACCCCAGCTTGCACTTGACCAGAACTGGGGTTTGAAGTTATTGTCTCCAAGTCAGGCCTGTGGGGTGAGCCAGGCTCAGGGGACAGGCCAGAACCTGAGTCCCTGAGCCAACCAAAGCTGTGCCTTTTTGACTCTGTTGCTTTATTCCTGTGGAGTCTTGAAGTCAAGTTGTCAAGAAATATGTTAATTCCCAGAGAAATTACTGGGACATGTCGGATAGGTGCCTGAAGGCATGCACATATTTTAGCCTTCACAGCCAGTTTGCTGGGACAACTGTCACAATAGCTCTCCTTCTGCTGGCACTTCTTCTCCTGCCCTCTGCTTATGGCTGGGGAAAATGGAGAGAAATAGAGGATTTAAAAAAAAAACCAACAAAACAAACAACAAACAAAACAAAAAGGAAACAACACCATCAACAAACAAGGAAAAAATCTCACCCTTGTTTTTAATCTCTTGTGAAAGAGAAGGATGTGATCTCAATGTGAAAAAGAGGTGATTGCACATCAGGGCTGTGTCCTGAGAAAGAAGTGAGCTGCATGATGTTTCGTGCTTCCTGTGCTACTTTTTTACACCTGGCACATCCAAAGCAGGAACACGAAGGAGAAAATGAGTTCATAAAGTAAAATGGTCTCAGTCAAGAGGTCTTTTGGGCAGTTTTCTCCACGTTGGATGCCATAGGAAGTGTAGCAGCGATGATGCAGAGGATGGAAGTTTCTCCTGTGGGATGAGACAGCTCTGTGGAGGTTTTGGGGAGTTTTTGCCTTAACACCAAAGCATTCTGAAGGTCATGGTGCAAGCATTGTGACTACATACATGAGACTGAAAAGGGTGGGTTCAGCCTCTCAGGAAAGTGAGCCAGAGCTTTAAATGCATCCATGTGAGTAATCCTGGCTTCCATGGCAAGAGATGATTTGAAAAATAAGCTCACAGCCTGAAGGTGTCTTGTGCAAAACTTTCCTTGTTTCTTCCTTTTGTTGCTGAAGAGGGAGAAGAAAGTGGTGGGAAAGCAATGATGAGTTATTAACCATAATTATCTAATTATTGCACTGTATTTCTGCTGGAGTTATTGTGCAACAGATTGTGAACCATATTTTTAGATCTTACATTTTTCTTGAAGTCAGATTGCAAAACAGCTTCCAAACCTCTGAAGTAAAAGGAATTTGTTGATGAAAAAATTTTCCGTATGAGTGGGAAGAACCTTTAAGATATCTGCTGTTCTTTAGCCTTGCATTTGGTCTGTACTCTCTGCTAAATTTTAAATTAGCACTGCTGGGTTGGTGCACCTTAACCAGCTTCTAATTCCTGGTGGATGAGGTAGAATTGAGTATCATGGTAAGATTATGTTAATGAGGAGGAGCAGCTCAGAGATAAGGGTTTGGTGGTGTTGCTTCTGCAGAGATGCTGAGGGGAAATATTAACAACTGAAATTAGTTTGGGGTGGGAAAGGAAGGATTTTTGTTGGATCTTCACAGAGTTGTGCAGAGCCTGACTGCAGAAGAACATTCCCAAAGGAGACAAAAATGTGTTTCCCTCTCTTTTGTGCTGGAAAGAAAGCTCTTATTTCTTACCTGACTTAGGCTCAGTGGGAAGAGCAGTGGGGAGAACCTGGGGTTGAGATATTTGTTCTCAGGCTCAGTGGGAAGAGCAGTGGGGAGAACCTGGGGTTGAGATATTTGTTCTCCTTCTGTTGGATTTGGTGCTTTCCTCATGGTTTCAGGTCTAGGGATGCTCCAGCAAGGTCAGACATTCCATATGGATCTGGGCTTCAGCCACAGGGCAGAACAAACCCTTGAGGAACTGAAGATCTCAAGGTTTCAATGTTCCAATGAAATCCAGGAAAAAAACCTGAATTCTGATTCACAGCAGGGTTTAGGGCTGGTTTTGTCAAGAGTGACCAAAACCTGACCTTGCTGAAGCCATACCAGGATACATCAGCTTATGGAAAACCTGGGATCCTTCCATGAAAATGAGAGCTGAGAGCAGCAAAGCCTTGCATGCCCCAGTGGCCAGCAGGGTCCAGCTCTGAAAGAATGAAGGTTTCTGTTTGTGTGCATGGTCATTTCCTAATGAGAAAGCAAATCTTGAGCTATAGATGAGCTCCATCACTCCAGGCCGTGATCTCCTACCTTACAGACCATGGACACAACTCTTTTTTTCCTCCTATCCCAGCATTTTCCAGAACAGGAGGACACAAACTGACACAGAGATCTCTTGCTGCTTCCCTGGGAAGCTGCTGGTGGTTGTTTCCCTGGAGAACCTGGGATGAGGGATATTCCTGTCCCAGAATGGGGAGTGCTGGGCTGTTTTCCTCAGTTTTTTAATAATGTGGGGAAGCTCAGCTGCTGGTGGGACCTCAGGGAGGTGCTTTGGGGCTCCTGCAGTGTGGAATGACTGAAGCAGGCAGAGGTGCTGCCAGGAGGGTGCTGGAGCAGCCCATGGACCCCCCAGACATTCCATGATCCAAGCACAGAGGGGGAAACTGGATGCTCTGCATGGCTGGACTGGGAAAAACGGGCAGGAAGCTCCAGTGGGAGCTGCTGGTTTTGGTGCTGTGGTTTTGTGCCTCAGAAAGCCCAAGGAAGTCCCTCCCTATCCAATAAAGGAGATGTGAAGAAGTGACTCTTGTCACAGGCCAAGTCCTATCACACCCAATTCCTTCTTTCACTGCCTGACAAACGGAGATGAAAATGCCTGAGTTTTAATTTTTCCCTCTTGGAGTCAAGGATACATGGTTTGAAAACTACTTAACTGGGTGCTGGTGGATTTTTCTCCCTGATGTCCTGCTAGGAGAAACACCAGCTGGGTGGGTGGTGGAAGAAATGTCCCTGAGCTGATGGAACTCCTCAGGGATCCCAGCTTCCAGGCTGTATTCTCCTTGCCAGCAGATAGATACAACTGTTTATTTCCAGAGCTGAACCCTTAGAAAAACATGAAATCAAGCAGCTCCATAGTCTGGATGGAGTAGTTGCAGAACCATTTCTTCTGGCAGGTGGATTGGGCATCAAACTGATTTCCTGGAGCTGTTTTAACAGGCAGGGCAGAGGGGGAAAAGCCTCTCTGCAAGCAAAGAATGGTTCAGTGGTTTGTGTGCTCTGGGTTGCTATAAAATTTCTGGCTTTGATGTAGTCTGTCATGACAGTGACTGCTGGGGAGGAGCTCAACTCAGAAAAACCCAGGTAGCCTTTCAAAAACAGGTGTTGTGGGATTATGGTGGATAACCAGCAAGGCTGCTGTTCAAACAGAGTCAGATTTGAGGATTGAGATCCCAAATTTAATGTATAACTGTGTGAAGATGTGATTGGTGTCTCTTTCAACAGAAGTGATGCAAAATCCATTTCATGTGTTTAAGGATTTTTCCAGACCCAGAGGTTTGTGGGGCTCTGGAAAAGTCCCATTGTCTCTGATTTAGATCTGCTGAATAGATTTCAAATAGAGATGCTTCAGTTGCTGTCTCTTCCTCAGAGTGTTCTTTTAAAGGGCAAAATGGGAAATTAAAACAGTTGGACTGCTTAGAACAAATATTTTCGTTTAGAGGAATGATTACAAGATCTGGAGCCTCGTAAGCAAGAGCCTCTTCTCCAGAATTTACAGCCATCATCTCTCAAGTGTTCTTTGGGCTCAGAGAACCATATAATTTTTTTAAGGGCCTCTCCACCCTTTTTTGGGTTTTCCCAGATCATGCTGGAGAGCTGAAGCTCTTGCAGGTGCTGTTTAATGCAAAGAAAGTCTCAGATTCAAACCCTGCGTTAGGAATTTGGGTCGTGCAGAGGAAAGGTGATTTGTTTTGGTACCTGCAGGGTCTGCCCAGGGATGAGATGCCTCCCTATAGAATCATGAAGGTTGGAAAAGTCCAACCATTAACCCAGCAGCACCTTGTGCACCTCTAAACCATGTCTCAAGTGCCACAGCCAACATCTCCTGAGTGTTCTTTGAGTTCAGAGAACCAATTAATTTTATTTTAAGGGCCTCTCCCCCTGTGCTGGGCCGTCCCAGGTGGTGCTGGAGAGCTGAAGCTCTGTGAGGGAAAGAAGTTCTCAACTTGCATTAACCTGGAGGAAATCCTTCCCCCTGGAGAGAATGAGTTGTCCTGGAGCCCAGCAAGGTGCATTTCCCAGGCCAGAAGGGTTTCCAGGCTGGAGTGAGGGCGTTGTGGCTGAGACCAGCCCGTGCCCAGCTGTGGGTGAGCGGCCTGGCCTGGCCACAGCTCCGTTCCTCACTTGCAGATCCTGCTTTCCCAAAGCTTGTGCCTGGAGCAGCTCGGCAGAGGAAGATTTATTGGCAGTGGATGAGAACAAGAAGTGTCATTGTTGTTCTGTGTGGGGACAGGAAAAGGCTGGCTGGCTGATTACCTCTGCTGGGCACTTTTTCTTACTGCAAGGGATAATTTGTTTCAGAATTAACTTCCTTTCTTGCCCTTTTAAAAGAGGGTTTCTGTTTCTCTTAGGTCTCCATGGTTTGACCCTTTTTATGGTTTGGTTGAGCAATGTGTTATTACTCTGATAACATCTTGGGTGTGGGGCAGACCTGGGGCACGTGGGGCTCGCTGGATCTGGGATTTTGGTAGAGCACAGCCAGTTCTCACCATCCCAGTGCCACCCTCAGCACCACCAGGGGCAGAGAGGAGGACGGGGAAGCAGAATTGGTGCTATAATTTAAATGCCCTTTTTATGAGCTCAGTTATTGGGGGATCAAGATAAAACTGCTGAGAACACAACCTGGCATTTCATTAAATCACAGTCCAGCGTTTCCTGGTGTGACTAATACCGGGTGAAAATAGATTTTTCAGTTTTCTGGCCAAACCAAGGGAGAATCAAATGTAGCTCAACTCAAACCAAAAAGGAACTTGGAGGCTTTGGCCAAACCAGACTTGATTTAGAGTCAGCTGAAAATGTCTTGCTAGTTCTCAGTTTTTTGGGGCTTTGGCTATTTACCCTCCAGCTTTGCTTTTTTCTTAGTGGGAATTTACTTAAGTGCTACTTAAAAAAAAAAAGTTGTTTCATTTTAAAAGTGACTTTCTTCTTGTGCTGACTTTTATCTGCAGTATTGCTTGACTTGGGATTTCTCCATGTCAACCAAGGAACTTTTTTTTTTTTGTCCTTTACAAATACTTGCACAAGTCTAGCTGGCACTGCAGTTTTGGTTTGTATTGTATTTGTATCTGGATTCTGGAATTAAAACAAAAGTGGGTGCTGTAAGGGCTACTCCAGGGAATAGGATTTGAATGGCTTAAATTTGAAGAAAAGCTTGAGCTGCTGAATGATGCATGGGCAGGAGTGGCTTGGCCGTGCACTGAAAGTATTGAGACACCATTTTTCCCCCAAATAAATGGATATAATAGAGGGAAAGAAGGCTCAGATGAGGCTGCATTCTGCACTGTTCCTCCTCATGCAGCCAGGCTCAGGTACATCCCACCTTCTCTGTTTGAGTCTGGTTTTAATCAGGTTTGTCCTCACTAAATCAACTCCAGCCTGATTTGTAAAGGTGTTAGTGACCTAAATTATTTGTACATTGACATAAGTGTTGGAAATTCTCAGTTTTACTGGTGTGATACTGGGATTTAGAGCCATGTGTCTGTGTCCATAGAGCTCTTTACAGAGGAGTTAGAGGAAACTCTCAGAGGTGTGAGAAACCTCAGACTCCAGCACTGTGGGTAAAACTGTTTCAGATAAAAATGATTGAGAATGACAGTGAGTTTCTCGGTGTCTTGTACATGTGCTCAGTGTGAAATCTTTCAGTGCTGTGAGACCCTCTTCTTGCCCAGCTTAAGGAGACAGTGAACTCCTGACTAAGAGAAACACAAATTCTTGGTGGCTGCCAGGAAAATTACCTTGTTTGTGAGAGAGACCCAATAGCAAAGCTCAGATTTTTCACAGCCCAGTTTTCCCCTCCGTACCCAAGAAGCTCTTGAGCTGAAGTGGGATTGTGGCACTGTTGGCAGGACTCCTGTCTCGGGAAAACACAGCCCTGGAGACAATTCCTGGAGCTGAAACATAACCCTGTCACTTCAGGGAGAAAGAAAACTCCAGAACATGTGGCTTGCCTAATTTTACTTCATAGTAGGCTTTTCCAAATTATTTTGCACTTCAGTGGTTTCTTGAGTGGTCAGGTGGACGTGGTAGGGAAGGGATGATGTCTGGGAAGTGTTGGTGCAGCTCTGTGAGCCACAGGTGGGTGATACCTGACAGAAATGATGTTCAAAATGCCCAGCAGACCCCCCTTTTCAAGACAGATTAAATGGTGAGGTGTGGAAATGCTGAGAACTGAGCTCAGAATTAATGCTGGTGGTGCATTAATCATTCACTGCTGGTGTCCAGGTTGGTGAAGGTGAGAGAACTGAAGGTGTTGGGCCACTTGAAGGTTCTCCAGCTGGTCCAAAGCCCAGAGTTCCTGTCCCCAGTGGTTTGTGGAGCTGTAACACAAGGAGACCTGACTGCTGTCCAGCCACAGCTGGATTGCAACCAGGGGCTTGGCTTTGGTTGTGAAAACAAGTGTAGCTTGCACTCCATTTTCAATTACTTCACAAGATATTTACTCCTCACCTTAGGACCTGCCTTGATCTTTCTCTCTTCCAAAGCTGATTCAAGTAGAAAAAGAACAAGAGGCTGTGGTGGAGGGGAGTTAGGGAATAAATCAAACAGTGTCATCTTTCTCATGCCCTGTATTGTTCTAATTAAACTGTTTGCTCTCAAATAAGTGCCTCTGTGAGATTAATTTGTTGAAGCAGGCTGCTTGCAGTCTGGGATCAGGAAGTCAAACTCAGTAAGAAAATACTTGATGGTGTGATATTTAATTTTTTTTTTTTAAGGAAATTGTGAGGAACTTGATAGAAAATACAATGTGCTCCTGACTGGGACACCTCCAGCCAAAGATCTTGTTAAGGGAGCAGCCTTCAAGGGGCAGGGGGGTGAGAATACTTCTTAAAAGGGAAGAAGTAAACTGGGATTATGGAAGAGAAGTTGGAGAAATAAATCCTCCTGCTGGAGGACTGTGACAGTTGCTTGTTAGATGAATAAAAGGGAGCAAGCAGCTGAAATAGCTTTGGATCAGGTAAGAGGAGGGGAAAATCACTCTGAGGTAGGAAAACACTTCCCTGCCTCTTCCAGGCAAACCCTGTGTGCATTTTTCACCTGTGGCTTGCAGAAGGCTTGGGAAGTGGTTGGTGGCTTCGAAGGGAACAGGAGAGCTGCATTCCAGGCTGGCATTCCCCACCTCCTGCCACTGCACCCAGCCCCAGAGTTTCCCAGCAGGAAAAGTGACAGCTAACCAGGTCCCAGCTCTATTTAAATATCCAAGGGTGGAGGCAGACCTGGTTTTCCACAGCCTCTGGAGATGTTCCCTGTGTTTATTACACACAACTTTTTGTGCTGTCCTTGTTCTGGGAGTCAAGCATCCATCCCATTCCCTGGATCCCAGCCAAGGATTTCCCTCTGAGCACTAATCCTGCCTCTGTGCATCTTGAGCAGGGAGGTCAGCCTGGTTTCTCTACCACTCATGGGCCAGAAAGGGGAAAACAACAGCTGGGAGCAAATGGGGAAAGCCACTGCACCAGAGAGGTCTGCCTGAGGCAGAAGTGGGAATATATTGGCTTGGCTTTTTGCCTTACTGCTTCCAGAAGCACTTGGTGAGATCAGGTGGAATGAAGTGTAATGTGCTTTCCACCAATGCAGGTGGTTTTTAATAAGAGGCTTTTTTTTTTCTTTTTTTTTCCTGGAGAAGCTTCTGTAGCTCTGCAAGTTCTCGGTGTGTTGTGCTGTCTAGTATTTGTTTTCTTGGCTGTTGAAAAGCAGCTGGAGGAGAAGGCAGAGTACGCCTTGAAATCTTGAAAGGTATTTCCCATAAAAACATGGGTGTCAAATTGTACAAAAGGCAGCAGAATTGGGCAAATAGTAACTAAAAGTCACTGTTTAAGACTTCAGAAGCCGTAGACCAGCAACATCATGTGTTCCTTAAGGCTGAAATGTGTTTTTATACCTTGTGCAGCAGGTGAGGTCATGCCGTGTGTTGTGGGGCGCGGTCTAACGATCCCATTTTCCCTGACAGTTGCACTATAAAGTCCCTTCAGCGCCGTCACGTTTGCATCAGCCGCCTGGAGAGGCCTCAGAACTGGGGTGAGAACTCCTGTGAAGTCAGATTTGTCATACTGGTCCTGGCTCCTCCCAAGATGGTGAGTTTTGTCTTCTGGCTCCAGAACTCTCGGGGGTTCCCCTGAGTTTGCTTACCCTTGGTCTCCTCATAGGGTTAAAAAATGTTATTTTTAAAACACAAGGAGATGTGAAAAGGCCTGAGACCTTCTCAGCAGCTGTCAGGGTGATTTATCCTGTTGATGAGGGGTGGGTTAGTGGGCTGTGTCCTGGTCTCATGGGCTGTGTCCTGATGGGGAGGAGAACCCTGTGTAATCCCCAGACACACCTGGCATGCACGTAACACTCCGTGGAGTCCCCTCTCCTGCTTTAGCTGCTATTTTTAGGGGTAGGGAACGCAGTTCCTTGCTAAAGCCAAGCTTTTGAGAGGCCCTTGTGAGTCTACAGCTGGTGCCCCACTGCAAAGGTCTGGGTTGCTTCCCAACAAACTTCCTTGATGGGGCTGACATTCACCCTGCACGTGTGGCTGCAGCAGCTGGAGGTGATGTAGCCAAGAGGAAGATGATTCTTTTTGTGAGACTTTGTGGGAGCTGGACTGCTTTTAAGGTCAGCCTGTCCCTGAGGCCCTTTGGGATGTGTTTTCAGAGCTTTTAGCACGTGAAGCAGCCAGGTTAAAGCTTGCTCAGGTTCTGGCTCTTTGGTGTGGACAGGAATGGCACAGTAGAACGCATTTGCTGCAATCAGAATATCCTGAGTTGGAAGGGACCCACAAGGATCATCCAAGTGCGACTCCGATATCATGGGGTGCATCAAGGTTAATTGGGGATCACCATCCTGTCTTCCTAGAAAGCACTGGCCTGACCAAGGTGGTTCTTGCAGCTGATGGCTGAATGGTTCAAAGCTCAAGACCTTTTCACACTCCAGCTGCCTGTTTGCACCTTGGGGCTGCTGGGTCTGTGCTCCTGGGAGGTGCTGGAGAGGCTGGGCACCTTTTCTGGGACAGGATATGTCCTGATTTAATTTCCTGCTCTTCAATGCTATCTGTGTGACCTTGGGACCTGCTGGTCTGGCCTGTCTCCTCCCCCCCCCTTCACCACCACCCTCGTTGAAATGGGAATACTGGTGTTTCCTTCTTTCCCAGCATTTCTGGCAGGTCTTTCCCAACCGATGCTTTTGGCATCGACCTCGAAGCCAACAGGCTGAAAACATATTGATGTTCCTTGTGAAAAGCAGGAGGGAGAACAGCTGGAGCTGTGTGCAGTCCCATGGATCTCTCCCTCATTGTTATCTCGGGCCAGCTACGTGCAAAGCACCCGGCGAACGGCTCCGCATCCGCCCGGATCCCGGGAGTTTGCAATTCCAATGGTCAGCATCAAATTAAGGGAAGGGAGTGGAGGCCAACGCAGCTTGCACTTGCCAATGTGCCTTTTTTATTTTAAATGGGATGGTGGAGCCAGCCCCAAGTGCGCATTTCTGGTGCAGCAGTTAAAATAATTAACCTGCTGACAGCAACGCATTCAACCGGCCTTGCTGGGGAGGGGAAAAAAAGTCCACAGAATGGGCATTTGTTGTGCTGGGAATCCAGATCCTCAGCTTTGCTGATATGGAGCATGGAAAAAACTTGAGCTTTCATGCAAATATGTGTCCTCTCTAAACTGTTCATCTCCCTGGGAAAGGAAGAATGGGAAGAGCATTGGGAATGTTGAAGCAATCCTTGCAGTGTCCAGCCTAAGGGTTGTTGCTGCTTAGAGGTCAAAGGTGGAGCCTCCCCTGTGATGGCAAATCCAGGCTGTTTCACAAACTCTAAAAGCAGGTCCCAGGGAAAATCCTTCACTTAAATCCAAACCTCTCCCTAGAAACTAAAATGGAATGTGCCCTAGTAAGTGTTTGAAGGGACATTCCTGGTGATGGAATCCCAGTTTGGGTCGGGAGGGACATTTAAGACAATCTCATTCCAAACCCCTGCCATAGGCAGGGATATCTTCCACTATCCCAGGGTGCTCCAAGCCGCATCCAACCTGGCCTTGGACACTTCCAGGGATCCAGGGGCAGCCACAGCTTCTCGGAGCAAATGGGAGAGAGGAGGGTGATGTGAGTGATGGAGGAAGTGCAGCGTTAGCAGTGACTCTGGGGCCAGCTCAGTGCCACCCACGCCTGCGCATCTGCGTCACCCACCCCGAGTTATTTGGTTGTGTTCGTGGAGAAATGGTTCATCTGTTCACTTGTGAATCATGAGAAGCAATTGGGATCAATCACAGATGCTCACTCTTCTTTCCACGGCAGCGTGAGGAGCTTGGAGGCTCTCCAGGGCTGGGGAGGGGAATGTTTGGGTGTCTCTGGTAGCTGCTGCGTGATGAGTGTGGAGTGTAGAGAAGGGTGGGTGGGTTAAACCTTGGCAGGAAAAGGAGCTTTTAATGAGCTGTGCTTCTGTGTGACTTGGCCTTGGCCAGTCTCTTATGGGTCCTGGCCTCAGTAGGGCAGGTGAGCAGAGCAGGGCTTGGAGAGCTTGGGTTTGGTGGGTTTGTGCAGGGTTGGGCAGCTCAGCCTCCTTTACTGTTCCCTTTGTGCCTCATTTCCTGCAGTAGGAAAGCAGCTTGGATTCTGCTGGAAGCTGGACCCCCAAAGATCAGGACTGTGTCTCACCAAAATATTAAATCCTGAAAATAAACACTTTTTTCATGTCTGCAAGTCTCCTCTCCCTTCCAGACATTCAGTGAAGACAGACAGGAGCTGCCTGTGTGTGTCCTCAGCTGCTTTTTCCCATCCTTTCCCTCTGTGCCTGTGGTTACTTGAGCTGAGAGCTCCCAATCTCCACTTGTGCTGCCAGAATTGCCCCAGAGTGGCCAAGGGAATTGAGTTTTAATGCTCAGAAAATAGGAATCAGGTGAGCACAATAACCTCAGTCTTTCAGATAAGACATCAGTGCCTGCAGGAACCTTGACTGCAGCACCTTTCCACCCCAGGAGCAGCAATGCTGAGGTGCTGTAAGACAGCAAAGACTTTTGTTTGTTTAGTCTTGAAAGGCAACCAGGGATAAAATGTGTGCTCAGCATGATCCAGCTTCGGATTGGTTTCTGGGAAGTTGATCAAGTAAAGATCAATCGGGGCTCCTGGTCAGGAGCTGTGTTGGTGCCTCCACAGGATTCTGCTGTGGTTGTGTGTTCACCTGCAACAGCTTCCACGTGTGCCCTCCTCCCTCAGGTCTCTCTGGGATCCTGGGAGCCGGTCAGGTTCCTCTTCAGAGGGAGAAATTCCGGAGTTTACCTTTCAGAAGTGAAATAAAATCATTTCACAAGCGCTTTTTCTGTCTTTTTCTTTCATTTTCCCTGCTCAGAAAAGCACCAAAACGGCCACAGAGGTGGGCAGGACCTTTGCCACGATGTTTTCAGACATAACTTTCCGGCAGAAACTCCTGGAAACCAAAACTGAGGAGGAGTTCAAGGAGGCCTTGGTGCACCAGCGGCACTTGCTGACGGTGGCGAATCAGAGGCCGTCAGGGATGAACGATGGGCACAAGTCACACGGTAACAAACCACTCAAGGTAAGGCTTGGCCAGCACCTCTGCCATGCCCCTGCTCCCCTGGTGTCCAAAAGCATCAATCCAAGAGGATTTTGGGTGAGGAGGTGAACGCTTGAGGCCAATGGATGCAGCAGCATTCCCAGCAAGCTCCCAGCACCGAGGCTTCCCCAAACTGCACATCCACCTTCCTCAGATTCTGCTGTAAATCCCCCCCAAAAAAAAACCACTTCAAAGAGGCAGGTGCTGAAGGGATGCAGAGCAGTTGAGGGTTGAAATGGTTACAGGACTTTGATTCCAGATGCTTAGTGGAGGGTGGGATTAATGGATCACTGCTCCTTGTCAGTCCAAGGTACTTAATCCTTACAATCAGAAGGCTCTGAAGGAAGCTGCTGCTTGTCTTTCCTGCAGCCAAGAGACTTCTTGGCCATCTCTGCACGGTAATTTCACTTAAAAGTTGCCTGTCAGTATTTGGCCTGAATTCTCCCTGTTTGATCTGTAGCTCGGTAAAACATTACTTGCTTTGTACTTGAAAGTTCGAGGGAAATGCTGTAGCTCAGCTTTCTTTTCTGGAATTTCCTGTGTGTTGGTCATTGCTTTGTTTTTCCGTTCAGAAATCCATTCTTTGAGCAGACAGCATACCTGAAAAACAAACTGTGCCACCTCCAGCATGCTGCTGCTGTCCCTGCATTACAAATAACCCGAAAGCTTTGGGTTGCCTGTAGTGCAGGAGCTGCTTCACTTATCACTTTTTTTTTTTTTTCCTCCCCCTGGAATAGATTTAAGAGGTTTGATCTGCACATCTGGAAATGAGCACAGCTCATGTTTTTCCTGCAGAATCCCCTTGCTTGTAGGTAGTGCTTTGAACTTTGCTAGACCCCATACCTGCTCTTAAGTTTGCAGAACAAGTCCTGAAACTCTCTTTAAACCCAGGTCGTGCAAGGCGGGGATATTTGGAGTGGTAATTTAGGTAAAGTAGGTTTAACCCTTTACACCTGGCCTTTCAAAGGGGTTTTCCTTAGAGCAGTTGAAGTGTCTGGTTCTGTCTTTTGCTAAAAATAGCCAAAAAAAAGTCTCCAGTGGGTTTTGTGCTCTGTGGTTTGGTGAGGAGGGCTGGATGAGACGCTGTGATTGGAGCTGTTGGCCCTGAGACTGGTGATTCCTGCTGGCCTGCTTGGAAAAGCAGCCTTGGCCGGGCACAACCCTCATTTCTCCAAGCCACTGCTGTAGAGAGTGACACGTCTTCCTTCAGCTCTTGCTTTTGGCATTGGCAGTTGCGGGCCTGGATTTGCTGAACTGTTGTTTTTAAACCTTTTTATCCTTGAGCTCTTGGGAGATGCAGCCTCTGTATCCCCACCTCGCCCTGCCGACGAAGGAGATTTCCTGGCAAGCCAAGGTTTGCCTGGAGAAGTGAGGTTGGTTTGAGCCCCTAGGCTTGGATTCCTCTGAGAGCCATCTCCAGCATCTCCTCCCCCTCCTGGAGAGGAAGCATTTAATACCAGCAGAAACCCATGTGAGACCAGGAGTGTAATTTCAACCTGTCAGCCACCCCCAGAGAAATAAACACCCTCCTTGGGGCCCCTGGACGATGACAAGTGAGCTCTCAGGAAGGTGTCTCTGGGAGACATGAAAATCTGGCCTCCTGCCTCCCTTCTTCGCTGGGTCCTGCAGCGATGGGAGAGGAAATGGGCTTTAAACTCTGTGTGTGATTTTTGCAAGTGCTTGTTTTTACCTCTGCTGAAATACTGAGGGGGATGTGACAGTCACATTCCCTGCTGTGCCCACAGCACCGTCGCTTTGCCTTGGCTCATCTCAGAGGATTATTTAGGCAGGGCTGTGTGCTCCATCATAATTAAGTCAGCCTGAAATCCTCTTGTTTACTGAGGCATCTAATTGTGATTTTGTTCGTGGAGGAGCCCCTAACAGCTGTGATGTTTTTCTGGCTGTGGTTTTGCGTCCTGTGTGGATTTGCTGAGGGGGCTGTGTGTGCTCAGCACCAGCAGGAGGGAGGGTATGGAGGATGTTGTATTTTTGCACAGACTCGTGTCCCTGATCTCTGTAAAATCCTCCTGCAGCCCCCCAGTAGTTTTGGGGAGGGCTGAGGAAGGGTCACAGTTGTTGGAGCAGATATTTTCTGTTTGGCTTTGTAGCCTCTTCCTCTAACCCAACTAATGGCAAGAAGCTCAGAGGGATTTTTAGAATGGAAAGTGGAAAAATGTATGAACTTCACCTCTTTGGATAGGTTGGGGGGTAAAAGGAAAACCAAAAAGGGCTGTAACTTCGGAGGCCAGTAAACTTGGTCCTTTACATTTTATATTTTTTTATCTTTTGTAACTCAGTCTTTCAGCAGCCTTCCAGTACCTGCAGGAGGGCTGCAGAGGGACTTTTTGCAAGGGCATGGAGTGACAGGAGAAGGGGGAATGGCATTAAGCTGAAAGAGGTCGATTTAGATATTGGGAACAAGTTCTTCCCTGTGAGGATGTGGAGGATTGGAATGGATTTCCAAGAGAAGCTGTGGCTGCTCCTGGATCCCTGAAGTGTCCAAGGCCAGGCTGGATGAGGCTTGGAGCAGCCTGGGACAGTGGAAGGTGTCCCTGCCCGTGGCAGGGGGTGGCACTGGATGATCTTTGAGGTCCTTTCCAACCCAAAGCATTCTGTAATTCTGTGATATCTCTGGTGCAGCCCACGTTGAGCCTGTTAGGAAAGCAGAGAGGGAAGCTCAGGGGAGGATCAGCCCTAGACAAGGAACACCTTTTCGCCCTGGTGAGGTTTCCCTGACACCCCCTACCCTCGTTTCACACTCACACACGCAAGAAATAAATGCATGAAGGAATCAGGGAGGGTCTCAAACATAACCCTCGTGCCTTGTGGGATGAGTGAGGCAGTGCTCTCCTCCTCTGCACGCTCCCAGCTGCCTGGAACAGCCTTTGTGCCCCGGAGCCCCCTCCCTCCTGCCCGGGAGCAGCCGCGCTCCTCCCTCCCTGGAAGATGAGACACCCCGAGCATCCTTTTCCCCGTGCTCACTGCAGCATGATAAGTAAACATCCCAGTCTGAGGCTATTGTGATTCTCTGGCTGACTCATGCCTTCAGGAATCTCTTTCTGGGGGGAAAAATTAAATTGCTTTTCGAGTGCATCTGGCTTTGATGTCCAACTCTGCCACCAAATATGGTTGAAGCGCAGAGGTTTTTTCGGAAATGCTTAAAATGCAGATGTTTTGCTGGTGTCTGCTGGCAAAACATCTGTCTGCTCATCCTGATTGCTCAGGTTGGAGCTGAAACTGTCCTAAACTTCTAAAAGTCCTACAAGTGTACTGACAGATTGCAACAGAATTGACTTAAATAGCTGAAATACGAGATGATGCAGTCACTGCTAAAGGAGTTGATCCTCTTTGCACCCCAAGCACCAGTGATTGCTGTGCCCAGTGTATTCCTTCTAAAGGAAAAGATTCCCTTCTTTCTGTTGTTTATGGTTCTGATTTTCCAGGTGCTGCAAACAGGTGAGTCCCAGGAGAGAAGGCAGAGCTGTGTGCAGTCTATTAAATGAGCACTGTAGTGTCAGGTCTTTTCTAAAGCAGTCATTTTTATCAGTTTCCACATAAACCAGCCAAAGGAAGAGCTCCCTGCTGCTTTGAGATGATCTGTTGGTGTAAAATTTGTGTCTGTGATTTTTATTTCCCCCCTTACACTCCTTAGCAGAGGTTGTAAGTCTTCTGTGTCTGGTTTTGCAACAAATACATGCAATGTTTTAGGTGAGGCAGCTGGGGTTGTTATCACTGCATAAAGGTGCATTTGATTTTCAGAGTGGTTTGTGTGCTCTGAGGAAATAACAGGAAAAGATCTGCCAGGTGCCTCATTTGTGAGTGTTGCCTACCCTGACGCTTTCCATGTGCTTTCCAGAAGGAAGGAGTTGTGAGGATTGGGAGGCTGAGAGGCAATAGCAGCTGCCACATTTTCCTGACAAGCTCCTCATTGCCTGTGCTGAGCATCAGATCCTGTCAGCAATCCCACTGCACCTTGCAGGCCCCCGAAGCAGGAATAAAAGGGAACATGTTGGATTTTTGGAACCCTTCCCCAGTGTTTTTATTGTCTTTTAATGGGCAGAAATGATGGCTCGGTTGTGTGGATTTGTTCAAGCTTTTTCCCTGTTGATGGAGTTTGAGGTGCAGACAACCTGAGTTCCCTCACATCTCTTTGAGGTCTCCCTTTGCCAAGGAAGAAGCACTTGCTGGGGGTCCTCTTTCAGAGGCTTCACGTGGATTTGGGGGAATTTTTGGGCTGGCATCTAAAGGAAAAGTTGTCTGGAGGGATGGGGAAGGCACCTCTGACCTTTTTAACCCCAGGGCACCCAAGGTCTGATCCTTCCCAGTGGCTCATCAGCTCCCTCACCTGCAAAACAGGGATGCAGATAGGAATGGGAGGGGGAAAAGGGAAGGAAGGGAGGAAAACAGGGTGGTCTGGGGGATTTTCTCTTTTACAATGCTGTGAGGATATAAATTGAATCCCGGGCGAGTTTATTTTTATTATCATGACAAGATGGGATTTGAATGCCCTATTCAAAACGAGCCCTCTCGCTCCTATTGGGGTTGAATAAGGAGCTTGATCTCTTTAACAATGCATGAGCCTTTGCACTGACACAGCACTTCCTTCCTCTCCTCAGCTGCACGATTTTCTCAATATTGGCAAGGGGATTTCTGATGACATTGCACGAAGATTCCCAGTGTACGCGCTGGACTTCACCGATGGTACGTTGGCCAATGTTTATGGAAGCACTGCCCCGAGCTGGGATTTTTTTTATTTATTTTTTTTTTGTGATGTGATGTCCTGTTTACAGAGTGCATTCAGTATGTGCTCTGATCTGTGTAACAGCTCTCCTGTCCCTTGTTTCGAAAGCATTTTGACAACAGCCTGTGAATGGGCAGCGTGCAGCACTGGAGGTGAGGCTCCTGCAGCGTTTCCTTAATGAAGGTGCCGGCTGCGCGCCGATGAGGGTTTTAATTTTTATTAAGCAGTGATTAAACGGATCGATTATTGCCGTGCGTGCGCTCACAGCGACTCCTCGCAATCTAATTAGTCAGCACTGGCCTGACAGGCCCTTTCTGCTGCCTCTGCAAGCCGGCTCAACACTAATTACAGTGGTGCTGTGGGAGTTGAGAATGCTTCAACAAAAAGCGAGCTGCAGGAACTTCAGGCCGGTGTTACGGAAAACAGGATACGGCTCGTCCGTCCGCTGCCGCCCGATCACAGGAGCAGCTCGCAGTGTTTGCAGTGAGCCTCAGGTTTCGGGCTCCATGCAGCTCCCACTGTGGCCTTGGGGGGTTTTAAGAGTTGTTTTCTCCCTTTTCTGCTTGCAGACTTGCACTTTCTTGAAGGCTGGGAGGAGTCTTCAGGGCAAAGTAGGATTACAGAGCCCCAGCCTGACATCAAAATGTGTTTCTTGCAGCTTGCTGGGGAGCTGGTTAATATATTCAATATCATACCCAGGAAGTTTGGATAAAATAGAGAATTAAAGTGTAGGCAGGGAGAACCTTGGAGATTCATGAGATAAATCAGAGATTTATCCCTTCCTGCTGTTAAATCCACCTTAGCTCAAACCCATTGTCCCTCCCTTCCTCAGTGCATGAGCGCTGTGAGTGCTCGTGAGATGAGGGTGATCTTCTTTGGATTAGGCTTAAAAAAACCAAGATGCCCACCCAAACCCCAATTTTCAGAGTCTTCCGTTGCAAAGCCACCTTCCACAGGCAGCTTAAGCATCAGAGAAGCGTGGCCAAGGCTGTGGATGTGTGTCCTCACTCCCTTCCCACAGGGAAAGGAACATGGATGAGGTGCTGGCTTAGCACAGGAGTTGGGTTCTGGGTGCCTTCTCCAGGTGCTTTGGCACTGCTGGGATGAATTTTCAGGAGACTCGGTGTGATGGGAGGGCCAATGCTGATTTATGTAGGGGTTCGAGGGTGTGTTGAGGAGGAGGGGGGATATAAAGTGATTTTCAGGGGAGCAGCAAGGACTCTGATAAAACAGAAACATTAATTTTTGGCATGTGCATCGCTGGCATCGGGTCTGGCAGGGGACTTCAGCCCCTAATCTGGACACTTCATCCCTTTGGCTGTTGCTTTCTAGAGCTGTCAGAGGCTCATTTTTGATGACAAAGGGCTGTTGAAGCACTGGAGAAAGGAGCTGCTGCAGAAGCACCTTGTGGGGAGCCGTGTTCGCCTCAAGACAGAGCAGTGTCTGCTGTGCCTGTCCGAGCACAAAAACATCAGAGAGTGCTCCTGCAGCCAGTTCTGGCTGTCAGCAGATTTGGAAACCCATTTCAGGGTCCATGCTGTGGCTCTGACTGCATCCAGGTGACCCTGTGGGTGCAGCCTCAGCCCTGGGCTCTTGGCTGTGAGCTCTGCAAGCTTTGCATACACCGATGTACAGAATGGGGGTAAAATTGGGATAAAATGCAACTACAGGTTTAAAGGTGTCATTGTGTTGTTATACAACTTCTGGAGAGTGGCAAAGAGCAGAAAAGAGCCCAGTGAAACTCCAGAACAGCTCAAATGGAAGGTTCTCACCTTAGGAGCAGTTGAGCCCTTTCAACAGGATATGGGAAAAGGGGATTTTCTAAAGAACACTGTGTGTTAGTATGGCTATTTCTTCCCAGAAACCAGAAATGAGGACAAAATCTTTAAGGAACTGCTTGAAATGAAAAGCAGATGGAGCATGAAGCATCTGTCATAAACCACTAAGACCGAAGGTGATCAGGAATGTGGAATTCCTGGAGCATCTCAAAGCAGTGGTGCATCAGAACACGAGGGATTTGAACTCTCTGAGTATCTGCACTCCAGACAGCCACATGTGCACCATCAAAGAGCTCTGAGTTACAAAGATACTGGGTTTTGAATAGTTGGAGTCTCTAAATCCTCAGTCTGAGAAGCATCCCAGGGTTTGGGGTTAGACAGATAAACCCATCAGGGGCAGGGTGATAAATAATGAGGTTTTTGTGGGACCAGCAAATCTTTGGCCTGTTGGAGTTTTGTGGGATTGGTCCTCTTCACACACTGCACAAATTATCCTTAAAGCAATAGTCTTTCTCTCTTTTTTTCCCCCCTTTTACTCCAAATTAGGAACTTCTCAACTTTGTTTTGTGGCAAAGTCTTGTGTGTTTTACTGAATGTCCCAGGATCAAGGAAGAGTTTTCTAAACTTTTGCTCCGGGATTTTCGTGATAAAAGTGGCTTGTAATAGATCTATTCCAGCAGGAGCCTCTGGAGATGAATAATTGGGTTATGCTGAGCCTGAGAACACCTGCAGTTTTCCTTTAAACTGGAATTTACTCCACTGGCATGTGACTATGACCTTTGCGTGTAGGATTCTGTTGTAAAAACCAGTGTGACTCAACTTCATCCTGACCCTGTCAAATTGACTCAAAACACTTGTGTGTCAATTTTATTACTCTTTAAGACTCAAACTGTGGGAGCTTCCAGAAATTCCTTTATATTGAGGCTGGTTTGAGTGAAGAAGGGATTCTACCTGGACTCAGATACAAGATTTCTGAAACTCCTGAAAGCTGCTGTCCTCATTCCTCAGTGTTTTGTTTTCTGGTACAGCACGGAGGGACAAACACAAATGCAGCGCCTGAAGTGCCCAGAGGGAAATTTGAGGCGCCTTGAGATCTTTATGGTGAACTTTGATGCTGTGTTCTTACATATCCATATCCCTTCGCCTCCTGGGGAGGGAAAATGAAGGAAAAAGAGGAGAGCTGAGGCTTCTTCTGTCTCTCCCTGTTTTTCTGGGCCTGTGTCTTTGGTGGGTGGATAGTTTCACTGGAAATGTGGATTTCTCCCTGTCCTTGATCCTGCAGAGAGTCCCTAATGAGCTCCTGAGGTCTGCTGGCAGCATCCTTGGGATTTGCTGTGGTGTTTTGCAGGAGGGAGATCCCCAAAGCTCCCTGCAATGTGGGCATGCTTGGATGGAAGGCTGGAAAACATTGGAAAAATGGGATTTCAAAGAGAACATTTGTCTTGCTGGCTAAGGCAGCTCAGAGCTTAAACCTGGACCTAAACCTGAGCTGAAACATTGACCATGGATTGGCTTTGACGTGGGCCAAATCCTCATCAGCTTTCCTGCCTGGTTGCCTTGGCCACCTTGTCCATTCCTGGGGAAGGAGGGGAAATAAAGGGATTGCAGAGAGACTTTTCCCTTTCTCTTCCATGCCCCTCTGCCCTAGGTTAGATACGAGGAAGCTCCTGCATCACTCTGCAGCCCTTCATCCCTAAATGTCACCTTGGGCACCAAAGTTGAACTCCTGAACTTGTCATGATGCCCCAAAACATCCAGCCTGGGTTTCTTTGGGTCAGTGATGGATGGGAATGTTCTAAGGTTGCATGAAAACATCGTGTTTTGTCTGTGGAGGTTTCTTTCCAAGAGACCCAAGATTTCCTGGGAAATGGGCTGAAGGAAGCAAGATGGGAAGGGAAGGGTCTGAGCCTTGATCTGATTTCTCATGCCTGTCTGCTCTCAGCATGTGCTTGGCTTCTGCTCCACACTCACTGAGTGGATTTCCTTTGCCTCTGAGTCCCACTTGTTCTGTGATTTGCTCTTCACAGGACTTCAGGGAAGATTCATCTGCACCACATTGGGCAGAGTCCAGCAACCATCACAAAAACGAAAGCTCAACTTGAGGGCATTAGGAAAAATTAATAATTCCGAGTTCTACAGTGTTTTTAATATTAAAAAGCAATATTTTTTTTTAATTAGGGGTTTAATAGACACATCCCTGCTGCTGAGCTGTGGGCCAGTGTAATTAAACTTGCTTGGCTTAGGGTATTTCAGAGAATTGGGAAGGAACATTAACAGTCAGTTCAGAGAATGTCCATCTGTTGTGATTCTGATTTAGTGAATGTACATTTAATAGACTTAAGGAGCTGTAAACCCAGTTTTTGGGGCTCCTGGTCATTAACTTACTGCTGTGGAATCCCAAGCAATGTGAGGCCAGAATTGCTTCAGTTTTCCCTGAAACTGTAATGCTGTCTCTACAAACTGTGACATTTCAGAAACCCAGGCAGGTAAACTGGAACTGTCACGTTGATGAACATAATTGCTCCCCATTTCAGTGTGTGGCTATACCTTAATTTCAGGGGATTGCTCCTGTACCTGTCAGCTACTCAGATTCCCCAGCTGGACCCAGAGCTGATTTCCTGCTGTGAATTTCCATGGTGCAGGAGGAGTGACACGTTTTTCAGAGGCTTTATGAGCCTGTCACAGATGAAATGGCATCATAAAGCAGCTCCCCCTTCTTCTCAATGAAGCCATGGCAGCCCATGGGCTGCAAAACATCCTGAAAATGTTGGCTTTGAAAAGGCAAAAAGGTGAATTGTGGTTGATGCTGGATTTCAGTGTCTGTGGCAGGTGGATCTGTACGAGGAGAGGCAGTGTTTGGTCGTGACTGCAACTGAAGAGTGAGCAGTCAGCTTTGGGAAGGAGTGTGTTTCATGTGCTGTAATTATTGTCTCCATTACAAAGTGAATTTTGCTGCCCACCAGAAGGATTCTTGATCCTAGAATCTCCTCTGGCTGATTATAGATTAAAGAAAGTGCTGGAAGTCTTGGACCCAGCCAGGACGAATCACAGAATCCCTGAGGTTGGGAAAAACCTCCAAAAACCCCCAAGACTGAGTCCAACTGTGCCCAGTCCCCACCTTGTCACCCACTCCAGAGCGCTGAGTGCCACATCCAGGAGTTCCTTGGACACCTCCAGGGATGGGGACTCCACCACCCCCCTGGACAGCCCCTTCCAGTGTTTAACAACCCTTTCCATGAGGAAATTCCTCTTGATTTCCAACTGAACCTCCCCCGGTGCAGCTTGAGGCCGTGTCCTTGTGTGGCATAAGGACCTCCATGACCAGCAAGGGCTCCTTTGCCAGGATTGAAACTGAAAATGAGCTTTTGTGATGCTCTTCAGATGTTCTTCCTTCTGCCCTCTCATCCTATGGTTTAACTACCTGAACCTTTTAAAAAAAGATATTATTTGCTTCTCTGGACCTGGTTATCCTTTTCAGAAATGATTTCAAAGCTTCCAGGCATCGTTGCCCCTGACCTTTCATATTGGAAAGACTCCTTTGTCCAAAAAGCAATATTTTGGAGTGACAGAGAATCCTCTGAACCAGGATGTGACCGTGTCTGCTTCTGAAATCACCCCTGAGTCCCATTTGTCCTGCCAAGTCCTTCCTTTTCTCTAAAGGTCTCGGACAGTTTGGAGTGTGAGGTAGGAGCCTGCAGCTGTTGGGCTCGGGATCACGGGAAGTCTTCATCTGTGAGAATTAAATTCCAGGCCCTTGGGGTTGCCAGGAGTGGTCAGGAATGTGACCTGTGGTTTCTGAATCTTCCCAATAAATAGGGAGGAATTTGCCTCGGAAAAGCCGCGCTGATGACTGCCGAGAGGTCAAGCTCATATTTGTGTGCTTGAGATGTCTCCTGTCAGGTTTCAGCCTGGAGTTTGAGGATGCTGAGCATCAGAAGTGCTGTTTGTGTCTGTTCCTCTCCTGTCTGCAAGCAGGCACCTCCCAAGGTGTCCTTCATCACCTTTGGTTTTTGGGTTTTTGCACCCTCTTCCCGTCCTTATCTCTGCCCTGCAAACGGTGCAGAAAGCAGATGTTAGATAAGATCCCAACGTCACTGAGAGATCCTTGTTCTTTTCTTTGCAGTGATAGAGATTTTCAGTGTGGCACCAATAACCTCTAAAGCCAAGCCCTCCCTCCTCTGATCCAACTCGTTGGGTTTTGCCTCTCTCAGCAAGGGAATGATGCTGCAAAAGCTCAGGATGGGCATTTGGGAGCTCAGGGCAGATTCCTGTGTGGGAATTCTGTGCTCTGGAGCCTTCCAGAAAGGAAAAATTTGGCAGCTCCAAGCTCTCTGAGCTGTCTCAGAGGAAGAGCTCCATCGAGGATGGTGGGACAGGCAGGCTGAAGGCTGAAGAGGCTTTCTCCAGTGAATCCTCTCTGTTCTGTGGAAGAACTTGTGTTCTCCTGGAGCAATATCAGCTGTTGGCATCTCATCCTTTCTCCTGTGCATCCCCAGTGGGCTCATATCACACATCAGCCTGAAAACAGGAAGGGGAAGGGAAGCTACTTCAGAGGCTCTTAAATTCATGTTCTGACACTTTAATTCTCTTTCTGGCTGCGTTGTGTTTTGGCCTGGTGTGTTTTTTCCGATGGAGACGAGAGGGGTGAGGGGATGGAAAAGAGAGAAGCTGTTCTTTCAGCAGGGCCTGTTAAAGCAGATCTCAGTGTAGCCATTCCTGACCTCTGGGGCAGTTTGTTTTTGTGTCCTGCTGCAATTTTTTGGCTCAGGGTAGAATTTTATTGATTCAAACCTTAGACTTCTGTCTGGGGGAAAATTAAGTGCTTCGTCTTTTCCTGCCCAAGAAAAGAGTTGGGAAGACAAGAGATCATCATGAAGATCCTTAGGGACACGGTCCAGAATGCCTGAAAAGTTGGTACTAAAAAGGCAGGGGCTGGGGGTTTATGAACCCTAAACTTAGAGTTTCTGCCTTGATCCTCTTCCAACCTTTGGGGATTGGCAAAACTGAGCAAAAGGCTTCTTGTATTTCCTGTTGTGATGATGTCAGAAATGTCTGGTGGCAGTTTTGGTGCTACTTCTGGTCCCAGATGAACAAAAGTGTGGCTGTAAGAAATGAAATGTTCACAATTTAGTTACATGTTCAAAGTGGGGACTGAATTTCTGCTTTCTCTCAATGTGAAAAGAACTAATTGTGCCTATGGCTGATGTGAGGAGGCTTCCAGTGCTTCACTGGCGTGGTTTTTGTTGTGTTTTGCCCCAGGTATTATTGGGAACAACAAAGCTATAGGGAAATACATCACAACCATGATCTTTCTGTACTTTGCCTGCCTCCTTCCCTCCATTGCCTTTGGGTCCCTCAATGACGAAAATACCCGAGGAGCTATCGGTGAGTTCTTCAGTTTTGTGCACCTTAAATATATCAGTTTTGTGCATCTGACTTTGTGCATTTGATTCCATGTATTCAAAATACAGTTCTGGTCACAGAAGGTTCTGATAGTTTTTATTTACAGGGGGTAAAAAAAACCCCCAAAACCACGACTAAAGGATTTTTTTCTAATTAAGTTCATGACTTTTGTAGGAAACCAGAAAAACTGAACACTGCTTTGGGTGGTATCATCTGACTTGGACTGACACAGATCTGTGCTACTGTGTTTTTGAATTCTGCTGACTTTATGTAATTATCTGCACATTTTTCGTGGTACAAACTCCCATGCTTTTGACCTGGATTTGATTGTCAGTATCCAAACCCCAAGGATAGAGCTAAACATCATCCTTTATCCCAGTTGTAGAAGCAGTTCATGCTGTTGTCACCGTTCAAATCTTGTCCTGAAGGCAAGACACTGGTTATATGGCTGTTTCAAATAAAATAAATATATTAAAAACATGTATATAAAATATATCAAAACACAGAAAAAATCCCAGACTCCACCGATTAGCTGAACATCTGGAAGCCTAAATTTTGGGCACAGATAAAGGCTCACTTTTTGTGTTACCTCTGCACTCTTTAAACATTTCTCCCACTCGTCAGTGGTTGTTTTCTCTGCCCTGTGAGTGCTCCTGGAGGATGGAATTGCTGACCCAGATCCCTGTTGTTGTTTCCATGCTCCCCCATTGCAGATGTGCGGAAGACAATCTTCGGGCAGTGCATTGGGGGGCTGCTCTACGCCCTCTTCTCGGGGCAGCCCCTGGTGGTGCTGCTGACCACGGCTCCCTTGGCCCTCTACATCAACGGTGAGTCTGCTGCAGCTCTGCACCAGGGCCTTGAGGGGTTGGAACTCCCTGTGAGAACTTTGCAGTCCTGGCAGAGCCTGGGTTGTGTTTGTTTGATGAATTGAGATTAAAGGGCTGCTGTCAGGGCAAGGTTCTTCCCCCAGAGGGTGGTGGAGCACTGGAATGGGCTCCCCTGGGAAGCGGCAGGGCACAAAGTCAGGGAATGCTTGGACGAGGCTCTCAGGCACGTCATGGGGTTGTTGGGGTGTCCTGTGCAGGGCCAGGAGTTGGATCCATGGTCCTGGTGGGTCCCTTCCAGCTCAGGATGTTCTGGGATTCTCCAAAAGCTGAATACAATTCCTCCCCTTTCCGTCACCAACAGAATCAGAATATCCTGAGTTAGAAGGGACCCACAGGAATCACTGAGACCAACCCCTGGTTTAGTTCAAGTTGTTTTTCTAAAGAAATCATTTTGCAGAGTAAAAAATCCATGAAAATAAGCATTTCCTGAGCTCCAGTGAGGAAATCTGGTTCATTCATGGTTTTCTCATGTGGCTGCATTTAACCAGCTTGAGACAAAGTTTGTTTGGGGTTTGTTTGTTGAGGGTTTTTTTCCTAAAATTGATGTTTTAAAGTATGATCAGCAACTTTGCAGGTACCACAAGCTGATCTTAGTGAACCAGAGGTCAACCAAAGGAACCAGCTCAGTATCTGTAGGGATAGTCAGAGGATGGGCTCTGACCAGCTGGAACGAACAGATGAAAGATTCCTTGCTCAGCAGCATCCCAAAATGTCAGTTCCAACAGCTTTTGTGGCCTGAATCCATAGGGAAAATGCTCGGAGCAGTGGGAGAGAATATTTTTCCAGGTGTCTCTCCCCATTTCTGGTGGTGGAAGGGGAGCGCAGTTTGTGTTGCTCCAGTGTCCCTCTGGAAGTGCAGGAATATGGATTTAATGGGATCTGTAATAAATGCATTGGGGTGAAGTCTTGAAAATGGTTCTTTTTGGCACGGAGCAGATGGGAGTCCCCGGGTGGCAGTGGCAGGAGTTTATTGTGACACATGAATGCTTCACTCCCGCAGTCATCCGAGGAATCTGCGACGACTACAACCTGGATTTCAGCGCTTTCTACGCCTGGATTGGACTCTGGAACAGCTTTTTCCTTGTGATCTACTCCCTCTTTAATTTCAGCCTCCTGATGAAGCTCTTCAAAAGGTAGCTATTTTCAAGAAGTCGTATTTTGATCAGATTATTCTTCAAATGGAAAAATTACACATTCCACAAGCTCCTTAATTACGAACTTGCTGCGAAATGTGCTCTGTGAGATGAGGCAAGTATCATTTTGGCTTATTGTTCCAGCTTGAAAGAAGTTCTCTGATTTGCTGGGTTTTGTTTCTAAGTTGGAGCCCAACTCAAATTGGTTTATTTTCATGTAAATTGATGAATATGCTGATTTTTCTTTGAACAGAGTTGAATGCAGCTCTATTAATTCCTGGGTTTTTTCCACAGGTCGACAGAAGAAGTAATTGCACTTTTTATATCCATCACATTTGTGATGGATGCCATCAAAGGCATTATTAAAGGTAAGCCTTGCAACAGTGGTTTTCAGAGCAGATCTCTGCTTTGCTGCCTTGTCAAAGGCAAGCACAAGACTGCAAAAATGTGTGATGTTTGCTTGTTCTGTGTTCGTTCAAAGTCTTCAGGGGAAAAAAAGAAAATCAGTGTGTGAGATGGAAGCAGCCCTTTGTCAGCAGTTTACCTGGATGTGCAGAATTTTTAGCAGCTCTAATTTCAGTTAGTTGAGACAGAATTGGTTTCTAAGCTTTCACCAGATGGAGAAACCATGATGTTACTGATGTGAAAGCCTTCTCCTGATACCAGTCTGGTTTGGAATGGTCCTGGAAAAAAAAAAAAGTCCAATTTCAATGCAGTGTATGTAGTCCTTATTCCTTGACACATAATCCAAACTCTGTGGAGGGGAGTTAAAAGATGGGTTGAGATTTCCTGGTTTTCCCTGAGCTCTGAGTCCCTTCTTTACTGACAGTACAAGGACAGCAGTGCCTCCAGCACGTTCCTAAAGCTCCTCTGCCCTTTCCAGCCACTTGGTTCCCATTTCTGGGTTAAATTCTAAGTCTTCATAAAGAGCCTTGGGGTTTACAAATTCCTCTGACACCTCTCTCCCTCCCCACCAGGACTGGCAGGAAGTATTTGAGAGGGTGAATCATGGTAGCAGAAGTATTTGTGAGTGGCAGCCTTTGTGTTCATCCCAGTGAGGAGTTGGCCAATATCCCATTCCTTAATTTTTGTGACCTGTTGTCCAACATCCCAAAGGTTGGGCCATCCTTTGAAATCCTTCAGGATACACCCAAGCACACTCCTTGTTTTTGAGACACTCAGGGTTGGTGTGTGCATACAAGGCAATGCTTTCCAGGAGATTTGACACTGCAGAGCAATTGGAAGTGAGATACTTTCTCGCTTCACTGGGAATCCTTAATTTGCCTTGTGTGCTTTGATTGTGCAATCAGAAGGGGTTTTTTTCCTCTAAAGAACACCTGCCTCTTGTAAATATCCTGCTTAGACAGAGCTTGGTGAGGGCAGAGCTGTTCTGGGATAGTTGTTGGGTCTGTGGCTGTGAGCTTTGTTCAGTGTTTGCTGTCAGTGCCCTGTCCTGGAGGCATGGGGCAGTCTCCAGTTGGTCCTCAACAGAACATTCAGCTGCTCTGTAAAAATTAGCAAATAATCACAAAGTTTCTGTAACACAGAGCTGATCTCCCACAGCAGGGATGTGGGGTGTAGGTTAAAAGTGCAGGAAGCATCCACTGGTCTTGTCTGCCAGAGTTTCAGGAATGTGCCAGTAAATCCTCAGAGTGTTGCAGTGGGAACAGGAGAAGATCCTGTGAAAAAAGGGGAAGTGGCCTTACACTGACAGAGGATAGGTGTAATGGGATATTGGGAAGGAATTGTTCCCTGTGAGGGTGGGGAGGCCCTGGCACAGGGTGCCCAGAGAAGCTGTGGCTGTCCCTGGATCCCTGAAAGTGTCCAAGACCAGGCTGGATGGGGCTTGGAGCACCCTGGGATAGTGGAAGGTGTCCCTGCCCATGGCACGGGTGAGATGGGATGATCCTTAGGGTCCCTTCCAACCCAAACCATTCTGTGTTTTTATGTGTGATTAGTGAACCACTTGAATTCTCGTTGTGCTTGTGAGGGGATGAGTTTATAGGAATGATGGTAATAAAATCAAACCAACCCTCACTTGCCCATGTTGGCTTCAGCTGCATCTGGGAGTGTTCAGGGCATCCACAGGTGGGACCGAAGCTGTTTCCAGATGCAGAGGGGCAGCAGTGTGGCAGGCACAGACTTCATCCTTAACCCTCTTCGAGCCCATATTTAGAAACATGACACCAGTGCAGCTCATGGCTGCAGGCTCATCTTTCTTCTTCCCCTCCTGTTTTCGAGGAGGTGCTGGTTTGCTGCTGCCACCGCCTCCTCCCACTCAAACTTCTGGTTGAGCAGTTCGGTAGGAAGTGAAAGCTGGTGTTTTCTCCATGCTGTTTAAAAGTGTCAGGCCTTATCCAGCTGACAGCAACCCTGGGCTTCCTGAGTGCCAGGGGACAATGCCACCTCTGCCCAGATATTTTCCCAGCCTGTTCATAGCCTTGATTTTTTGCAAGGTCCACATGCAGGAAAGGAGGGGGAGGGACCTGCCCTGCAGAGGAACCAAAGCCGTGAGCGCTCACGCCGTCCCGGTGACACTTTGTTTTTGCTGCCTGGCCCGGCCACCGAGGCTGTGTTTGTTTGATCTTGACATCTGCACTGGACAGGAAATGGTGGTGAGCAGGCAGAGGAAAACAAAGCCAGCTCGTGTTGTTGGAGGCTGGAGAAGGGCTCGGCTTCAGCCAGGGCACCCCCGGCTCCGCTGCTCTCTCTGGATGTTGGCAGCGAGGTTCTCTGAGCTCTGGTGTGAAAATAAACTGGAAATGTTCAGGGATCAAATCCTTCCCAGCAAGGTGGGACGAGATGAAGGCCTCCACTGCCCATCTTGGCGTGTTCTCATTGCTTTAATTAAAATACAAGAGTAAAGCAAGTGTTCTTCCTCTGTCCAGGAGGGACTGGAGCAATCCTGCCAGGGTTGGTGAATATAAATTGAATTGCAGCCTCAGAGATGGAGCATGCAGTGATGTAGTCAGGCTGAGCACAGGCACCAAAGACCAGCCCCAAATATATTATTGCATTGCAGCCACGTGTGGGAGCTTGAGAAAAGCTGCAAGACCCAAAACAACGTCACTTGTTTCTCGTTCTAGTCCAAATCTTAATCCAGAGGAATGCAAATATATTCTGCACAGTTCCTGGGTTGTGTGTGCTGCTGGTTTCTCAGATGTGTCTCTAGGGCTCAGTAGCACTTAGGGTGAGCAGGCTTCTCCCCCTGGCCAGCTGTGAATTCCCAGGAAACGCTGCCAGAATCATTTTTGCCAGGACAAAAGCGTCCTTTGGCGTTCAGAGGCGGAAAGTGCAAATCCTCTAACGACCCGTGCCGTGCCAGGCTGTGGGTCGTGGCACTGCCCTGGCCCCGTTTACCTGTTTGCAGAGCAGGTGTTTGTGTCCTGCCAGGGCTGAGGCAGCTGGAGGATGGAGGGAGGAAATCAAGGACAGCAGAGCCTCTTCCGTAGCACGCGGTGCGGAACGCACGGCGTTGACCGGGGTTGGGGTGGGATTGTTCCTCACTGGGGGAACCTTTCTGGTGCTTTGTGGTGATCTCCTCACTCCTGGCTGCTCTTGGTGCAATTTGAGAGGTTAAATTTTGGGCTGTGAACCTTCTGTGATGTTTAAATTTACGTACGGATGTACTGAATGAGGTCTCTTGTGGCCTCCATGCCACACTGACCGCATCCACTTGTGGAATACCCAGACTCCTTTTAAATCACCTTTAAATCCTTTTAAAGGTGGTACAAGAAAGGTCATTGCTGCATTTAAAATGTCTTCATGGCTGAACATGGGGTGTTTTACACTGGGGTGAGCTCCAAACCAGCAGTAACACAACCTGGGCTTCAGCCAGACTCAAGGTGGTTGCAGGTACCAGTTGTGCTGCACAAGAACGTTCAAAGTTTGTTTTCAACTATTTAGAATTAATTTGTCTTCCCTGATTTCCCTGTAGCCACTGCAGATGGAAAAGATGAAGTATTTGGGGCTTTCAGAACCTGGATTATTATTATTTGAAGGTGAAGGGAAATGTTACCAGGTGCACTTTAGCCAAAGCTTCAGGTGGTTGTGTTTTTGCCCGGAGAGGATGGTCTTGCCCTGAAGTTCTCTAAGCAAAGTTTGAAGGGCTGTTTTGACTAAAATGAAGAAAGGCAGAGGGACTGCAAAGCTCTGGCATGGTGGTTTCCATGCCCCTGTGTTTCCCATGGGTACAGGGGAGTGTGGATGCTGCATGTTGCCATTTGAACAGATATTGTGGGAATGCCAAGGCAGCAAAGCCCAATTCCCATCTCCTGGTTTTACTTGCTCCTTGTGACTCCTCAGGCTGTTGTTCCCCAAAGAGGGGAAATGAACCCCAAACCATAGTTATACGCTTGAAGCCACCCAATGCCATAGAAATGGGAACACAGTAAATGCTCAAGAGCAAGAGGGTATTTACAGCTGTCAGTTCCTTATACAAATGCCTTTGAGCTGATCTAAAACATTTGTGGACAGTTCCAGGGCCTTCACTGGGTGTTTTGCTTGTGCAGGTTTACTTCGGATGCCCTGTAACACTAATTTGCATTTTAAATTTAAATGTTCTGCCAGGTTTTGCACATCATCAACGTTTATCTGTAAGATCTGGACTAGCCTTGGAAGAAAAGTAATTACTGTACACTGTGTAATCCACTTAAGGATCTGTGCAGCCTGGCTGCTCTTAGTGTTTCCAGAGAATCCTGATGGAATTTGTTTGCCAGGCTGCTGAAAGCAGGTGTCTATATAGAAATATTTATATGTGTATCTAAGAGCAGTGATTCCAGTGTTGGCAACAAACCCACATAAGTAGCACTGGAAGTCCTTACAGTGTTGCTTTATGGATTAATTTAACTCTTAGCTGTTAAAATAAGTGAAAAAAATCAATTTGTGAAGTGCTGGCCTCATAAAAGCAACAGCTCTGATTTCTTTCTGCCGGGTTGAGAGGCAGAGCTATAAACCTGGTGAAGCATAACGTTAATACTGCGTGATCAAGCAAGAAACCCACCTTGTTTCACTTGCTTTGACTGTCACAATCCTCTCCTAACGCTCGCCTGTTGGTTGTTTGTGCAGTTTTTAAGAAATATTACCACCATGGGCAGACAGGAGGCAGTTACTCGGAAAAAGCCCGGGCTGAGGCTATCCCAGGCCTCGGCATCAACACCACCTTCCTGATGAACTCCTCAGTGAGCAGATCCATGGCCCTGGAGAACCAGACGTGCACTCAGGATGGGCACTACGGGCGTGAGACCGCCGTGCTCAGCCTCATGTTGATGTTGGGTACCCTTTGGCTCGGCCACACCCTCTATCAGTTTAAGAAAAGGTGAGTTGTCTGGAGCTCAGACTGCTGATTATTTCATGGTACCTCTGAGGGGATCATTGACAGCTTAGATCTTAATTCTGCAACCCAGGAAAATCAGGTGGAAGCCAACGGCAGAGATGAACTTGGCAGGGCCACCTGGAAAATATTCCCAGCAGAACAAAATGTTCACTCAGAGGATGATGTCTTTCTGTCTTCAGTTTGGCCTCACAAATGACTTTCTGAAAAAGCTTTGGGTTCCCAGTTCACGTTGGGATTCCTGTGTCTCTCTCCAAACAGGCACTGAACTGTTTTGCTGGGCAAAAATTCCTGATGGTGCAGGAAGGTCTGCTGGGAATGTACCTTCAGTGTGCTCCTGGGAGTCAAACGCCAGCTCTAATTTGGGGTTTGCTCCTTTTGCTCTTTAAACTCTTCATTTGAAATGCAGGAAGCAATTAAACCAAAGTGGAAATGAGACACAAATTGGTGCTTGGAGGCCTTTTTTTTTTCCTAGCTTGCATCTTATTTTCTTGTTTCTTTGTGTTTTGCTTCTGCATTCATCAACCTTCAAAGGCTGTAGGTTCCAGAAGATTTAAAACTGAATGAAAGACTAATTCTTCACTCCAAGTATCTCCTTAGAATTACAGGAGGGAACTGAATTCTCGCTTTAAAAGCATTAATGTTGTCTGGATTGAGTGATTGTCCCGACAGTGGGGTGTTGATGGGAAATTTTTTGTCTTTTTTGTAGCCCATATTTGCACGCGAGGGTACGGGAAATTCTGTCTGACTGTGCCTTACCCATTTCAGTCCTGACCTTCTCTGTTGTGGGCTCCTATATCTTCAACGAAATTGAAAGTAAGTTCTGGTTTTGTTCTCTGGAATGCTGGGGTTTATGAAAGAGAGAAGTGAAATCCGAGAAAGGTTTTGCTAAAAAATAGAGTTTTTCCGTATCATTTCACAAATACAGCACGTACCTCCCACAAAGAGCTCAGATTTCCCCACCATTAGATTTATGTCACTCAAAACCCTGATTAAATGAGGCTGGGGCAAGAAAAATTATCCAGATGTGTCTTTTCAATGAACTTGAGGTGTGCATCACAATAAGGGAGATGAACAATTTCTGGCAAAGAACAAAGGGCAGAGTGATCAGCAGGCAGGAAGGGTTGTTGCCAGTCATATCAACATGGAGTTGGTCATCCCAGTTTGTCCTCTTTGTCTCCAGTTTGTTTTCCTCATTTAGGTGAAATGGTGCAGAGCATCTGGGCAGTTCTAAGTTACACAAGGAAATCTAAAAATGAGACACCATTCATTGGCCAGATAGATCAACTTTTCCATATCAGGAAGCGATAATGGGGACAGGAATTGCATTGTCCTGCAGTGACGTGAGCGGGTGATGTGAGGAAATGTATGGAAACAAATAAGAAATGGCCTTTTTTTTTTTTTTTTTTTTTTTTTTTTTTTTTGTAATTGTGATGGCCATTCCATCCAGTTGGATTCCAAAATGATGTGTGGCCATGTGTGATTTATCCCTAGCCATGGATTGCTTCCAATGGCAGCAGAGTTTTGATTTAGATTTTATACTAAAATGCCTTGAACAGCTTGTTGGACACAAGGAAGTTTTCAAATGCCTCTGTGGCTTGTTGAGCTGAGCATTATGGTGCGGGTTAGAAATAAGGTTTCCTCATCTAAAAACACCTTGCATCTGTGGAAAACAAGTTTCCCTCTTTTGTTTTGCTCAAATATCTGTAATGCCTCGCTAGGACTAGCAGTGATCTGTCCAGTCAGAATGGCAGCCAAGTCCTAAGTGGATGGAGGGAAAAAATAAACCAGACCAGCCAGATGGACCCATCTTCCATGGCCTCCAGGCTCCCACCTGCCAGCGCATCATGCCTGCTTTCCTGCTTGCTTCCCTGTGGTTCGTGGTGTGGGCTGGACAAGAAGGTGCCTCCTAACATCCTTCCCCTCCTCTTTGCAGTGTCCAAATTTAACTACAACTCCTCTGACAATTTGTTTGTGGTGGCCCCCGTGCAGTCCCTGTCCATTGGGTCGGTGATAAGCGCCATGGGACTGGGATTTCTCCTCTCCATGCTCTTCTTCATCGAGCAGAACATCGTGGCATCCCTCACCAACGCCCCGGAGAACAGGTAATGCCTCTGGTGCTGCTTTTCCCTCTGGGGAGGGATGTCCCTGGGTCTGTCACCACCACTGCTTGCCCAAAGCTTGTCTGAGCATCAGAAAATCTATTCAGGACGTGTTTTTAAGAATTCCTGTTGTCACAGATGGAGGTAACTCTGCTGCTTAACTCCTCATCATCCCCAAAGCCCAGTGTTGTGGCAGCGAGCCAAAACCACAAATCCTCACAGAGCTCATCACCTCAACCTGCTTCTTCTTTACTCTCTGCTCATCACCATCTTTTGTCCCCTAAAACTCTCCAGGCTTTTTTCAGGAAGAGTTTTGGGAGCCAAGAGGTGGCGTAGTGAACGTGAAGTGGATATTTGGTACGGTTTGAGGTCTTTGGATGCACCTCAAAATATTTAGGGAGTGTCTGACACATGTGGACACTTGCACTGCTCTTGCAGTACAGAGAATTAGTTGAAAACCAGAAGTCAATGACCTACATAAATGTTGTAGCACAATGTGCTGCAGCTGAGCATCAGGAGTGTTTGGAGCTGGTAAATTCCAACTGAAAAAGGGTGGAAGTGCAATAAAGCAATATGTCCAATGTCTGATAAGTCTCACTTATGTGCAAACTTGAGATGTTGCACTATTAAAATATTCCCTCTGATGTTTTTGTGCCAACTGCAATCAGATGTGATGTCAAGAATGAATGTGGAGGACTTTTTTCCAGGGAAACTACCATGTCTGCAAGGATTTTTTGCTAATGTGATGCGTGGGAGGGTTCTCTCCTTGCATAATATCCATTAGCATTCTCCCTGTTGTAGCTGGAGTGACACAGTATTAGGAGAGAGGAGACAAGCTCAAATTCAGCTACACTAATTTAGTTTCCTTCGACCACCTCTTATCTCTCTTATATCCCTTTTAGTGTTGCATAAATCTGTAAGTAAGTGGGTCATCTCTTGGCTAATGTGAATTCCTTCTAAACTTTAGGTATTTTCCACTAGAATGTCTTTAAGGAATGTAAAATATTCTTTGGAGTTTTTCAGAGGTTTTTTTCAGAGTGCCTGGGTACAGGGCTGAGCTGATGCTGATCAGATATTGGGGCAGGGATTTTTAGAGATGAAGAAACATGGCAGGGATTTTTAAAGATGTAAAAACTGGGACTTGACACCATCTGTTTGTGGTGCCATCACAGACACCTTCCACTATCCCAGGTTGCTCCAAGCCCCGTCCAACCTAACCTTGGAAGCTTGCAGGGATGAGGCAGCCACAGCTTCTCTGGGCAACCTGTGTAGGGCTTCCCCTCCCTCAAAAAGAAGAATTATTTTCTAATATCTCATCTAAACTTGCCTTCTGTCAGTTTGAGTCCATTCCCCATTTTCCTGTCACTCCAGGCTCTTGTAAAGTCTTTCTCCATCTTTCTTGTAGCTCCCTTCAGGTAGTGGAAGGCTGCGATCAGGTCACCCCAAAGTCTTTTCTTCTCCAGGCTGAATAATCCCAGTTCTCTCAGCCTTTCCTCACAGCAGAGGTGCTCCATCCCTCTGATCATCTTGGTGGCCTCCTGTGGATTCATTCCAACAGGTTGATGTCCTTAAAGCCTTCTGAAAAGAATGGGCAGGACAACAAACAGTGACCCTGAGGGTGCTGAAGGTGCCTTTGCTCAGAGAAAGCAGCACAGGAGCAGGGGCCGTGTTTCCAAAGCGCGAGCCAACGCAGGAAACGTGTTTGCAGTCCCACCCTTCCTGCCAGCACCTTCCAGAGGCATTGCAGGGTAAGCACCTACCTGACCTGGTCACCCCATGGCCTCCTCAGTCAGTGGAGGGGGACACTCCCAGTGGCACCAGGCTTTTTGTCCCAAAACTGAGCCCCACCCAAGATTTCTGCTGCCCAGACAACGGCTTTGATCTTCATGTGCCGGGTCGACTCTACCAGCTCCACATGCCTCGTGTCCATAGGGATCTTGGATGGCTCCAAGTCTGTGCTGAGGTGTTGAATGGAGCTTGTTTGGGTGGCATTGGCACATCTAAATGGTGCTCCCTTTCCAGCTGAAGGTGCCCAGAGAGAATTCCGCTGATCCCTCGCATTGTGTGAGGATGTCCGGTGCTCCAGTGGCAGAAATGGAGCCTTAGACCTTTCAGTGAGGGTTTAAAGTCTGAGAGCTGAATCCTTCCCCAGCCTTTTTTCTAAACTTTACTCATAATACCTCAGCAGTTGATACCAGATGGGAATATTCAGGAAAGGGGCAGACCTTGCAAAAAATGGCAAGGTTAAAGTAGATGTGAGTTTGGTCTTAGTGCTGCTTTCTGCACAGTCCTGGCAAAGTGGGTGCGCTCAGCTTCCTCAGTGAAGGCTGTCAGGTTCCCCATCCCCTAAAAATTAAAACAGGGAGGTTCTGCAGCATTTGATGAACTTAGGAGCAAATCTCCTTGGCTGGCTGCCAGCCTTTTGGAATGGGTTGCCCAGAGAAGCTGTGGCTGCCCCTGGATCCCTGGAAGTGTCCAAGGAAAGGCAGGATGGGGTTTGGAGCAACCTGGGACACTGGAAGGTGTCCCTGCCCATGGCAGGGGTGGCACTTAAGGTCCCTTCCAACCCAAACCATTCCATGATCCATTCCATGATTCCGTGACTACCAAGGAGGAGCTGAAGTTTAATGAATTCCTGTCCCATTTTCTTATCATGCAGTAGCAATTACATAATTAGGGGATTACTGCAGCATACCGAGCATGTGTTCTGCTCGTGGGGAAGGAGAGAGAGCAGGGGTGCAAACAAGACAGATGGGAAACTTCAGTGTCAGTACTTTGACAACAAATGCTCAGGATTTTATCCACTCCCTGTGTGGACTCTGAGAGCAAACACACACGTGGATTTTGTGTAGACTCTGCAATAAATGTAGGAGAAAAACACTGCTGACATTTTCATGGGCTGTTATTTTAGTGGGCTGCCTTTCTGCTCAGAGTTGTTCTTTCCAGATGACGACAGCCTTGGGAGCAAATGATCACGTTTCACCACCTTTGGTGTTCACACCGTGCCGACGGTAAATCCGGAGGTGTGAAATCGCTCCGTGTGTGTGTGGGAGCGCTTGAGTCTTCAAAACAGGCAACCTGGAGGGTTTGCACCAGGTGTAACTGCTGTCACCACCCCTCACTCCAGGTTGGTGAAGGGCACAGCCTATCACTGGGACCTGCTGCTCGTGGCGCTGATCAACACGGGGCTGTCGGTGCTGGGCCTGCCCTGGATCCACGCGGCCTTCCCGCATTCCCCCATGCACGTCCGGGCCCTGGCCTACGTGGAGGAGAGGGTGGAGAGTGGCCACATCTATGAGACGTAAGTAGACCTCTTTGGATTCATTTGTGGCTTCCCAGTCCTTTGGGAGCAGTGGGTTGCGTGGCTGGGGAGCTGGCTGTTGTCTCCAAGGTGTGTGAGAAAGGAAGGTGGTGGAGAAATGCACCCAGTGAGCTTTGACTTGGCTTCATCCCCTTCACTCAAACGCTCAAATTCGTGCTCTGGCCAGTGGCAGCATCCTACAGGGATCCCTCCCACTCCACTGCAAACTCTCCTCTGGAAAAGTCAGCCAAGGCCATTTTCAGTTTCATCCTTGTGGAAAGCTGAGGGGATGCTTTGGCCAGATCTCTCCACATGCCTTCCCCAGAAAGAGTCCAAGGCTGATTCACTGCCTGAAACCTGTCTGGTGGTTATTACGAAGGGGAGAAAAAATGCACCGTTATTTCAGAGCTCCCATAACATCTCCCACCACATTTTGGGAAGGCGATGCTTAAATTATCTGGGTTTTAAGCAAAAACAAGTGTGAAGCCATGTCTGGGTCATGGGTTTCTATTTAAGACCAACTCTTCTGCTCTTCTGAGTTGAGCAAAGCATTCTTATCACTGACTTATTAAAAAAGAATTAAAAACCTTTTTGTCGTGAAACAATCTCTGCTCTGGAGAAGATCTGGCCTGTTTGATCTCAGTCTGTTGCAGTTGAGTGCTTTTACCACAGGAGTGGTAATTTCCACTCACATACCATTAGTTTTAATTATCCTGCCTTGGTTTCCATTTTCTGAGTTGCCACTTATCAAATTGAGGCTAAGTGGTCATTGACTTTGGGGGATGGAGTGAGTCTGTCTTAATTTCAGTCTTGCCTTCACGCTTGTGTTGGGGCCAAATGGCCCAGCCCAACCAGGCACAGCTGATTTTGGGTCAGGGATGGACAGATTTCACCTTCCACATCTGGAAATAGCTGAGTCCTGCTGCTCCCTGTAACTCTTTTGCAGATCTTTTCCTGGGAGATCAATCCCTTGGGTTTATATTCCCATTAGGGTATGTTGCTATCAGTTGTTTCCACAACTATCTCTGTCTTGAATAAATTGTAAACCCTATTTTTAAAAAAATTAACTTTGAAATTTGAGTTCTGTAAGGTTTTTAATCCATGCCCTTGCTCCTCATGTTCATTGTCTGCTCTGGGATACCTCCACTCTCTGTTTCTTTGAGAGATGCAGAATTGACACTTTGAAACCCGTGTGCCAAGCCTCCCTCCTGTGTCTCCTGATGTCAGTTTTAATATCCCAGTGTCTCTTTTTCCTGTTTTTCCGCTGTCATGATTCTGTATTCTGGCTTTGCCTTGACAAAGTCAACTCCCCTGCCTGAACTAAGGACTGATTCCTGCCCTTGTCCTCTGCTCCTTCACCCAGCTGCCCAAAAACCCATCAGAGAGGCCTTTTTGGCCACTCTGACCTAGAAACAGCTCCAATGATGATCCTGGAAGGGCTGAGGGATGCCCTGATCTCCCTGAGTGTGTTCCCTCATGGCACAGCTCTGCTCTGCTGGAGGCAGATCGGTGCTGGGGACTGGATATTGGAGTGAGAAAGGGAATGAGGGTTTCCTAGTGCTTTGAACTCCCTTTGAGACCGAAGCTTTTTGTTCTCTGCAACGCATCGGGGCGATCACAGGAGCCTCCAAGCAATGTAGTCATCCTTTTTTTTTTCCCTTTTCTTTTTTTTTTCTCCCCCCTCTTAGCCAGCTCTGCTGAAAAAGAAATGAAGCTCAATTAGAAAATCAGCTCTGTGTCCCTTGGCAGGCTCCTTCCCTGCACTCAAATCAAAGCTCTCGCAGGATGATGATTATAAACAAGGATAAAGATCTGTCACAGTGAAAGCAACATTTTCTTCTCCCCTGTAGAGAAACGATTGAAGTTTCCTGTGGCAATCTGCAAACAGGCTCTCGTTGCTCACATGGAGAAGTTCAGGAATGGCTAATCCCATGCTAGCCATATTTACAGCATTTTGGGGAAATGAGCCTGGATTATGCTCGTTAATCTCCATTAATTACTTTACTTCCATCACAGCACAGACTTTGTGGAGCTGTTTCCTTAAGGGCCAAACCAGATTCTGAACACATGGAAACCAAGGATTCCTCTGTTGACTTAATGAGACTGTGATGTTCTTCCCCTGGAAATGAGGTGCTAGAATTAGCAGAAGACCAATCTAAAGCTGGGAACATCAGTTTTAAAAATACCATGCTTGGCCAATTATGAGCAATTGTAGCTATGTTCTGATGAAATATTCCAAACTAATAAGTGACATTAGCAGGAGCTGGCAGTAGGTGCAGTACATCTTGTCTGTGATCAGACACTGGGCTGTGCCTGCTGCATCCCTGAGAGATGGCTGTAGAAAAATTCCATGAACTTCAGAAATCTCTTACCCAAGGGCTGCTACTCTGAGCTTGTACTGGCAGCCTTGCATCTGATTGAAATGTGGTTTTGTAGCTCATTTTGTTCCTGAGCTCTTCCATTTGCATGACTTCCCTCGCAGACTTGTGTGTGCTTGCAGGGCAGGAGCCTCCCCAGCAGGAGGTGAATCTGTCTGAAATAGCAGAAATTCTTCCTCTGTGGCTGACCTGGTGCTGAAGGAACTCCTGCTGTACCTGGACAAGGCTGAAAATCAGTGCATCCCTAAATTCCTGCTTCTCTGAGCCACCGCAGAGGCTCCTCGTGGTTCTGGCAGCTCTGGAGTGGCCAGACTCTGGAATTACTCTGGCACAGCACTTCCAGTTGCACTTTAAGCTGCTTGGCTCTGTTCACCTCCAAGACTTCCATGGGAGGCAGTGGGAAAGATGCCAAACTCCATCCCTTTAGTGATGTCCCAGTTCTACCAGAGCTGGCAAGAGCGAAGTGCTCTGCTCTCCCTCAGCTTCTCTAGGCACTGGCAGGAACCCCTGGACACAGGAAACTTGCAAGAGGATCCAACAAAATCTGTTTGGAAGGAGAAAAGCAGTGGTTTAAACCTGTTTGAAGTTGTGGTTTAAACCTGTTTGAAGGTTGCCTAAAGGTTGACACCTCTGTGCATCCTGCCCCTGGTAATCCTGGATGATAGGAATGACCTGCCCCACTACTCACAGCAGAATTCCAGTGTTGTCCTCAGGGCTCTGTGTGCTCTTTGTGGTACCTGCCATTCCTTAGGTCTCATGACTGCTGGTGTTAATTCTGCCTTGTCCAAATCCTCAGAGCAAGCTTTGGGCTGCTGCCCTTTCCCTCCCTCTTCAAATACAGGTGTGGAAGGCTCCTTCCTCCCCTCAGCTTCCTTTTGCTCCTTGGAGGTATAAACAGATTTGAAGTTCAGCCTGACCTTACTTCTAAGCAAAACTCTCCAACTTCATATTGAAATAATTCACTGGGAGGCAATCTTCTTTAGGACAGGAGGGATTATGAAGTCCCAGCAGTGCACATGCAAAGAAGGGAAGTGTGTTTTGATAGATTTTTGGTGTTAATCCTCAGAGGAGTTTGTGTACAGGGTTAATTCAGAATTTGAGGGGTCTCATCCAGGGAATGAGGTCACTAAATGACACCAAAACAGTCTATGGACAAAACCTTTCCCTCATAATAGAGGAATTTATTCACTGGCTTATCCACTGAATTGTTGGATTTATCTTCTTAAAAAAAAAAAAGTTAAGAATCCTCTTTTTCTCTCTTTCTAAGCAGTTTTGACAGATGTGGGTTTTCTTTCCTCCCATTGTTTCTGGTGATTTTTTTCAGACTGTGAGGCGATGCACACAGGTTTAGCTGAAGTGAAAAGAAAACAGAGCAGCCTCCCCTCAAGCAGGTTGCTAAAGCTGCTGCCTGCTTTCCTGTCAGGAAAAAATTGAGCTTTTTTCCCCTCAAAAAAGCTCAATCTGTGGCCTGTCAACTCTGGAAAATTTGCATTAATTAATTACACATTTTGCATGGCAATAGGCAACTGCCCACAGCAGGATTGAATCCCTGTGTGGTGCTCTCAGCACTGCCTTCCGTGTAAACAGGGAGATCCTCGGATCCATCAAAAATGCTGACTCGCTGTCAGGAGGCTGCAGACTTTCTGGTTTTGTTTTTTTTCCTTCCAAGAGGTTCCTCAGTTCCTGGAGAAGTCAATGAGTTTTCTTTGGGACAGAAGCCAATTGCATGTGCCCTGGGTAAATCGAGGGAAGGATTACTGCCCAGAAAGAGGATTCTTGCCTGGTTTGTTTTGGTTGGGTTTTTTTTTTTTTTCTTTTGCATTGTGCTAAAGGGAATCAGTTTCGACGGCAATTTAGTTCAGGATAGGATCCGTGGAATTGGCCCTTTTCCAGCTGCTTGTTTGAGCTGTGGATTAAGTGCCTGGCCTGGCTCCAGCCAGGCTCTGCCTCCTCAGTGTCAGCGCGGGGCCAGAAGTGCAGATTTCAGTGCGGTGGGGATGAGTTTCCCTTTCCTCACGTGTCCTGCTGCTCCACGGAGCAGCCAGCCCTGGCATAAACACAGACCCTGGGGTGTTATCCCATCTCCCAACCCCTCTTTTCCTGCTCCCAGGATCGTGAGTGTGAAGGAGACCCGGCTGACCAGTCTGATGGCCAATTTCTTGGTGGGGCTGTCGCTGCTGCTCCTCCCTTTCCCTCTGCAGTGGATCCCAAAGCCGGTCCTGTTTGGCCTCTTCCTCTACATCGCCCTGACCTCCATTGATGGGAACCAGCTCTTTGAAAGGGTGGCTCTGCTGCTCAAGGAACAGGTACCAACCCCAGCACACAACTGCTCAAGCTGTTGCTTTCTCAGTGTGGGATTTTTTGTGAGGTGTTGTTCTTCATGAGCTTTTTTTTGGGGAGTTTTAACCCCCTGCCCTGTGATGTCATGTCATCTGCAGAGTACAACCATTAAAAAAAAAAAAAAAAATATATATACAAAATATTAAAAAGCACAACAGCAGGAAATTATGATCTTTGATTTCCCCGACAAAGCTTCAGGCAGGTAATTTTTTTTTGGTGCTGTTTTACACTTTCATTTTGTGTGGAATACCGCAAGATGGGATTTTAAACTCAAAATGAAATTACTTGCATTATTGAAACCTCTGTGATGTGGGCTGAAAACAAACCTGGAGGATGTTTTTTCAATCTGTCTCTATTACAGGTGCTAAAAAGGTGTGGGTTTGCAGGTGGTACCTGGAGCAATCTTCAGCTCACCTTCTCTTATGCAACAAGGGTCAAGGGTTTAATAAGCCCAACATTTGGCTCTGCATCTCTGCTAATCTGTCTTGATCTCCAGTATTACATCCCAGAGGTTAAAACTGTGAAATTTGGGTAAAGATTACATTTGTCATGTCAATTTTTGAATGAGGGTTCAACAGCTACTGATGTATGTGACTTATTCCTTCTGGTTTTGGTACGAATTATGTGTGGAATTTTCCAGGCTTCGGTGCGGAAAATTAAAAAGTATTCTCAAATATGGAAAATTCCCTTTTGTGGAAACCTTTTAATGAGTCATGGCACAATCTGAAACCCATGGAGGCTGTACTGGTGCCAGCAGACAGTCGCTCATCCTCTTCATTGATGTATAGACAGTGAGTCAAAGCCTGTGCTCAGACATGAGCCAGGAAGTGTCAAGAGAAACCACCATATTTAGCCTATTAATGTCACTTTTCTCCCCCTTATTTCTCAAAAATGAGTGGCTTATAGGAGCTGAGAAAATCCCTGCAGTCTCAGCACAGCCTCTTCCTGCACCTCACTAATCTCCTGGTCTTCCCCTAACGGGGTTCAGCCAAGAGCTGGGAGCACCAGGGCCAGGCCTGGAGCCTCAGAAGGCTGTAAAATACCGAGGAGCTGGATTTCAGGAGGAGGAACCATCCCCAGTATCAGCACCTGGCTGCATCTGCTCTGCTTCCCCCTGCACACCCCGCAGGCACCTCTGGCTGCAGAGCCCTGACAGCGCCAGTCCTCCTCAGGGAATCTCATTACTGCCCTTCCCAAGAAGCTCCCAGAGGCAGTCCTGGCCCTGAGGTGTGTCCTGTCTTTTCTGCAGCCTCCCAGTGCCCAGTCATCCTCTGGGTCTTGCTGCCAACGCTGTGGTTTCAGGCACTGGAATTAACCCCACAAATCCCATGTTCAGCTGCTGAACCTGTTAAGGACCCTGCTGTTGATGCATTGCTTGGACAGATGGATGACTTCCCTCAAACCCTGGTGTTCCAAAGCCACACTCTGCTGTCACAAGCCCAGGTCCCTGCATGTCTAACGTGTGGTTCTTCTCTTCCCAGACTGCTTATCCTCCGACCCACTACATCCGCAGGGTTCCCCAGAGGAAGATCCACTATTTCACAGGCCTGCAGGTCCTGCAGCTCCTCATCCTCTGTGCGTTTGGAATGTCCCCCCTGCCCTACATGAAGATGATCTTCCCCCTCATCATGATAGGGATGGTCCCCATCAGGTAGGAAGCTTGGCTGTCTTTGTTTCCCTGTCTCCCATGCCTTGGGTCTTCAGGCTTGGACTGCTGGAAGTCTGAGGAGAGGAGAGAGGATGGGAGAGGATGGGAGGGGAGGGGA
>VZTJ01000101.1:319181-337156 GCA_013397795.1 Orthonyx spaldingii
AGGGGAGGGGAGGGGAGACGAGACCAGACCAGACCAGATGAGACAAGACGAGACAAGATGAGACCAGACGAGACGAGACCAGACAAGACTGTGGGAGCTGGGCTTGTTTAGTCTGGAGAAGAGAATGAGAAGGGATCTCACCAATCCATATGAACATCTCCAGGATGGTGCCAGACTCTTTCCAGTGATGCCCAGTGACAGGGCAAGGACTAAAGGCCACAAACTCAAACACAAGAAGTTCCACCTCAACATGAGGAAGAACTTCTGTACTTTGAGGGTGGCAGAGCACTGGAACAGCTGCCCAGGCAGGGTGTGGAGTCTCCCTCTCTGGAGATATTCCAGACCCACCTGGACACGTTCTTGAGTCATCTGCTCCAGGGGCATTGGACTGGGAGATCTCCAGAGGTCCTTTCCAACCCAGCTATTCCATGAAGTGTGCGTGGTTCAGGAGGGTGGTCTGTACTTCCCAGATTAACCAGCTCCTGGAAGTGGGTCATGATGAGGGTTTTTTCACCAGCTGCTCAGGCCTGAGGAGGAATTGTGGTTTCACTGCTGCTGGGGTTGTGTAAAAGTTTCTGGGCTGGCAGGTGCTCTTCCTCCAGTTCCCCAAGGACAAAACCTCTCCTTTTTGGTGCCTGTGAGATGCCTGATCTTCCTGAGAAGCCGTAGTCCAAGCCTTCCCTCTAGCTGGTATTTGATAATGTTCCTTATCACTTTGCAGTTTGATTTCCTCAGGCCACTGCTCACAGCAGAGCTGGGAACTTCTCCTGAGAGGAATCCTTCTCTCTTACCAGGGCTGTGGTGCCCTTACAGACCTCCTGCCCTGCTGAGTGCCACTGTCAGCGATCAGTTGGGTGAAACTGGCCGCATTTAGTCTTAAAACAGATGTTTAAAGCTGGGAGGACCCCACAATATTGTAGTCTTGAGAGATAATCACTGAGAAATAAAACTAATTTCTTCCTTGGGGTTCATTAGCAGTCACTGCCCATCATTCTCCAGTTAAATCATTCACGCTCTCAATCCTTTGGATATAATGAGAGGCCATAATAAGATCTTGGAAGGAACAGATCAAGTTTCCAGTCCACTTGAGTATTTTTAGGCCAGCATGGTCCCAGTGATATCTGCTTGGCTTTGAGCTTGCAGTCCCAGGGATTTTCCCTCTGATCCCACAGTTCAGGGCTGCCAAGGTGCTGATCTGCAGAGGCACCTGCTGTGGTGTTTTCCTTGGCTGATAAAGATGGGTCCAGTCCTTGCTGAAACAAAAGCAAATGTCAGAGCCACTGTGGCTTTCAACAGGATCACGTTAGAGCTCTTTGGGCTGGATTTTAAAAAGATAAACAGCCTTGGAAAACACTGAAATTATTGTTCCTCTGGTGGTAGTGTCTCACCTGCCCTTCACACTGGTGCCTGGGTAGTGGCTGGTAAATATTGCAACTGTGAGCAGTGCTGGCTGAGTGGCTCTTGTGGGAATTGCAGCTTTCCACACAGGGCAGCTCCGTGCAGGAGAGGAGACGTGGGACACACTCAGCCAAATTCAAGTCTTGCACATGGTATAAAAAACTAAATTAGTGTGCAGAGAATGCAGTCAAAAAACCCTGATTTTGTAATAAGAGCTAGGTACTAATATGCAAATCTATCTTCTTTTCAGTAAATGAGATGCTGTCACTTTATACTCCATGAGTTGCTAACTCATTTCTCTTTCCAGGGCAGTTTTTTCCCAGCAGCTGGATAATCAGCCGTGCTGCCAGGGGGGAAGCTGCTGCTGCCTGGCACAGCACGGAAATTTGCCCTTGGCTTTCCTTCCTCTGATTTCTTTTGCCTTCATGTAGTTTCTGTGGCCTCCAGCCAAGAAGGCAGCACCATGATCCATGAGCTCTGTAGTTAATGACTTTTTCCCAAAGATTTGGCACTCTAAATAGATGAGGCAGTAGAAGAAATTTAATATCTTTTCTCTTTTTTGAAGTGAAGGGAGAAAGAGGAGATGGGACAGTAGCCAGGAGGCAAAATCAGGAATCAAACACAAATGAGGGAGGCATGGCTTAGTGTCCCATCCACACCACCAGCCACGTCCCAAAGCCACATTTCCATCTGTCCAACAGCTTTAGAAACATGATTTGCATTGTCAGTGGTGAGACATCACTGGTGTGGTCTTGGATAGATACTGAGAAGCCACTAAAATCCATTATTGCAGTGGAAAACAGCCTGCTGGAAGAAAACCTGATCTCTTTGGGTATTCCCAGGCCCTGGCTTAGATTCAGAACTTTGGGATGACGAGGTTTTGGTGGCTCAGAGAAGAATCTTCTCACCAAGTTCTCTCTTACCTGGGCTCCCATGGCTCTCAAGCATTTTATTCTCTGCTGGGTCTATTTAAGGAGATCCTGGTACTTCTCACTAAGAAGTGATATTTGGGATCTCTTGCACAGCTGTTGAAACCTGAAGGTGATTTTCTGGTGCTTTATGACTTATTTTAGCAGCTGAAGAGTTGCTTCCTTGTTAAACAAGGGGAAATGCCACACTAAATATGCACTGGGATTTAACAGGAGCAACTCCATGGTGCCTTTCTCACCCAAATATATTCATTTGTGAGGATGTTCTTGCAAAAAAAGAATTAAAAAATGTTTTAAAAGTCAGGGAATCACTGTCTCCACGTGAAGAATCCAGACATCAGGTAGGGATGGAGTTTTGCTCGGAGTCCTGGCTCTTCACCTCTCTATTTTTGTCACCCTGAGTGGTGACAAAACCACTTGGTGGTGACAGAGCTCTGGGAAAGTGACTTCTCTCCTGTGGGGATGAGGATGTTCCCTTTCCAGCTGAAAGGAGGAGGCTCCTTCCAGAGAGCTGTTCCTATAAATGCTGTGTTTGCTTGCAGGGTTGGGTGGTTTTGCTGTCCCCCACTCCGTGTCCCTCTCAGCTGGGTGAAAACGTCACAGGGACAGAGAGGAAAATGCTCCATGGCACAAACGAGCACTGACTGCCTCTCTCTGCCCTGCCTTAGGTATAACCTGCTGCCAAGGATCATCGAAGCCAAGTACTTGGATGCCATGGATGCAGAGTAGTGGAGGGTCCCGTGCAGAGCAGCAAGGACAGCGCCTTTGGGGCCGGAAAAGGCGTGGGACAATCTCCTGCAGTTTTCTTTCACCACTTTCTGTGCTCTGGCGTTGGCAATGCACTCCTGTCACAGCTCCACGGGGCCTGGGCCAGACCAAGGGAGCCTTGGACTTGGGAGGACGATGCTCTGTGGAGCTGTGAGGCGAACAAGCTTTATGGAAAATGCCACTTTCCACGTCCCCAACCCCACCAACCCCAAAGAGCGGCCTGGCTGCACGCTTGGAGCAGCCAGAGTTGTCCTGTGTTCCTTTGTTTGAGGGTGGAGGGGGGCTTTTTTAATGCACCACATCCTTTTCTTCCCCAACACTAAGAACAACGACTGACCCTTGTTTTATAGAGTGACAGCCCCGTCCTGGCCTTTGAATCCAACTCCCCATGCACCCAGCGTTCCCAAATCGCTGTTCTGGGCGGGATGGCCTCGTGCTAAACCGCTGATGTCAGGAGAGGTTGTGGCTGTTTCCTCAGCTCAGTGGGGTTGGAAGCAGCTGCAGTGTGTGCTGCTACAATCCACAGCTTTGGATGAATGTTTAATTCCTGCCAATGAGCTGGGAACATTCAGAGGCTGGGCTCGCGTGGCCCTGTGGATGAAACCCCACGTGGGTTTGAGCTGTTAGGGAATTCATTTGGGTCTTTCTCCCATTTCTCCTGGGTAATCAAACACAGAATTGTAGTTTTTTTGCACGACTGCAGCATTTTTTTGCTTGCACCCAGAGGGCAGTTGTGTCGAGGCTGCATATACATATGTACAGTAGTGCCTATGTGTACATATATACATATGGATTTGTGTATATATTTTGCATAGATATACAAATAGGCCTGGTTCTCTCCAAATATCACAAGTGTTTTGTGCAGTCAGTGTTACCCACCATGTCCGGGCCATATTCTTGTTCTCTGCTTCAGTGCTGCTTTTTCTCATTTGAGATAAGGTCACTTTTTTTTTTTTTCCTTTGGAAGCTGCTCAGTTACTGGTTTGGTTCACGTGTTGCTTTATTCAAGGTGTTCCTTTGCTTTCTCCTTCCTGTGGCTTCATCATTCTGTCTCGATGCTCCAACGTGTGAATTTTTCATTTAATTTTGATGTACAGAATGCAATGAAAGTTTTCCTCCTCTCACCTAATCAATATTTGTTGGTCATTTCATTGTTTCTGTTGTGCAGCCCATTTCCAGTTCCCCCCCCCCCGCCCCCCCAGATGTTATATTATATTTCTGGATGAATCTTAACTTCTGCTGTCTTTTATATTTCAGTTTATTTAATTTTGCTTGTACTATGGTCAGTTTTCTTATCTGGAGTACTGTGAAACAAGCTGCCCTTTAGCTTCAGTGCTTGGCCCCTGCTGCACACCACAGGTAGAAGCGTTCAGAAAATTGTGAATCTCGGTGATGAACTTTCAAAAGAGTAGAAGTGAGGGAAGACGAGGGATGTAAAATGAAATATGAATTTATCAGCACAGAGAAGTGGTTTTTTACCAGTTGTTTGCTCAGTAAATGGTGCAGAGTTTTCTCCTCCCATCCCATCCTCTGCATGGGGAGGGAGACCAACCCAGTCACGAGGGAGGAAGGCTTTGGGTGCAAAGCTGCTGTGCTGAAGCTAAGCCAGGCTCAAGCCACTGCAGATTGGGTGTATTTGCACTAAAGATCAGAAGGTTTTTAATCTTTATGGAGCTGCCTACGGCGCTCAAACATGGGCAGAACTAATTTTTTCATTTTCTTATGAAATCCTTTGTATTGAGACTTGAGGGAGGAGAGCAGTGAGAGTTTCTGTATCCGTGGTTTGTATATCCCTGAGGGAATTGTAAGGGAAACCCCTCAGCTTAGCAAGCAAAACAATGTCATAGATAGTGAAAACACGACCTTCACGTGGCACCAAGCTAATCTGAGGAGTCTCAGGGTCAGGGTGACCACCCCAGTGAATCCAGGCAGGGAATTTGGCTTTCAGCAGCCTCGGAAGCAGCAGGGGTAGCTCCTGCCACAGCTGATCAGAGCAGGTACAAACCTGGGCATGGTTCCTGACCACTTTCCCCAAGATCCCCTGGCTTTGAGTCATTGCTGTGCCAAGATCACCCCGAGCTGGTAGCCAGGGCTGCGTGCAGGAACAGGGGCAGGCAGGATTTCAGAGGTGGCAGAACTCGGTCTGATCTTCAGTCAACAGCAAAAGGGCAGGTGACAGCCAACAGTTCAGGACCTGCTGGAAGCCAGGGAGTGCAGAGCTCTGCCGAGGCTGAAATAACAGGTTTTTCCCGCAGATGTCAAAAGATTTAAGCAAAGCTGCAATCAGAGGTGGTGTCATCCTCTGGCTGAGTAAAGCTGTAACACACACGTGTCCTAAGGGTGAATTCCCAGTGTCTCCGCAGGGAAAAGTCGCCTTGTGGGGTGATCTAAGTCATGTTTTGGGTGCTGTGGCTGGAGGAAGGAGAGGATGAGCCCAAGGGAACGTGGCTTTGGTCTCCTCTTTGAGGCTCTGGGTGGGATTTCCTCAGGCACAGAGCCGCAGTGGGGTGCACTGGCCTGCAGGTCTTGCCAGAGGAAATAGTTTTGAGATGAGCCCTCCACTCCCCACTTAAAAGGACCAAAAAGTCCCCATTCAAAGCTTTTTTGAAAGCATCGATTTCAGATAGCGTCAAGTGTTGCAGAGAGAATTTAAACCCCAGGCAGCAGGGAGGGTTAAATATCCACCACAACTCTTGTTTGTGTATCTTTTGTTTTCCTTCACCGGTGTGACTGCAGTGTTTGTGTTTGCTTTGTAGCGTCAGTAGGATTCTGTTCTGCAGGGTTTTTGTTCTTACAGAAGTCAGGGGCCAAAGAATCAACTGATGGGAAATCAGCACAGCTTGGGGGGGGAAAAAAAGCTGTGCTGGTTTGGACTGGTTGAACATTTGGACCTATGTCTCAATATTTGGGTGGAAGGGAGATGTGAGACTCGAGGCCTCTTGTCTCGAAAGGGGTTTTCATGGTCCTGCAGAGGATTTATTTTATTTTTCCATGCCTTTTCTCTTCTTGTTTGCTTCTGGTTTTGCGGACTTAAGTGCAGGCGTTTCCAGGAAGTAGCTGAGTGGGGAAGGATGAGTTTGTTCGGAGTTGATTGAGCACTTTAATACTTCTGTGAAGGTTTAAGACAATTAGAATGTAAAAGAAGTTTTATTATAAGCTCTTTATATACGCACAATGCTCTGTGTAACTGTTGCCAAAGAACTGAGTGTGAAAGGTGTCAAGAGCTGTTGGGAGAGTCCGTGGGGTTCACCTGGCACTGCAAGGTAGGGAAAAGCTTCTGAAACGAGTGGATTTTGGAAGTTGCCATTTGACAGCTGCCAAAAACGATCAGAAACTGGGGATAGAATAAAGTTCTACTCTCAAACTTGTAGTTTTTGATCCTTGCGTTGAATGTAGGAGCTAGAAGTGAGCTTGACAATTAAAATTGGATTTGTACCTGACTGGTTTTGTTGGTCTGAGACTTCTTTTGTTGCTTTTGAAGACGTTCTTGACATGCTGTGTGTGGGAATTGATGTGTTTGTCCATGGAAAGGAAGTTGGTGACAAGGTGGAACTTGCTGAACAAGCAGTGCAGCACTTTCTGGATTGCTTAGGAAGCGAAGCTGGCAACTCCACTACATCAACCCCGAACTCCCTGGCATCAACATTTGGAGTGATTTAATAAATGTCAAGCTCCACTTGGATGTGCATCAGTGCTGCCAAAGGATGGGGGTGGAGTGAAGGAGTTCTGCTGCTGGGGAAGTGTTCCAAGATGAGCCTGAGGACTGTGGGACACCACACGAGCTCCCTGATGACCCAGGGAACTCTGGAACGAAGAGGGCAGATGGTCATACTTCTGTACAGTTGTAGGTTCTTCCCCCAATTCCACATCCCCGGCTGCACCCAAAGACTGAGACTTTGCAGACTCCTGCTCGTGATGTTTGGCTGCTTTGGGAGCTGCTGCTGGACTGTGCTCTGTGGACACTCGTGGGAGGAACGGGAAGCTCCTCCAAAGCTGGATGGAGCTGGAGAGTGTTTGGAGGTGGGAGGGAAGGGGTTGCTTTGGGGTTTTTTTGTGGAGTTCTCAGCAACAAGAAAGGGATGTGAGTTGTGTCACGTCACCAAAAGCCCCTCCTGTTTTCCCGTGTGTCCCACCAGGCATCTACACCATCGCTGTCACACGTTCATGGTTCTCCTTTTCAAGCCTTTTTAATTGTTTGTTGCATTCTGCATCTGCCCTTTGCAGGGTTTTTACGTGCCCAGGAGGTTGATGTGCAGAGCCAGGGGAGGATCAGGCACCTCTGTTGTGTCTGTTCCCCCAAAACTCAGTGCAGGCTGTTTTCTGCCATCTCCTGACTCAGCTCTCCCCTTCCCCAGCCCATTCTGGAAGGTGGCTCTGGAATTTCCACTGTGGAAATGCTGCCCAAGTGCTGAGTGGGAATTTTTCTCTGGAGAGCTTGAGCCTGTGTCTGGCAGTGGCTGCTCCCTGGGGCTCCCTTTGCCAGATAAGCAATGATGGAAGGATGCAGAACTGTCCAACAGCTGCACTTACTCTTCTCTTCAGAAATCTCCCTTATGGCCCCTGTTCCAGCTGGGATTTCATTGCTTTCATTTGCCAAGCTTCCAAAACAACCTAAATAGACATAATGGGATGGGTATTGGGTCGTTTTCTGTGCTGAGGCCTGTGGAATAGAAGAGAATCCTCTTCTCTAATTGTTTTCTTATCTAATTAAGGCATTGATGCACCAAACCCTGCCCATTCCACTCCTGGCTGCAGCGCTGCCTGCAAAGAGCAAACCATCAACGTTGTGGGCAGAGCAGAGGGGAGGGAGCTGTGGCAGTACAAGCTTTAGAATCACAAATTAGCACTTTCCTCTCTGGCTTTTGGGTGTTTCCCTTTCACACTACGACAATCCTTGGCCGGGTCTCTCTTTGCCTTGTACAAAACGCTGCCTGAGCTGGTGTACTAGTTTGAAAACAAATCAGTGGGAGATTGCAAGTCAGAATTATAATTCAATAGAAAAAATTAAATAAATGAACTAGTACAAGGAAAAAAAACTGACAAAGTTGGATACAACCTGACACCCTGTTAGTCAGGGTGGTGGTAGCAGTCCAAGTGAAGTGGTTCAGTTGAAGCGGTGATCCTGTAGAAGGGTCTGGTCTCCATCTGAAGGTCCAGTGGTAGCTCTTGTCCTCTGGGAATCCAGTAGGCAGGGCTGAACCGTGCAGTTCCAAAGCCCAGGTTATATCCATGTGTGAATGCTTGGCTCCTCCCCCCTGGGCAGAGCATCTCACAATGGGATGAGGTAATTCTGGTGAGGTAATGCCAGTGAGTCATGCAGTGGGATCTCGACGGCCCATTAACAGAGATAGCACCCGGAGGGAGTTATCAGGAGATAACGAACAGTGCCCCACCTGTTTTAACAGCTTGTGGAGATGGTAATAGAATATATCTGATATTGCAGCCTAGGACAGCTGGGATCGCTTGGCTCCGCTCTGGTGTCCCATTAAATACTGAGGAGCCTGTCCTGGGGGAGGTGCTGCCTTCTGCTCCCCATCTGCATCTCCTGCCAAGAGCTGCTTGCTTGGAGAGGCTGCCCCTCGTCCCTGTGACAGATCCCTGCTGCTGCAGGAGCAGTGCCCCTTATTCAGCCACAGAAGGGCAGCAAAATGCAAAGAGCTGGGGAGAACAGCTCGAAAAGGAAGTCTCTCCCTCCTGATCTGAGTTGTGCTGGTGCTTCTGAGCACGTGGGGAGAGCCAGGAGCTCTGCAGCAGTGAGGTGTTTGTGATCAGAGGCTACAGGAAATCCTCGCAGCAAAGTCAACACGCTGGGTGTTGATTTCAGTGCTCAGGAGGCTTTTGGTAGGGCTGGGATCGGTTCTCATCTGCCCAGCAGCAACAGTTGGTGCCTTAGAAGGTTTGTTGGGTAAGTTTTCCATGATGGGATGGCTTGGGTGGTTCTGCAGTGTCCGTGTGAGTGAGGCCAGAGGTGGCTGGAGCAGAAGGTGCAGCCCTGGGTGCCCTGAGCATCCCAAGTGCTGGGGGTGAGCTCTGGGATGGCAGTGACACCGCCCAGGCCGTGCCCCCTCCTGCCCAGGAGCTCTGCTGGCCTTGGGAGCCCTCTGGGAGTTAAAGCATCACATTTCCCAAATTTGGGACCACTGCCACTGATTTCAGATGGCGCCTCCAGGGCAGTGTCAGCCTGCTTGAGCGGGATTTTATGGGATTCACATCTTTGTGGGATCATGGAATGGGTTGGGTTGGAAGGGACCTTAAAGCCCATCCCATCCCACCCTCTGCCATGGGCAGGGACACCTTCCACTGTCCCAGGGTGCTCCAAGCCCTGTCCAGCCTGGCCTTGGACACTTCCAGGGATCCAGGGGCAGCCACAGCTTCTCTGGGCACCCTGTGCCAGGGTCTTCCCACCCTGACAGCCAGGAATTCCTTCCCAATATCCCATCCATCCCTGCCCTCTGGCAGTGGGAGACCATTCCCTGTGTCCTGTCCCTCCAGGCCCTTCATTGCCGATCTTCCCAGCTCCCTCCCAGCTCCCTCCCATCTCCACCACTTCTGATGTTAAAGGTAATTATGATCCTGGCATTAAGTGTCCAAGTCTGGAAGCTGCAGCCACTGGGATGTGCTGGATGTGCCCAGCAGGTCCAAGAGGATCTATTCCTGTGGGGGAAGGAATGATTGCAGCCTCTGGGGAGTGAGGAGCTGGGGATTGACCCTGGGAGGGTTTAGCCTGTGGTGTCTGGTGAGGCCACCCTGATTTAATCAGTGATTTAGGGCTCTGCTGTTTTTGGAGGTGTTTATCCCCTCGTTTCCCTGTCCTCTTTGTTGGTGTGAGTTTGTACCTTGTCCCCACACAGGAAAGATTTGACTCAATGATCCTTGTGGGTCCCTTCCAAGGCAGGACATTCCATGATCCTATGAGATGTTACCCCAGAAAACAGAAATTCTCTTCCTAAAAACTGCAACAGTTCAGCTGCTAAAAAACCCCAAACTTTATCCAAAGTACTCCCTCAAATTAATGCAAACCAACCCCTTCCTCTTGGTCCCACGTGAGAAATGTGCATCTTAAATTCTTAAATGTCTTAAATATTCCCTCATTTTCCCCTCCTGCTTTCCCTGGAGGGAGTGTAAATGCAGGATAAGCCCTGTTTGAGAGGAGAAACCTTCCAGGGGCAGATCCAACCCTGCATCCCCTCTCCCTGCAGCGCTGGGTGGATTTTCCAGTGCTGGGTTTATTTTCCCCCATGACGTGTAACTGGTCAAATCCTTCTCCACTGGGAGAGCAGGAGGTTTGTCCCAGGGTGCTGGGAAAGGATTTTAAGTGAGGAAAAAGCTCCTGTTCAGGGAGATCTGGCCCACAGATATTGCACTTGCTAAAGGGGCTCTCCCAGCGCCTGTCCCTGACCTGGTGTCGATTTTCCAGTGAAGGATTTCTTTTGATAAGAGTTGCTGGGGGATGGAGGGAGAGGGAATTCCTTGGTTGTGTAAGGAAGCTCTGTATTTTAAATGGAAATAAAAAAAGAAATATGCTGTTTATATATTTCTACTTTTTGCCCAATCCGTGTTTTTTCTTTAATCCGAAGTTCCCGGCACAGCCTGGGTTTCTCTCCCAGTGCTGAGGGCGTTTCTCTGGGGACTGGGGGTGTTTGTGTAATCCCCAGCACTTGGAGCATCTGAGCATCTCAGCTGTGACTGTAACAACACGTGTGTGACTCGTGGGAGTCTGGGGAGCCACAAATTGGATTATTTCATCATTTAATGGGGAAGCACAGGGAATAACTGCACCTTTTACTTGATTTGGTGCACTGGGAACATCTGGAGCTGGCTCTGACTTCCTTGGCATCACCCAAAGCAGAGCTGAGCCCAAATCCTGGTGAATATTGTCATAGGAGAGCCTGGGAATGACCCGCTCCTCCAAGGAGTGAATTTGTTCCCTCCCACAGGATCCAGCCTTGGATCCAGGATCCAGCTGCCCTCCAAATTTCTTTAACTCCAGGATCCTGGAGGAGCTGACGAGGATAAAAGCTGGTACTGAGGTGAGGCTGGGAATGGCTGCGTGGGTCTCACAGCCTGATCTGGGACCATCCAAACTTATTCCTGGTCTCCTGCCACTGCATGTCCCCATATTTGTGGTGCTCCTCCTCCAGGTCTGGCCTTCATCAGCATGAGCTGCCCCAAAGCAACGCTGGTGACCCTCATATAAATCTATATATTAAAAAAAAAAACCCAAAAAAACCCCCAAAAAACCAAATGAACAGGCTCCCAGGAAAAGGGGAGCAGTTTGGGTGGTGTTAAATTTGGGGTGCTGTGGAACGTGTGGGCTGCCTCAGATTTTTGGGATGGGAGCTGCTCCCTGCTTTGCCACGGGGACTGTTGGGATGTGTCAATGGGAACGTGTCCCAACCCAGAGATGCTCCCTCCTCCAAGGGCTGGAAAGCTCCAAAAACAGGTCAGAAAAACGGGTAAGAAGTGGCTGTGCTCAAACAGAGCCCTCGGGGAGCTGTGGGGTCGCCAGCAGATCCCTGGGGGCGGATGCTGAGCAGCAGGGAGGAGCTGGGAAGGACGTGTTTGGCACCTTCTGGATGTCACTGCACGGATTTCTCTTGGATGAGCCTCTCCCAGGTGCCAACTGCCCCTGACCAAAGCAGATTTTACAATGGCATTGGTTTGGATGTCGGTGGCATTTGGAGCAGAGCTGGGGAGGGAAGGGTCAGCTGGGGACGCCTTTCCCTCCCATTGACCTTCCTTCCCCACCAGGACACACGTGAGGCTCTGCCAGGAGCTTTGCAGGAGGCAAATGGGAGTTGAAATGAGTTTGAAACGTGAGTTGGCCACAGATTTCATGGATAAAGTGTCCAAAGAAACACCAGGCGCCAGGGATGGGATGTGTGGGTTTGCCCCATGCCACGGCTTGGCACGGAGGGCATGGAAAAAGGGATTATTTGGGGTGGCTGTGTCTTCAAACTGATGGTTTTTGTTCCCTTCTCAATGTCCTGCTTCGATTTTAAACTGCAGGGACTCGGGATATTCCTCCCTGCACTTCCCAGGCCTCTAAAGGACTGAAATGTCTGCCTGGAGTGATCCAGGTGTGACGGGCTCTGGCACAGCCCCCAGAGGTCCACGAGCCACTGCAGCAAAGCTGGGGAGAAAATCTGTAATTCCCTGTCCCCTGAATTTTGGAGGGATGCAAATCCCAGAGAAGGACCAGAGGAGGAAGCAGCAGAAACGCTGCAGCCAACCAAGGGTCAGAAACCTGCATTTTTCGGTGTAAGAGCCAAAAAAACAATTAATTGTAGTTGGGTTTGGGTTGTTTTGGTTTTTTGTTTTTGTTTTGTTTTTGGTTTTGGGTTTTTTGTTGTTGTTTTTGTTTTTGTTTGTTTGTTTGTTTGTTTGTTGTTGGGTTTTTTGGGTTTTTTTTTTGTTTGTTTTTTAATGTTCGGGGTGGAATCTGTGTTTGTGGATTCTGAGCCTTCCCAGGCACCAAACCCTGCTGGTTTTCGTCGAGGTTTTGATGTGCTGAGAGCCGGTGCCATCTAGGGGACAGAGAGGAGAACGGGGACAGAGAACACCGGGACGGGTTCCACTTCCAAACCTCCGGGATCAGCTCCAAGCTCCGGAGAGCCTCAGCCCAACCCCTGTCCCACCACTGGGGCACCGAGCACGGAGAACCCCGGGCTCAGAACGGGAAGTTGGTGGGTCCAGGGCTTGATTCGAGCTCAGCCAGCCCCAAATCCTGGGTGGAAAGAGGAAATCGTGGAATGGTTTGGGTTGGAAGGGACTTTAAAGCTTATCTCGTTCATGGGCAGGGACATTTCCACTGTCCCAGGTTGCTCCAAGCCCTGTCCAGCCTGGCCTTGGACACTTCCAGGGATGAGGAATTGCCTTCAAGCAGCACCTTCTGCCCAAAGCCAGGCACCAAAAAAAAGTTGGCAGAAAAGTTTTTCCTTTGGTGGTTTGCTGCGGGTGGGGCAGAGCCCTGCGAGCTCCTCCCTGCAGGCACAGCTCCCTCTGCCAGCTCCGGGCCGGCCTTGCTGTCCTGCAGCGACATTTCCTCCTCCTGCTGCTCTCACAGGGACCTGTCCCGCTGTCCTTTAGGGAAGGCTGGGCCAGGAGTGTTTGCTCTGCATCCCCTGCTCGTTTCCCTCTGGAATCCTGAGGGTCCAGGGGTGTTTAGCCACGGAAACACAGAATTATTTAGGGTTGGAAAAGCTCTCTGAGATTGTGGAGTCCAACCATTCCCCCAGCACTGCCAGGGCCACCACTGACCCCTGTCCCCAAGTGCCACATCCACACGACTTTGAAATCCCTCCAGGGATGGGGACTCCACCCCTGTCCTGGGCAGCTGTGCCAGGGTTGGACAACCCTTTCCATGAGGAATTTTCCCAAATATCCAACCTGCCCCTCCCCTGGCCCAGCCTGAGGCCGTTCCCTCTCCTCCTGTCCCTGTTCCCTGGGAGCAGAGCCCGCCCCCCCCGGCTGCCCCCTCCTGTCAGGGAGTTGTGCAGAGCCACAAGGTCCCCCCTGAGCCTCCTTTTCTCCAGATTTGTCCCCAAAGGGGGTCTCTCTTCCGTAAAACTCTATCCGAGCCCCCCAAAACTAAATCTGTCATTTTCCTGCCTGTTCCTAAACCCAGGCTCCTCCCAAACCCTCGGAAAAGGTGGATGGGAGAGCAGCAGCTGGAAACGCTGCACTTCCACCCCTTTGAATAAACCATCAGCACCAATGATGATAAAAAAAATCACCAAGAAGAATCTGGCAAATGGGTGAGGGCAGCCACGAGCCAGAGCTGCAGGGCCGAGGGGTTTGTGTTGGAAACTTCAGCTAAATCACTTTCTTTTCACTCTTTTCTATTTCAGGTTTTTGGGTTTCTCCCTAACTTCATCAGCCCCCCTGGAAATCCTTCTGGCATCAACCATGGGCAGCTTCAGGAGGGACAGGAGGGGCTGCAGCCAAAATTTGCAGTCAGGGGCTTCTCCCCCTTCCAGCTCCTCCCCAAATGTCCCCTGCAGCTCATCCCCATCCTGCCCGGGGCAGCCCCAGCCGTGCAGGACATCGGGATGAGGCTGTGGGCACGGCTTGCCCCGATGGAGAGCAGAGACAGCTCCTTGAGAGCCCTCCCAGGTAACCAAAATTTGTAAATCTTGGTGATTTTAGCCCTAAAAGCTGCCTGTTGTCTGTGCAGACTCCAGCAGAGGGAGTGTGGCTGCACAGAACAGGATTAAAATCCTCTTCTCTTCAGCAGATCCATCTTCTGGAGATGAATTGAGGATATTTCCTTTGGATGGCGTTTTCCCATGACATTTCCAATTATCCCCCACCTGCTCACACAGCAAAATGCATTGGGAGCCTTTAAAAAAACAACTAAAAATTTAAGTTTTTTTCTATATTAGGGAGGTCCAGTAAGAAAAAAACCAACCCAAAATCCTCTCTCAGAGTTTGAAATCACAGGTAAATCGTTCCATTATCAAGGCTGCCTTGGCTTTTCCCTCGGTGGGAACAGGATTTTTGGGAGATCCAACCCCTCTCTCGGGTGCCACTTTTGGTGTTGTTTGCTGGGTGATTCTGGGGAGATGTTCTCTGATTTTTATCAGGGGCTGTTTTTGGAAGGGGGGGAGCCTCAGAGGGGAAGCAGGAGATGCCCACGGAGAGAAAATGATGGAATTTGAGTCATTAAAACCCCTCAGTTGTTGTTATTCCTGACCACAGCCGCGGGAGAGGCACCGTGGCAGCTGCACAGGAGGTTTGGATACCCCAAACCAGCTCATCCCGAATTTCCCTGGAGCTAAAATCCACCCTTCAGAGATGCTCCTAAAAGCTGAGAGTCCCACGGGATTCATTTCATCCATCTGGGAGGGAGAAATGCCAACATCTGTGCTGCAGGGAACATTGCCGTGGGATGCTGGCCCTGGAAACACCGAGGCTGAGGGCCTGGGTGTTAATGAGATTTCTTCAAATTTGCATCTTAATAACTGCGCCTGTTACCTCGCCATTAGGCCTAATAGGGCGTAATATTAGCAATTAATTGTTAATAAAATGGCCCCTTCACGGCCATTCGTACAGGAGAATGGAATAAAGGATCTGGGCTCGGCCTGCCCGAAGCGCCGGGAGGGTTTTGGTCTCCTCTCCCCTGCTGCAGGTGGAGGGGGAAACTTCGGATTTTTTGTGGGGTTTTTTTTGTTTTTTTTTTTTGCTTCCCAGCTTTGTTTTGCACGGACAATTCTCCTCGGGGTTCATCCGGCGGCATCGCTGCTCCTCCAAACCCCTCGGCCAAGGCAAAGAAAGGAAGAAAGCTCCAGCGAGTGCTGAGCTGAGGCCATTTCCTCCCCTAATTGCCCTTCAATGCAATTAGCGCTTCCCAGCTCGCCCCAGCAGCGGTGTCTCAGCAAGGTCACGGCGGCCTGGGGCTGGAGAAACGCTGCACCAAGAGTTTTAGCCAGGAGAATCGTTATTATTTTAATTATTTCATTTATTATTTTAATTATTTCGTCGCGTGAAAATGGGCGTTTTCCCTCCTGTCCACCCCAAAATCAGCCCCCGCACAGAATGTGCCCTCTGGCTGCTTGGTGAGTGTCCCGTGAGCTGGAAGTGACTTTCTGCCCCTGTTTTTGCAGGAATTTCGTTGCTCCCCAAGTTGTGAGAGCCGCTCGTTCCCCTGGAAAAGTGGGGGAAATCTCCCCTCTGGAGTCCCCAGACCTGCAGGAGGTTGGAAAAGCTGGAGGTTGTATCCTGCAGAAACGGGGCTGGGATGGGACAGAGCGGGGTAAATGCTGCTCCCTGGAGCTATTGCAGGATTTTGAGGCTCTGCCACAAGTCCTGGAATGCCAGAGCAAAGGGCCCAGGGAGTTCCTCCCCTCTAAAATCACCTTTTCTCCTTCCCTCCTCTCTGCCGGGACACGAACTCGACCTCTGTGAATGACCCAGCCGCTTCCCAGCGATGCCTCGAGAGGAAAAAATCCTTCCCTGTCTCTCCGTCGTGCCCAGGAGCTCCTGGCCGTGCTGTTCTTCCACAGGCAGCCTCCAGGGAAGCTGGAAAAACCCCTCCAGCCTGTCCCCCACCCCGTATCCTTCCTCTCACCCCTCTCCCGGGGCTGGGAGCGGATCTGTGCCTCGGGCAGGGATCGTTTCCCTGAAATTCTCCGGGCATCTGGCCGCAGAGCGCCTGAGCTGGTCCTCAGGGGGTGTTTTTCTCCTTGGCTGGATTCGTCTGGGTTTGGAGGCTGCAGAATCCTCTGCAGAGCCCCTTTTCCTCCTTGGAAATCCCGGCTGTGTTGGGCAAATCTCGGTGAGTCCAGCCCGGCCCTGAGGCCGAGCAGGGTTTGGGCACCAGCCCCATCCCACCCTGGCGCTGGAGGGGCTGGAAAAAAAACCGCTCCACCTGTCATGGAAAAAAAAAGGGGGAAAAAAAAAAATCCCGGAGCTCCTCCAGCACGTCCTGGCCTGGCGAGGAAGCTATTTTCACCAGCCTCCCACACACGCTGCGATGCTCGAGCAGCAGAGGAGAAAGCCCAGCGTTAGGCAGAGCTTTAACAGCCCTGGTTTAGCTCCCCGGCGCTTTTCCTGCAGATTTTTTTTATTTTTCTCCGGGAACATCTGCCCTGAAAATCCCTGGGGGTCGGTGCCGGCTCTGACGCTTGGCATCACTGAGATTTCAAGGTGCTTTTCCCAGACTCAGCCCTCCAGGCTGTGTGCCCTGGGATGAGATTCCCACCTCGCTCCCCAGGCTCTGAGCGCGGGGCAGAGCGCCGGGAATCGCTTCCCGAGCCTGCAAACAGCTCCGCTCTCACATCCCTGCGCCTCTCCCCTCGCAAATCCCCCGTCCCGGGGCTGCAGGGTGGGCCCCGCACTGTCCATCCCCACGGGAAGGCGGCAGAGGGGCAGAATTCCCGAGGCTGAATTCCCGAGTGTAGGGGATGGCTCTGCTCCGCACCCTTCAGCCCAGCAGGAACGAACAGTGACTGACGTGCGATGCCCTGGGCTGAAACATCGGAGCGGTCCCAGCTCCGAAACCCCCACGGAACATCGGGTGACGAGGGCAGTGGATGTGGATCTCTCCATGGGTTTTTTACAGTCTCTGTTTCGGTTTTTCTGGGATCAGGAAAGGCTCCTCTTTAGGGATCTGCCTCTCCCTGGCTCTTTGCTGCTCCTCAGCGCGGAGCTGGAGGAATGCGGGACCCGCTACGAGGAAAGAAAACCTCTCCTGTGCAATAATCCTTAAAAAAATCCCGGGGAAGGGCGCCCTGCCCCGTGCCCTGCCCCGTGCCTGCCCTGCCCGCTGCGTTCCAGGCTGCTTCTCCCGCCTCCCAGCGCTCCAAGGCATCTCCTCAACTTCCAGCCTTTCCCTCCAGATCCTCACACGCTCCCCGCTCCCTCCCATCGCTGCAGGATCCAGCCTGGACCCCCCCGCCCAGCTCTTCGCTCCTCCCTGGGGCTCCGAGGGAGCCGGGGACCATCTGGGTCCCTGCCCGGCAGAGGCGAGGGGAGGGCGGTAGGAGGGACCGGCGAGGCGGGGGGAAGGATGCTCCGGGGGTGGCTCTTTGCTTCCTCGCCTGCCCGGAGCTCGCAGGGGCTCGCCTGGAGGATGTCTCACCCCCTCGGCACAGGTAACTGCGGGGCCCCCACGGCCCCAGCCGGGGGATGCTGCAAAGGGGAGGAGGGGGCTGCAACCCGGCTTGGATTGAAACAAAACTTCACGGGGAGAACGGGGGTTTGAAACAAAACAAAAACCGAAAGAAAAAAAAGGGGGNATGCTCGGAGCATCCAGGGGCGAGCCCTGCCCTAAAGTTTCTCTGTGGATGGCCGGGAAACCCTTCCAGGGGTGGAATCCCGGGGGTGGGAGCGCGGTCGCGGCTCTCCGAGCTCCCTCCGAGCTCTCTCCGAGCTCTCTCC
>VZTJ01000101.1:342712-391245 GCA_013397795.1 Orthonyx spaldingii
GCTGCACCATCAGCTCAGCACGGCGGGGGCCCTGCGAATCCACACCAAGTGCCCGTAGATCTGCTCTGGGAATTGCCTTTTGTTACCTGATCACCCCTAAACCTGATTAGCAGCACGACACACACACAGAAAAAGTAAAAAAAAAATTCAAAGGGAGAGAACTCGACTCGAATTCCGCCGCCTGTCAGTGCCACCTCGCCTCCTGTAAACGCTGCCCTATTTCGAGGGCTTCCTGCTGGCATCAAAATTATTACAAAGACCTCAAAACGGCCCCGTTTCCTCCGGCTGCACGAGGATGAAATGTGTCAGCTTTGCCTGCTTGTTAAACCTTGTCACCGCGCTCGCCTTGGCTAGCGCGTAAATTCCTCGGAGTTTCAGCAAATCCCGGGCGGATCGGCTTCCAAAGAAACGCAGTAAGAGCGTAAGAGAGGAAATCACGCCACGCAGCACGGATTTGTTTGCAAAGTTCTTGGCTTGGATACACAGAGGGGTGATTTTTGGGGTGTTAATTTGGGAATTGCAAATGGGAAAGCAATTACATTGGGGAAAAGGGCTGGGATAAGCTGGGATGGCACGGGGGGCCTGGATTTGGAAAAGCAGAGTGGGGTTTTCTCCCAGCCTGGTCCCATCAAGGACCATCAGGAGGGAATGGGTTGTCTAGAGAAGCTGTGGATGCTCCATCCCTGGAAGTGTCCAAGGCCAGGCTGGACAGGGCTTGGAGCACCCTGGGATAGTGGAAGGTGTCCCTGTCCATGGCAGGGGCTTGGAAATGGATGATTTTTAAGGTCCTGTCCAACCCAAACCATCCTGGAATTCCCTGAATATAGATGGTCACAGAGAGGTTTGGTTGGTTTCTGTGATTGAGGTCAGCTCAAAAAAACCCAAAAAACCGAGGAAAACAAGGAAACAATAACTCAGTGAATGAATTCAAAATCGTTTTATCAAGCAGGCAGGGGAGAAGACTTCAGTCTCTCAATTGATTTAGCAGTCAGGAAGGGAGGAGAAATTAGATTTTTTTAATATATATTTTTTATTTCCATCTTCTAATCTTGGGGGAGGATCTGGAAAAGGGAAATAATCAGGGAAGAGGAAAATCTCCTAACACTTACAATAAGACTGACTGTCAGGAAAAAAAAATGATGCAGTAGAGGTAAAATTCTCCGTAGATATTTTCCTTTTTGGCAGAAAATCCTGTTCTTCCCTCGAACAGCTTTCAGCAGAAAGTACCCATAGAGCTGCTGTTCTCACTGCCCCTCTGGAGTGACACCGTTCATCCAAGAACAATTAAGAGGTGATGTCCTCCTGCCTAAAAATTCCTGGCAGCAGGAGACTGGAATCAGAAAGGCTGTAACATAACAGAAATCCACAGGAGTGGCTCGAGGTTTTTGCTGGACTGATTGGAGCTGAGGAGCAGGCAGATGTTTTCCAGGGGGAACGCTGGCTGACAGCAGCCAAGTCCTCACTGATTTATTGCCTTACCATTCTGATTCACCAACAGTTGAGACAATTCCTTAATCACACAAACTCTCTCGATAAAGACCGAGCGTTTCCACCCCGTGGCACCCCCAGGAGCTGATGGTGGGTGCAGCCTCCAGCTTCTTTCAGGCAAAATAACAAGGTAACTCCTAACCCCAGGCGTCAGGATGGGGGAATCTGGGGGTCACCAAGTGGTTTTGGGGTCTCTTACTCCAAACTCCACTCATTTTCCTCTTGAGGGAGGGCTGGACTCCATCGCTTTGGCAGCTACAGGCTGTGCAAGCGAGCAGATGACTCCAGCTGCTTGGGTCATTCCTATTTTAGTTTCCAGAGGTCAGTGACTTTCAGGGAGTTGTGCAGAGCCAGATGGTCCCCCCTGAGCCTCCTTTTCTCCAGGCTGAGCCCCTTTCCCAGCTCCCTCAGCCGCTCCTGGTGCTCCAGACCCTTCCTCAGCTCTGTTCCCTTCCCTGGACACTCTTCAGCCCCTCAATGGTTTTCTTGTCCCAAAACTGCCCCCAAACAGCATCACCCACTCTCCAGCTTTGCTTGCAGGGCTCATCCAGACACATCTTTAAGTCTTCCCAAAGGCAAGATTGTTTCTCCTCATGCCATCTCAGCTGCAGGTTGCATTTCTTCACCAGCAAATAAGAGAAGGCTTCCCAGTTCCCATTAAACACTGCTAGGAGTTATTCCTTTCATCTGGAGTCAGTCCTGTGGCACATCCCTCTGTGCATCACCCACCCCACTCCTGGGTGTTTCCTTGGCAAGGGCAACACTCTGGAGTGAGTTTCGTGCCATGGCTGGAAATTGTTGCATATTCTCTGTACAGAATAGTTGTGGTGGAAAAATCAGCTTCTTGAAGTGTTTTTTATTCCTGAAAATTAAGTTTTTTAAATAATTTTTATTCCCCAGGAGACCATGCAGAGTTCGGACTGCACTCAGCAGTTCAGTGACACCTCGTGTCATGGACTCCCCATCCCTGGAAGTGCCCAAGGCCAGGCTGGATGGGGCTTGGAGCAACCTGGGATAGGGGAAGGTGTCCCTGTCCACGGCAGGGGGTTAGAAAGGGAAGGTCTTTCCAACCCAAACCATTCTGTGAGCCCATGCATGGCGTGGTTGCAAGAAAGTGGGGAATAAATCGGGGTGTTTAGTCAAGAGAGCGAATCCCTGGGGAGATTTTTATTTGGTGAATTAATCTCTTGTCCCCTCTGAGGGGCCAAAACTTACTCACAGTTGATTGGGATCAAAAACCACCCAAGAGCACCCATGTCTAACCCCCGGCAACTCCTCCTTCCCGCAGGTACCTGGGCATCACGCGGCCGCTGACGTACCCCGTGAGGCAGAACGGGAAGCTGATGGCCAAGATGGTCTTCATCGTGTGGCTCCTGTCGGCCTCCATCACCCTGCCTCCCCTGTTCGGCTGGGCCCAGAACGTGACGGTGGAGCGGGTGTGCCTCATCAGCCAGGACTTCGGCTACACCGTCTACTCCACGGGCGTGGCCTTCTACATCCCCATGGCCGTCATGCTGGTGATGTACAGCCGCATCTACAAGGCGGCCAAGGTGAGCGCCGAGAAGCACCGCTTCATGAACTTCCCCAAGCACTACGAGGAGGAGGGCGTCTACTGCCTCGAGGCCTCCAGCCGCGCCCACCACAGCTCCCGGCGCACCAAGGCCGTGGAGGAGTGCGCCACGCTCTCCAAGCTGCTCCGGCAAGACCGCAAGAACATTTCCATCTTCAAGCGGGAGCAGAAAGCCGCCAGGACCCTTGGCATCATCGTGGGGGCCTTCACGTTTTGCTGGCTGCCCTTCTTCCTGATGTCCACGGCGCGGCCGTTCATCTGCGGCATCCGCTGCAGCTGCATCCCCCTGCGGCTGGAGAGGACTCTGCTCTGGCTGGGCTACACCAACTCCCTCATCAACCCCCTCATCTACGCCTTCTTCAACCGGGATTTGAGGACTACTTTCTGGAACCTGCTGCGCTGCAGGTACAGGAACATCAACAGGAGGCTCTCGGCCGCCAGCATGCACGAGGCCCTGAAAGCCACGGAGAGGCACGAGTGCATCCTGTAGTGCCTGACCCACTGGCTCCTGCCTCTCCTTGCTGGGTTCCTCACTTCCCTGGCCTCCCAGGGGCTGGCAGGAACCGTCCCACCCCACCAGACACCGCCTGAGAGTGACGGCCCTTCCCCTCGCCCCATGAGGAGCCACGGTTTTCCTCACCCTGGGAATAAGTGGAGGGAACTTTGGGAACAGCCCTTCCTTCTCCCTCTGTCCCAGGTGGGAGCAAGACCTGGAGGGTTCAAGGACTACCAATGACTGTGGGCAAGTCACACCACCTTTCTGTGCCTCAGTTTACCCATCTGGTACTAAAATATATTAAAAAAAATAAAAAAAGGAAAAGAAATTCTCCCAGCCAACCAACCAAACAAAAAAACCCCTAAAAACTTGATAAGACTGTGGCTCTCCACCTTCAAAAAGGGCTCTAAGGTCTGTGGAGGGCACACAGAATCCTGTGTAAAGATGACATTGGCTGCACTTCTCTGTGGAATGTGACAGCAGCTCCTTTGTACATCCAGGCCCCCCGCGCCATCCCAGCTTATCCGAGCCCTTTTCCCCGATGTAATTGCATTTCACACCCCGAGCTCATGTCCAGGTTTGCACGTCAGAGCAGAAATACCAATGACCCCGTTTCCCCCCACACTGTAGCACTGCAGCACTTGAAGGAGACCAATTTGCAGGATGAAACACAAATGAACACGGAGTTTCCTTTATGGTTGGATAGGGAAGTTTGACGCCTCCTCCTCCTCATCCAGGGCAATGACCAGAGAGCGAAGCCGGTTGTGTTTATTGGGTTGTACTGTAATTCATTCCCAGACAAGTGACGTGTGTTCATCATTTGTGGCTAATTGACTCCATAAAAGCACGCTTTGGTTGACAACAGAAAAAAGCATATAATTTCTCTGACAGCTTTGCAGTGTTTCAGTATGATGTCCAGCAAGCTTGAAAAAATGCACTGAATGATGTTATCTTTTTCTAAAAAAAAAAAGAAAAAGAAAAAAAAGAAGAAAAAAAAGAAAGAGGTTTGGTTTCCTTATTTTGCTGTAGAATCTTTGGTCTCTCTGACTTCAAGGTGTCTCTTCACTTTTTTGTGGTGGTGGGACTTATCTTCCTGCAGTTGTCTTTCCTCATGACCAGCCTTGTTGTATCAAACTTGCAGCCCCACAAATCCTTGCCTGTTTGATCACAGAATCATAAAATCCCAGCATGGTTTGGGTTGGAAGGAACCTTAAAAACCATTTTAAAAACCACAGGCAGGGACACCTTCCACTAGACCAGGTTGCTCCAAGCCCTGTCCAGCCAGGCCTTGGATGCTTCCAGGGTGTTTCATGTCTGCTCCAGTTCTTGTTGAACATCTCTGGGTTTTTCTGTCAATGCCTGACTGCTCAGAGGCTCAGGGAAAGTTGTTCATGGTCGTCTTTTCACTCCAGATTTGCTTTATCCAGCACGAGTGGTGTAGTCCCACCTCAGGCACCATCAGGAAGTGTGATGCCTTCATCCATATCCAGACTGGGTGTTGGATGTCCTGGCTGGCTGCTGGCATGGTTTGGCTTAGCAATCAGTATTTCTCCTGTGATGTGTTTTGTGTCCTCATTTTGCCTCTTCTCAGCAACCATTTCCATCCTGGCTCATTTTAGACTTGCTTTTTCCAGAGATGCCCGACGAGATTTCCAGTTTGGACTGGTGGGTCACAGCAGGGAAAGTGGCTCGAGCCCACTGGGAACGTCCTGAGGGACTGAGAGCAATGTGCCCAGATGTTCCCCGAGCTCACAGATGGAGTCAGAATGGCACAGAGGAGCAGGGCAGGTTGTAGCTATTGTGTCCAGAGGGAGATGTTTTAAGACAGAGCAGAGATTTGAAGGAGAACCTAATGAGGAGTGATCCTAAAGGGTTTAGCTGGAGCCCCACACACCACGTCTGTAGGGCACGGTCTGACTGCCCAGCTCAGGACTGCTTCACAACCCACCCCCTTTCCTCCCAGCAAACACTCCAGGCCAGCATCTCCTCTGCCACAACGTCGCAGCAGCAGCTGTCACTGGTTCTGTCCTGCCACGGGGACATGAAGCTCCTGCAGGCTCCGATTTCCTCCCTCGGCTCCTCCAGCTCCTTCCCTGCCCTTCTGACAGAGCTGTCTGGGTTAAAACTGACCAGCTGCTAATTCAGGCTGTCTTGGCAGGATGGGAGAGCCCCAAAACAGCCCATTTCACATCCAGCACGTAACAGAATCTGGCTGTGCTGCTGCAGTGTATTTATTGCTGTGCCTAAGGTCACCATTTTACTTATTTTCTGTGTTAGGGGTTTCCTAACTGCCTTTTAAAAATCATAATTTTGTTTAATTCCACTTAACATCCCTATTCTGATGGCATTTCTGACACTGTTTAAAAATACTCTGCAAAAAAGCCATGAAACGGTGTTTCATTTTTAAAATGAAATCATACAAATATTATTTTTTCCGGTTTGATGGTTCTTCCAGAATTAAAAGAGTGAGGGAAAGAATAGGATTCTGGATGATGAAAACCCCAAATTTCTTCTAAGCAAGGCATCAACCAAAATGTTTTATTGGTTTTTTTTAAAAAAAATCAATGTTTTATTTGACTTGGAATTTAATGTTTTATTCCACTTGTGGCTTACTTGAAATGCTTCTACTGCTTAAAATGAAAATATAAGGGAAAAATCATTTAAAATAACAGCTTTCTTCCCAGAAACAATTCCAGAAGTTTGCATCCAAAAATATTTAAAGGTGACAGCTTCACCGAAACAAAATGTTTTGCTCCAAAAAATAATGATATAGGCTGCTTTTCCCAGCAGGGGTTGACTCATGCATTGAGACATCAGCCTAAACTCCGGCTTTTTAACTCCTCAAGATTAAATTGTGTCTGGGTTAAATAAAATAATGTGCATCCAAAGACACCAGGGCCTTTTCCACACACGAGTGAGCACCAACCATTTAGTTAAGCTACTCAAGATCCTTGTAAATGAGCTGCTAAATCATGCTGAAAATACTCTGTGGGCTTTATTTTTTTTTTTTTTTTTTTTTTAATCAGACAGGAATCAATGCGTTTGGCATCTGCAAAAAAACCCTGGCTTAAAAATAAACCTGAGCCATTTTGAAACTGATTTTAGCGCACACACACGTGTGCCTAAGCAAACCATGAAGAGAAATTAGCTCTAAAAGAGTCCATGTTTAGGTAAAAATCTGAGCTCGGTGAGAAAATTGTCAATTTAAGAGGACAAGAGAAACTTTTGTGGACAATGAGAGATTCCCAGCAGGCCAACAGCAAGAGAGTGGAAAAGTATGAGGAGCCTCGGGCAGAGAAAATTGAACTAATTCAGGCATTAAATGAGTAGGTCTCAAGTCAGCTTTTTATTCTGCTCCCTGCGCAGGGGAAATACAGGAACGCGGGCAGGGAGATCTGGGGAGAAAAGGCAGGTTTGAGAAACTCCCCACGGGGTTTTGATAACGACTCTGAGCAAAGCCAGGCAAGAGATGTAGAGCCCAAGCAGTAAAATCCTGTATTTCTCCCCAAAAGACCCTGAATCTCCCCACTCCGAGCTCAGCACTTCATGGATAGGTCTGACTGACACAGAGCTGGACATTTGCAGGGACAGCTCAGCAAACCCACCCTGTTCCTCATATCCAGGGGAGTCCTGCCACCTCCTCCACCTCCTGGGCACAAAGGAATATCCACCAGGTCACACTGGAAGATGATCCAGCCTGGAGCACAGACCGGTGCTGGATTCTTGCAGACACAGACCAACAAAAACATTGTGGAATCCTTCCCTGTCCCACCCATTAAAGGTTCAGCTTGCTGAGCCAGAAGTGCTCTTGGAGTGTTTAATAACCTCCAACACGTGCTCTCCTTCCCCTCTATTTATTTTTTTCCCACTGTGCCATCCCGAGGTAACGAGTTCCACAGTTTAATTACTCTCTAGGTGCAGAAGTGCCTCCCTTCCCTCTTTTAAACCTCCTGCTGAGCTCTTTAGGCTCTGGCTGATCCCTGCCTCAGGAAGGAGAATGAGTGATCACCCCTGTTCACCCTCTCCAGGCCAGTTACGATCTTGCAGTCCTTTGCCACATTCTTCCTTTTGAAATAAAAATCTGTTCAACCAATAATTCCTTTTCCAACAGTAGGAGATACTTTGGGAAAAATATTAGCACAAGGACAGTCTGGATCAAGTGCCTTCCCACCCTTTGCTGTGTTTAAGGCATCAAACCAAGTTTAGTTCAGGAATTTCCCTGTTCATCCACGATTTCTGTGCAAGGCTCAGTGTAAGCCCTTGTTTTCCCACAGGGAATGCCCAATCTTTCATCTGGGATTGGATAACCCCACGTCAGAGCCCTGGATGAGCAGGACCTGGTGCCCAGGGCACTGCTGAGCTTGGCAAGCAGAAGGCTGATGGTGGCAACTGAGGGGGATTTGGGGGGAGTGTCGGAATCTCTGCCCAAATGCAAACCTCAGCTTGAGGAACCTGACCTGCCTCTGAACCTGACTTTGCTTTGAGCATGACACAGATTCAGAAGCCTCCAGGCTGCCCTTCCAACTTCAGCATTTTAGGATTTGGATGATTTGTCTAATTTCCCACTCAATTTATCATCCTTTTTTTTTTGGCAAGATGATTTACAGACCCCCTGCCTGCCATGGGAAAAAGCTCCTGCTATTTTGAGTCTCAAGTCAATAAAACTGAAAGGCAGCCACAAGACACTCTCCACCTGTGTCCTTAGGTCAGAAAAGGATTTTATTCTTTGTTTTATTGCCATTTTAATCTGGAAATATTTCATGTTCACTATGCAATATCTTTAGTAGCCTGACTATTCCTTTTCTCTATCTTGTGCGTTACTCTGGGATGGAGCTTAAGCAAAACCCCAACTACCAGATGAACGGGCAGGTCACCACTTTCAAATCATCATATTAAGGCAAAAAGTGGATATTTCATAGAATCACAGATTATTTAGGTTGGAAGGACCTTAAAGATCACTCAGTTCCACCCTCTGCCATGGGCAGGGACACCTTCCACTATCCCAGGTTGATCCAAGCCCCGTCCAACCTGGCCTTGAGCACTTCCAAGGAATTTTTCGAGCCCTTCTCAGCACTGACACCCAGGGAAGGAAGCAGATTGCTCTGCTCTGGTGATTCAACCTTTTTTTTTTTAATGACAAATTCCTCCATGTAGAACGTACAATTTGAGAAGAAAGCAGGAGTTGAAAGATGATATTACACAAATGCCTTAATCTGTGATGAGCTGAACCACCCTTGCTAATGAGTGTGGAATTGGATGAGCTTTTAGGTCCCTTCCCACCGAAACCAAGCTGGGATTCTCCAAGGTGGAGGTGCATCGTGGCTTGGGGTCCCAGTGAGGTGGGGCAGGAGTTCTGCCTGCAGCCTAAACTCCCACCAGAGCCTGACATCCAACTTGAGAGAGGATGACAGAAATACAGGTGAGCTCCACATCCTCTGACTGCTGGACAAAAATATCACCTGGAGGTGAAAACAATCCTGGAGATGGTCCCAGTCAGAGTCAGGAGACGTTCACACAACCACACCCAGTGGAGCTCCCAGGGTTTCTGTGCTAACCCTGCTGTGTTCCAGCATCCAAGTGCTGAATCCAAGCCCTGAGCCTGCCCCTCCAAGGCAGCCACATCCCAGACTATTTCCAGGCTCGGGTCCGGGCAGCCAACACGCGCCAGGCGCTTTCCTGCTCCTCCCGCCGAGCACACGGACCTTGGACAGCAGCACCAGGACTCTGCTGCTGCACAACTTGGCAGAGAGCTGCTCTAGCAATTAAAAAAAAGCAAAATCTTTACAGGCTGCAGTGTGTGTGCTGTACTAGGGGGTAGCTGGAAACTCCCAGCACCGCTCAAGACAGGGAAAACTAACTCCGGGTGATGAGAAAAGCTGCCTTGTGTGGAGCCACTTTTCCAGCTTCTTTTCCACCCTCAGCTTCACTTTCCTGACCCCTTGAACATGGTCAGCAGCCTGTTAACACAGCAGTTAGGAGAAGAGGGAGGCAGAGAGTGGCCAAGTGCCAGACACTTGGTGACAGTGTGTGACAACGCAGCCATGAGCTCGTAAATCGTGAGCGCGGCTCGGGAGGGCTCTGCTCGGAGCCTGGGATTTGTCTGCTCACTGCAGACAATCTGAGAGCCAAATGTGCACTTCCAGACTCTGGAATGCCTCGCTCATTCCACTCCCAGGACAAAGCTTTGGGCAGCAGCTGCTGCCGTGTGCTGGTGTGGACATGTCCACACAAACTGCAGCCACCTCTCGGGAATTAGTGCCACAAAAAAAGGAGGATACAAAGCAGTTGGAGAGAGTCCAAGGGAGGGCTGTGAAGATGGTGAATGGTTTAAAGGGGAAGCCATACAAGGAGTGGCTGAGGTCACTTGTCTTGGCCAGCCTGGAGAAGAGGAGACTGAGGGGAGACTCACTGGGGTCCTCCCAAGGGACAGTTCCGATCTCTGCTCTCTGTGACAGTGACAGAACCCAAGGGAATGGCTGGAGTTGTGCCAGGGGGATTTATGCTGGATATCAGGGAAAGGTTCTTCCCCCAGAGGGTGCTGGGGCACTGCCCAGGCTTCCCAGGGAACGGGCACAGCCCCAAGGCTGCCAGAGCTCCAGGAGGGTTTGGACAACACTCCCAGGGACAGGGTGGGAATGTTGGGGTGTCTGTGCAGGGCCAGGAGCTGGATCAGTGATCCTGGTGGGTCCCTTCCAGCTCAGGATATTCTGTGGTGAATTAGAAGCATTAAGAGGTCATGAATGTGGCCCTGCAATGTCCTAGGGAAGCTGCATGTGGATCACCTGTGGTTTCCACCAGTCTTTCCCTTCACAATTCCATGCTCCTTCCCATCCCAAGACTGTGCAGGTCTCCTAAATGAGAATCTAAACCCTCAGGCAGGGGTTGTGTGGGAGAGCGTTGGACCTGTCAATTTGGAAATTAACATTCCAGGATCTTTTACAGAGAGCTTTGGGAGGGCATTTTTCATCTCTCCTGAAAGGCTGAATGGGAAATATTCCTGATAACAAGCCGTGGTTTTTCCAAGCATCACATTTCTATAGCATTGTCAAAAGAAGTCTGGGCTGCATATGGAAATGGATGCAGCTCAAAGGAAACCGTTCTGGTTGACTCTCCTTGGAGACATTAATCAGAGTTTTGTGCTGTCACTTCTCAAGAACCACTTCTCTGTTTTAGCTTCAAGAGACGTCAAAATGCCAACAGCCGCGAGCAAGAACAAATCCTGCGTGGAAACACAGGGATGTTTCCCAGAAATCTTGTTCCTGGGATTCAGCCTGAAGGCTCAGCACCCTGGGGACCACCCAGGCTCACCCAGCCCTGCCCCCTGACCTGGGCATGGCCTCCCTCGCACAACAGTCCATGGGGAAACACCTCAAACAGCTCTTGGGGTAAGATTTGGGGCTGTCTCAGTTCTCAGAGCCAAGCCAGGACACAGTGTCCTCCTGGTGTGGAGGGAAAGACTTGGGAGAAGGGTGGAGAGACCCTTTCAGACTTCAAGGCCTTGTCAGCACAAAGGCAGGGCTGTGGAATCTGCACAGCGGCAATAGAAATAAATATGTAATTTAAATTAAGAGCAATTAGCATGGGGCTTGGGAAACAAAAAATTATTAAAACAATAATAATTTAAAAAGCATTTTTCTCTTGAGCACCCAATACAGTTCTGAAAATTTGCCTCAATCAGAAAAATCTCTGTCACCAGCAGATTTTAGCCCAAACACCCTTCTTTAGTTATTCCCCACCAGTTCACAATGCAAGGTTGTTTTCGAACAGGCAAACACCCTATAATACATTTCTAAGAAAGGATCTAGGGTTGCATCTGTGGTTAGAAAAATGATGGCAGGAGTAATAGAGATGCAACAGAAAAAGCAAAAATATCCCTGTGAGAAAACACTGCCAGAACAAAAGATCAGGAGAAGAAAAATCCAGCAAAGAGCAATTCCAGATATTTTTTTGAAATCAGAGTGATGGGGCCTTTCTACCTCTATTTTTTTTTTTTTTTTACAGCACATCGTTCTTATCAAGCTCACTGATACATTTTTTAACAAAAGCTTCAAGGAAAGTCATATCAACAAAGATGAGCTACTGGTAACACTGCAGCCTAGAAAAGAATAAACCAGTTCAGCCACCAGCTAACCAATATATCAACGCCATCCTGTTTTTAGACTTAAATTCTATTATCCAGTGTCCTAAATCTTCAAAAAGAGCTGCAGTTGGAGCAGAAACTCCAATAACACTTTGCAAAGAGTGAAAAGGTCAGGCCTAGAGGTGAGCAAGTCTTGGGCACAGCCAATACTATACGTGGTTGCCACCCAAAACAGGGAGAATTTATATATTTGGGAATAAATATTCCCAAAACAAGGAATATTTAGGGCATGTGAGGCCTGGGGAAATATTCTTCTGGCAGCCTCCCCACGCAGGAATTGGCACTGTACCCAAATTAGCTCCTCTCCTGCCACAACTCTCACGGAGATTGGCCCAAACCTTCGACACGCGGCTCTTCCGCCCGCGGATTGAGGAATTTGGGAATGGGGTTCAAACCATCCCAAATGGGGCTTTGTCAGCACAGCAACGGGGATTTGGAGAGTGAAAAAGGAGCTAAAAGGGCTGAGCTGATGCTCTGTGAAGCGGCCACACTCCCTTTCTTCTCCTGGGTCACAGCGCAGCACGACAGAGCCGCCTCCTCCCGCAGCCACTGCCAGGGAGAGCTTTAGGATCTAAACTCTGTAAGGGATGGTGTCTAGACATTAAAGGCCAGATGTTTCCTTGAATTTCTTTCAGGGAACGCTTCAAAAGGATGTGGACCTGACTGGCTAGAAAATGAGCTGCTTTTGCCTTCCACAGCCCCTGCCAGCCATGCATTCCCAAATCCTTGCAGTATTCGGACACACAGCTCATCTCCGCTCCCTTACCTCATATCCAGCGTCACCAAAACACTTCATCAGGATTTACAGTTCTCCACAGACCACAGGAACAGGTGGAAAGATTTAATTTTGGATTTCTGCTGATGCTTAAGGTAGTGGCACCATGCTCCCATTGCAAGCTGCTGGGGAGAAATAAAGTTGGGAAGTTATTTCCTTGACCAAATGGAGATGTCTGGTAGGGATGAGATTTTAATTTTTAATAATCACCCAAACCAGGCTGGTTCTTTCCAGGCACTGCAAAGAGAGCCCTGAGGGATTTGCTTAGAGGAGATGGCAGCGCTGGAGGTACCTGAATTTGATCTGAATCCTCTCCTGTGTAAAACTCTGCCACAGCTGGAGCTGCAAGTGTGTCTTGGAAAACTGAATCCAAACATTTGGCTTGATTGCCAAGTGTTGTGACCCAGAAATCCCACACATAAAAGGTCTGTGTGAGTGACACCATTAAAATCAGACCCCAAAATGGGTTAGAAATCTTCCAGTCCCTGACACAGAAAAGTAGGGGGAAATAATGATCAGCAGGATGCTCTGAGAGCTGGAGGTCCTCTGGTATGGAAACAGGTTGGGAGAGTTCAGCCTGGAGAAAAGAAGGCTCCAGGGAGAGCTCAGAGCCCTTTCCAGTGCCTAAAGGGGCTCCAGGAGAGCTGGAGAGGGACTGGGGACAAGGGATGGAGGGACAGGACACAGGGAATGGCTTCCCACTGCCAGAGGGCAGGGAGAGATGGGATATTGGGAAGAAATTCCTCCCTGTGAGGGTGGGGAGACCCTGGCACAGGGTGCCCAGAGAAGCTGTGGCTGCCCCTGGATCCCTGGAAGTGTCCAAGGCCAGGCTGGACAGGGCTTGGAGCCACCTGGGACAGTGGAAGGTGTCCCTGCCTGTGGCAGGGGGTGGGAAGGAGATCTTTAATGTCCCTTCCCACCCAAACCACTCTGTGCTTCTATGACAAGAGGAGCCTTTAACTCAATGGGGAAATTTTAAGTATTTCAGTGTTTGCTGGAAGCTCTCCAAGGGTCAGAGCTGGGGTGAAGCTGCTGCAGGAGATCCCAGAGTCCATCCAGCCCCAGCTGGGTCTCCTGGGGATGTGTCAGGAGATATCCTTGGCCCAGCACTCAGTTTTCCACTCCTCTGCCCACCTTCACATCTTGGGCTGCAGTGGCCCTTCAGAGCAGTCTCGTGGTTTTAATCTGAGTGTGATGGGTGCACAAATGCTCGGCTGGACGTGGAAAAGTCCCCAGAGGGGCTGGGGGACCTCAGCCTTCCCTTCAACTGACCCAAAAGAAACATCTCCTGGGCTTTGCAGTCTCATTACTGGCAAATTTAGCTCACACAGCCTCACTAATGTGACAAATCAGGGTCAAAGCTGACCCGGGAGGGTCCAAGCAGCCTCAAACGAGGTCATCAGGGGCAATCTTTGTTTTAATTCAGGGATTAAAATAAAAACACATGCTCGTGCAACATCTTGCACGCCACAAGGACTAAGTCAGTGACACTTCAAAAATATCACAGCTCTCGGAAAGCTGAGAAGACATTATTTGGGATTTAACCAGAAAACATCTCTCTGACTGACACGATGCCACCAGCTGATGGGAAGTTCAGTTCTCTCCCCACTCCCCCAGCGTCCTATAAAAATAAGTGATGGGGCAAAGAAAGGAAAAAAGAAGAAGGGAGCATAGCGAGAAATCTCTTGGCTGTCACAACATCCATCAGCAAAATGAAACACAATGCGGACACCTCACACTTAGCACTTTTGTTCTTTGCTGCCAGAACCGAGGCAGAAATGTTCCCGTTTAGGATCTGGACAATAAATCAAACAGCCAGCCTTGGAAAAGTTCTTCTGAGCACTGAGAAAAGTTACCTTGATACCTACAGAGATGAGACCCACTTACATCCCTCCGAAGCTTTTATTAAGGCTTTTCTTTGCACTTGTGCTATTTTTTCCCACCTGACAATATCTCACGGCAGGTGGGAAGGGGAAAAAATAGTCTGCAGCCTGGTAATTAGATAGGTTTGGTGTTAACGCCGCAAATTACAGCGAGATGTGACTGTCTCAGGTATCTCTGATGCTCCAATCGCTGTCACACCTCGGGGCTCTTCCCTCGTTGATGTGCTCGGTCTCTCATCCCCTGCCAGGCGTGCAGTGCCATTATCTTCATTCCAGGGGAAGGAAAAGGAGGGGGAGGACTGGAGGGACCTCCACAGACACCTTTTTACACAACACCTTTCTGGGAATACCAAGAACAAGCCCCCTCTGTGTTTTTCCCCTTCCAGGAGCTTTTCAGCCCCCTCTCCATCCCAGCCTGGATCCCTTCACCACGAGGTGAAGGTCTGGGCAGTTCCCAGTTTGGCAGCAAGACCTCTCCATGAGGTGGCTCTTTGTTTCTAGTGCTTATTTCCTTCACTCCCTGCTCAGGATATTTATAGAAAGCAATCACACCACGTCTTAGACTTCACTGTCAAGGCAGGGTGAGGCAAAAATCTTTTTGTCTCCTCTTACAAGACAAACTCTTCGTTCCTCTGCCCTTTACCTGCTCCAGTTTGGATCCATTGGCAGGACACAGGTGACCAGGAGAGCAAGGACACAAGTGCTCTTCCCAAGAGGGAGTTTTTACAAGGATATGTAGTGATGGGAATAGGGGGGAATGGCTTTAAACTGACAGAGGGCAGAGTTAGATGGGATATTGCGAAGGAATTCTTCCCTGTGAGGGTGGGGAGGCCCTGGCACAGGGTGCCCAGAGAAGCTGTGGCTGCCCCTGGACCCCTGGCAGTGTCCAAGGCCAGGTTGGACAGGGCTTGGAGCACCCTGGGATAGTGGGAGGTGTCCCTGCCCATGGCAGGGGGTGGCACTGGGTGATTTTTGAGGTCCCTTTAATCCCAAACCATTCTGCGAGACACATTAATGTGGGCAAATCCACGGCACTGGAACAGCCTGGAATGGGAGGTGGGTGGGACTGGTGCACCCACAGGCCCTGCTCTTCCAACAGGTATCAAAGCAACTTCCTCGACCTCCTTGGCCCCAGGAATTCGGATTTCAAGTCAAGCTACCTCAATTTAATGTGTGTCTAGTCCTAGATGCTGCTGCTGTTGGTACTGCCTCACCAGCTGGGCTCTGCACACTCCCAGGACAGGAGAGTTTCCAAAAGGAAAGCTTCTCAAGGCCCACAGCAGATCCAAAACCAATGCCCTTTCCTTCCTGCACAAAGCACAGCTGCAGACTGAGAAATTCAGGAGAGTTGCGTGCCAGCCACACACTGAGGAGGGTTTTAGTTCAGAGAGAGGAGTTTGGAACTTCCAGGAAAGGTCCAAGGGCTCCATGTGGCAGGAGTTAAACACAAACCACCCTGTCCTGCAGGGAACAGCCTCACTGCCACCCCATGAGAGGGGCTTTCACCAGGGGAAGCTGTGCTGGTGCAGCCAGAGAAGGGTCTGGAGCTGCCCTGCAGCCTGAGCTTCACCCCAAAATCACCCCAAGCTTTCCCTTGGCTCCCATCACAGCCAGGATTATCCCTGGACACTCCATTCTGCAGGAAAGGGAACGTGAGGGCAAAGGCAGCTCAGCCACCACCTCCTCCCTGCCCGGCCTTGCTGCCTCTCACAGCACAATTCCACAGATGCAAAGAGAACCCAGAGCTGCTCCCATCTCCAAAATATCTCCAGAAACACCTGCAGCTGGTCAGAAATGGGAACGAAGTGCACTTGGAAGGAGTTGGAAGGACAGCTGAGCTCTCTGCCAAGCTCCACTTATGGCACAGTGCCACCCTGACCTGTTGTTGCACTCCCTGAGCTCCTGTTTCTGCCCCAAACCTGAGTCTCTTCTCTCATTTCCCCGATTTTTGGTGGACAAGGAAGAAAAGATCATATGCAGCACCTCAACTTCCAGTCAGCTCCCAGTAAATCCCCTCTGGAGATATTTCTCCTTCATTACAATCAGGGGTGTGACCTCTGTAGAACCAGACCCAAATGACAGTCACCGTTTGTTCAATATCACCAGTGCAGTCAGAATTCCGGGATTTCAACCCAGAGGAGGGGGGGGGGAAAGGCTTTAAAAGCCAACAAAACAAACACATGAATGAAGCAACATTATTATTACTCAGAATAATCGATTTGCTGCGTTTTAAAAACAAAAGGAGAATCTGTTATCTGCTGAAAAGCAATAAATATCCCAGAACTCTGCTGTTTGTCTCTTTAAATGTCTCTTTGATCAGCTCTCTTGTTTGTTTGCTGTGTAGCCCACTCGAGTCGCTCCATCTCCAGCTCAAATTGCATCTGTGTTTCCACTTGAGCAGAAACACGAGTCACCTTGGAAGGAGCACGGCAGAAAATAATCTTTATATTTATTAATAAAAAAAAAAAACCCAAACCACTGGCGAATCTCTGAACGGTAACTGAGGAGCTGCTATTTACTAAAACCAACTTCAAGTCACTGTGCTCTCTCACTAAGCCAAAAAAAATGTTCCTTTCTTGGGATTAAAGCAGCTCTCCTAAATGAGGCTGGCTGTGATTGACGCTTTAATTGACTGGCACAATTTCATGCTTTAATGACTCTGGGCTCCTCAGTTTAGCCACGAATAAATTTAACTGTTAAGTCCTTGTGTGTAAATCCTCCTGCCTGGAAGTTCTTATTCTCCCTTTAAAATGGAAACTCGGATTAAGGAGACTCACCCACGTTTCAGGAGCTGGGTGCTGCGATCCCCACATCCCCTGCTCACCAGTTCTCCCAGTTCCTTCCTGGACCACCACAACTGGCTGGAAGGGGGCCCCAGGTGGGATTTCTTTAGGAGAAACCCTCAGGAATTTTGGTAGCTCAGCATCACACTGGTATCTGATCAGCAATTAGTGAGATAATCAACTTTTCCTGAGGCTGAAGACCAACAGAAGAGCAGGAAAACATCTCCTTTGTGGGAAGCACCTTCTGTCCCAGAGGTGACTTAGTCATGCTTGTAATTGTGCAAAATCTCTCGTGTGATAACTCAGGGGAGAATTCTGCACTGATTTCTGTCCTCCCATCCTATCTTCCCTGCAGGTTTTAACCCTGTGGCTCTGCTCTGTGGCTGCAGTCCCCTTTTTCTCTGGTTTATAGGATCTGGTAGTAAAGCAGGGTGAAATGCAGCTCCCAGGCAGGCTTCACATTTCAGGCTGTATTTTTAACTTTTCAGTAATTTTGCTTTTTTTTTTACCACCCATGTGTCTAAATCTCCTGTGATTTAGCAATCACAGCTGGTTCCTGGACTGAACACTTTTTTTTCTAGAAGCATTCTCCTCCTCTTTCAGCACCTTAAGTCAGGGATACTCAGATTCATAGCAGGTTGCAGAGAAAAAAAGCTGCAGCTGAAAATTCAAGCGAGGCTCAGCATTCAGTGAAAATGCTGTGGATCCATCACCCCTCAGTGGCTTCTGCTTTCCCATCCCTGTGTCACCACACCCAACAGGATCACCCAGGCACCTGAGACTGCATTTTAGTCTGGGAAAAATTATCTTTGCCAAATAGATCTTGGGTTATGTGAGAATCGTCTCCATTTCAAGGATCTCCCCACCCAGCTCCACCCAGCTCCTTCGTGCTGCCCCTTTTTCCCCAAGGAAAATCCCACTGGGATGCCTGAAAGTTCCACGAGTCCCTGCCCACGGCAAGGAGGATGCCCTGAAGATGCCCCTGGGGGGTTCTGGATGTCAGAGAGCCCCATCAGAGTCACTGATGCAGTGGATTGTTGGTTCCTCCCAGATGAGCTGGAGGAAAACAGATAAAAACCATGAATGGGCCACTTCTGCAGCTCTGAACTGGGACTTTGGAGCCCTCCCTTGCAGGGGATGGTCTCAGACGTCCCCAGCAGCTACAGCAGCACCCAAAACCCTGCCAGGAACAAAACTCCCTGATCAGCAGCTCTGCCTAATTAAAGGATCTTGAATTTCCTTGCTCCTTGTGCCAAAAAAGACCCAGCAGAGATGGATAATTCATTATTCCACCCTACCCAGCACCTGGCAGGCCACACCTGGAGTATTCCAGGTGTGCCCAGGTTTGGTCCCTGCTGTTCCAAAGAGCCGTGGACAGGCTGGAAAAGGACAACCAAAGGACTGGGAAGCTGCCAGGTGAGGAAAGGCTGAGAGAACTGGGTTTGGTGAACTTCTTCCCCATCTTCCAGTGCTTGAAGGGTGGCTGCAAAGGAGATGGAAACTTTCCTTTTATGAGGAGTCACATGGAAAAAAATGACAAATAATGGAAACTCCTGGGGAGGTTCTGATTGGATGTAAGAGGAAAATTTTCCAAAATGAGAGCCATAAGCCACAGGAAAAATCTTCCCAGGAAAGTGGCAGATTTTCCCACATTTAAGGCTCAGCTGGACATGGTGCTGGACCACCTTCTCTGCCAAGAAAGGTTGGATCAGATGATCCCTGAGGTCACTTCCAACCAGGAATTCTGTGATTCTATGAAACCTGGATGTGATGCTCAGCTGGGTGGTGTTGATTTACTGCCACAAAACCTCTGCAAGGTTTCTCCCTGGTGGGCAGAAAAGCACCGGTGGAGGTTGCAAAAACAGATGATCAGTTCCTATAAAAATAAATTAAATATCATGATTGTTTTTTAATAAATGAGGGTTTTCATTTTTTCCAGGACTCTCCTTCTGTTGTAGGAATAGGTGTGGTGAATCCTCATCTCAAACCTAAGCCTTGACCATGCCAGTCCTAAATTTGGACCTTGTCCCTTTATTTAACGAAAAGCAAAGCATGAAGGTTCCATAAATAGGAAAGTTTCCTGTTATTTCTGCAGCAGTGCCTGGTAGCTTTTAATAATTAGCACAACCTTCCATTTCATGTCGGCCTCTGATGAATCAAAATATCCCTGCTATCAAAGATTGCTCTCCCTCAGCAGATGGAGCAGTTCTGTGGGATGCCAGGGGAGGAAACCAACGGGGATGGGTAACTGGATGCAGCCCAGGGAGGATTCATCATCCAGCCAATGCAAATCTCAGAATCCCAGGATGGGTCAGGCTGGAAGGGACCACAGTGGGGTCACCTGGTCCCACCTCCCTGCTCCAGCGGGGCCATCCCAGAGCACAGGGCACAGGATTGTGTCCAGAGGGTCCATCCCACTGAGTTCCTGGGTGCTTTATTCCATGGGAACTCCTCAAGTGTGCAAAGGACTTCTGCCCTGTTCAGATCAGGAGAGGTTTGCTCAGAAGGGACCCTGAGACCTCCTTCCCCTCCTTGGAAACCCCATCCCAGGGAGGGTCTGCTCAGGGGGGAATTGATAGGGAATATCCTGAGTGGACTGCATTGGACAAATGCTGACAAGCCCCAAATCTGCCTCATTTCTTCACAGAAAAACTCCTGGGGCGAGCAGAAAGTGTTTGAAGGAGGTTGTGGTGGTGTGGCAGGAGGGGTGGGGCTGCCAAGGACCTTTTTCCGAGGGTTTTCTGGGTCACTTGTCTCTGTTGGTGGCCCCTGCTCTTCTCCCTGGAGCCGCAAACACAAGAAGTCACCACCCATCGCTGGGCAGGGCCAGCTCTGCCTCCTCCTCCCCAGGGATGAAGCTCATCCTGCTCATCCTCAACATCCCTGACTCCAAACCCAGGATAAACCCTCACCTTCTCCCAAAGGAAAAGGCTGCTCCAACTCCAGCCTGGCCATCCCTAACGAAAATCCTGGCAGCGAACAAAGATCCAGCAGTGGAGTTGGGAAAAAAATAATTTTCTTGAAGGGAAAGCAAACACGGACTGGATTGCTCCCGGTGCTCCTGGAGGGAAGGGGATGGGACACAAGTGAACTGAGACTTGGGAGATGCTTCAGCAGCACTGAGGGATAAACAGCTTTTCAGAAGCTCTTGTTGTGAAGAGAAACTGGCAACAGAAACAGACTCTTTTTGTTGGGAATGGTGGGAGGAAGGTAAAAAATAACAGTGGTGGAAAACTTCACCAGCTCTTTTCTACGCCTCATCTGCTGCTTTATTAGTACTCCTAAATCTGTTCTGCTAAGTATAAACATCACCAAATTTACATAAACTTCATTAAAAGCCTGTGTCTCAACTCTGCTGCTCCTCTAGCACACCCAGGAAATGGAGAACTTCAAACTCCTCTGCAGCAAAATAAAAGAAACAAAACAACATTTTAAGGGTGTTTCTGATTTTTTTCCTGGTTGGTTTATTTATTTCTGCCTTTGTTTTTTTTCCCTGGTTCACAAGGATTGTGGGCGACTTCTCTTTCCCTTTGGGGTCCTTTCTTCCCAGACCTGGAGAAATGCTTCCCATCTTCTCCGAGCACATTAAAAGAGAGAAGTGGAATCACGACAAAATACCGAATGTGATGGGTTCTTCTGAGAGCTTTTATTTCCCTGCTGGTCCTGCTGCTCATGTCCCCAGCCAGGCTGACTGGAGACACCCAGGAGATATTCCAGCAGTGCTGGAACAGGATAATTCCTCTGAGAGATGCTGTGGGATTCAGGATGTGCTGGTGAGGAGGAAGAGGACCCTATTTCTGGTTGGTCATCACTTAAATAAATCCTAAAGAGGGTTTGTGGCTGGCAGTGCTTGCTGGAGCCACAGGTGCTGGTTTATCTTTGGGTTTGCAGGGATTTGGGGTCCTGTCCCAAGTGCACTCGGTGCCTCAGTTTCCCCAGGAAGTTTGACCTTTATCAGATTTGGGCTGTTCTATTCATAGAACCACAGAATGATGGAATGGTCTGGTGTGGAAGGGACCTTAAAGATCATCTCATTCCCCCCTCCTGAGGGAAAGATCATCTCATTCCCTCCCCTCATTCCCTCCTTCCACTATCCCAGGTGGCTCCAAGCCCCATCCAGCCTGGCCTTGGACACTTCCAGGGATGGAGCAACCACAGCTTCTCTGCACAACGTGTTCCATACTTCATCACCCTCCCAGTAAAGATTTTTCTCCTAATATTTCATCTAACCCTAGTCACTGTCAGTTTGAAGCCATTCCTCCTTGTCCTGTCACTTCATCCCTTGGAAAGTCTCTCTCCATGGCTCCCTTTGGGGACCAAATGATCACAATGAGGTCAACCCAAAGCTTTCTCTTCTCCAGGCTGAACAATCCCAGTTCTCTCAGCTTTTTCTCACAGCAGGGCTTCTCCATCCCTCTAATCAACTTGCTTCTCCCTCTGCATCAGTGCTGGAGCAAAAATAGGGAGGGAATCCAGAGAAATGTTTAGATAGCATCGAGTTCACCCTCATAATGTGTTACCTCTCTCAAGGAGAGCATCTGGCAGACAAATTAAAACACATCCTCCCCTTGACTCCCTCCCCGCGGGTGCTCTGGTGGGAAGAAACCTCAGAGCGCTAAAATTCCACGCCAGATCTGCTAAAAAAACCAGGTGGAGGGGCTGCTTTTTCATTCAGCAGCGAGGAGCAGGAGGTGGGGGCAGAGAATTTGGTTACTTCCACAAGCAAAGCATTTCCCCCTCACTCCTGCCCTCCCTGAGCGCCTTAAACGCTGCCGGGAACAACGTGTCCCCCTCCAGGATTAGCCCTCCCTGTGCTCAGCAGCAATTGCTGCTCCCACCGGAGCTTCCCGAGATATTCCAGCTTGTGCCTGCTCTTCTCCCACCGGTTTGAAGCACTCCTGACAGCTTGAGGGAGAGGGTGGGATGCTGCTGTCGCGGCTCTGCCGTATGGGCCCGGCCACGCTCCTTCCCCGGCTGCCTCGCCGTGCCCGGGCCCTTGGCCAAGGCAAGCTCTCGGTGAGGAAACGCTGAGCCCTGCGAGCCTGAACCTCCTGGGCAAACCTCAGGGCTGCTCTGTAACCACAAACCCTCTCCAGAGCTTCTCCAGAAACTCCCACGCGTGCGAATGCTGCCGGGATAACTCTGAGTCTGCACTTGGGCCGCGTCCGTGAGCTACGACCACAGTGAGGAGGGCCCTGATCACCCCTTGTCTCCCTTCAGCTCTCGGGTGATTTAATGAGGAAGATTTATTTAATGAGATGGGTTTATTACATAGATTTAAGAGGCAATCCAGTCCCTGTGATGGAAATAACTTTCCCTGCAATGTTCAGGCAACAACGACCAGGATGCAGCTCCTGTGAATGGTTTGAGAGGGGGGCACAATGCAAATATTTGGCTTTTGGGAAAACAAATCTTCAATTAGGGCATTAACACCATGACTTTCTGCTGCCTGGAGAGCTGAAACAGCAGAAAACACCAACCCAGTGAAGGAATTCTTTAGGGACCAAGCCAGACTCTGCTGAAGGAAGGACAGGTACCAAAGAAACCCCAAGTGAGATTCAGGCAATTATTTACTAAAGGTACAATTTCCTCCTTCCTTTCCCAAGGGTTGGATTAAAGCTCTTCAGAAAAAAAAAGTCAGCAAAACACCCTCACCCCTGCACTGGGGGATGTCTGGATGAGGCCATCAAAGATTTGTAATCCCACAGCCACAAAACTCTCCCTGAGATAACGGGGGGGGAACAACATTAAAAGAGAAAAAAATAGGAACCGATGTCTGCAGCAAAGAGCCCTCTGGATTCCAAGTATTTCCTTTCAGGAGTAAATGATGTTTTATGCCTATAATTAACTGGGAGCCAGTACACACTGCGCTGGTTTTGAGCTGACTCAATGCTGTCTGCAAGGCACAGTGTGATAAAACAATATTCAAATCAACTTCTTAACTGAGCTGGCGAGTGACACAATCTGGAGACGGATGCCAGGAGTAAGTGGAGGTTTGCAAAGCCCCGGGCGCAGGGAGGGATTTCAAGGAGTATTTTCTTTAAAGAGTTTGGTTTTTCCAATCCACAGGCTGTGAGTTCTGGAGGGGTCTGCTTTCTGAAGCAGCTGAGTTCCTACAGACTCGCTGTAATGTTATTTTTCTACGGGAAAAAAAGTACCCAAAAGCATTGGAGACAACTGAGTTTGGAAGCCACAGCTGCTGGGAGGTTTAGGTTGGATATCAGGGATAATTTCTTCATGGACAGGGTTATCAACCACTGGCACAGCTGCCCAGGGCAGTGCTGGAGTCCCCATCCCCGGAGGGATTTCAAAGCCGTGTGGATGTGGCACTTGGGGATAGGGGTCAGTGGTGGCCCTGGCAGTGCTGGGGGAATGATTGGACTGGATAACCTAAGAGGGCTTTTCCAACCTTGATGATTCTTTGAAAAGCAGAATCCCTGGAAACATTCAAGGCCAGGATGGGTGGGGCTTTGAACAACCTGACCCTGTCAAGGATGCCCTTGAACACTGCAGGGGTTTGAACTAAACAACCTTTAAAGCCCCTTCCAACCTAAACTATCCCATGATTCTGAGGTTTGCCAAGGTTTGGATGAGTGGGAGATAGCTCAAGCTGAAAAACCCGTCATTTACGGGGGTCTCCATGTTGTCACCTGCTGAGGGGCCCCTGATGGTCCCTGGAGGTCATGGCTGTGCCTCCAGTGGGGCTGGAGAGCGGCTCAGCCCATCCAGGGGCACGGAGTGGAAGCTTTTCCCCACCACCAAGTGATTCCACCTGAAGCATTTGCAGCTCCAGCACCTCGGGATGAGCTGCTGGAAGCTTGACTCGTGAGGAGACCTCCCAAACGCTGGTGGATGGATCAGGAACCTGAAGGTCACCCTGAGAGTGCTGCTGACTGCCCCAAGCACCTCCTCCTCTCCCTGTAGGGCATGGCCATGCTTCCAGTGGGGCTATAATGGCCATTAATCCCTATTAATCCCCACTTCTTGGAAAACACAGTGGTTCTGAGGGTGTTTGACTTTTCTAATACCTGTCTTTTAATAGGATGCCTTCCCTTTAATAGACTCTTTCCATATTGCTGCATTTCATTATGTTGAACCCCACAGAACTGCAAATCCTCACCAGGTTTTCTTTCTGTGTGATAAAAACCAAGTTATAAAAAAAGATTGAAATTGAAATGAACCTTTTTCGTTTGAATGAAGTGGAAGCATTTTTTGTTGGTCTGATGGAAAACATTTTTGTCCATAAGTGAGTTTGGAAAGTTGATCCCCACCTGGAACAAAACTCCTTGGTGAGATCACAGATTCCTGCACAGCTGAAGGCAGAAATCCTCCCCTCAGTTCTTGATGTGGTGGTGGGAGTCACCTCCATGCACAGCCAACGTTGTTTCCTCTGGAGAGGTGGCGTTTGTTTGCTGATATTTTAGAATTAGGGAAAATGTCATGTTTTAGATCAATATAATAATAAACACAATTCATGTCCTCGGAAATTGCAGTTGTGTCCCGAGAGCTTTCAGTGCAAGGAAAGGAGATTTCAGAGCTGCACTGGGGCAGGACAAGAGGAGAGGAGAGTTTTTGGGGGTGGTGTTGTGCTTGTGACCTATTGCAGACTTTGGGGGGGCAGAGGTGGAGGCACCCAACACACCTGGGTGGGCAAACAGCTCCAGCTCTCTCAGGATGTGCTCAATCCGCATTTTCATCTGCCAGGGATGAAATCTCTTCCCACTGTGGAACAGGGCTGTCTCCAGACCTCCTGGAACCATCTGAGGGGGCTCTCAGGAGCCTCTGGAACAGATGTGGATGCCTCAGCTCACTCATAAGGAACAGGCCATTGCATCACTGTGGCCCCATCAATCCCATGCTTGTCACTCTTTTTTTTCTTCTTTAATGAAGCTGGGCAGGAGAGAATAATGGATTCAGTGTTCCTGACCCTCTGGCTGGGATCAGACACATTTCCAGGAGAGCACAGGGGACATCACCTCGTCTCCTGCCCTGCTGACCTCATTTGGGAGTGGCAAAGGAAGGAACTATTGATCCTAATCCCTTTTTCCTCTGCTGTGAATACTCTGAAGCTCCTCTTGACTCTTTACTGACCAGTGAAAGTTCTGGTTTCCCACAGTCCAGACGGGTACTAGCAGTGGCAGAAGCTGTCTGGATGAGAAGCAAAAAAGAGATACAGCTGGAGGGCAGCTATTACAGCCAAAAACATGAAGAAAAAAAAAATAAAAGAAGGAAAAAAAATGAATAAAATTGTAGCAAACTTCCTGGGGGAATGGAAAGAAGGGAAATAGACTTTCAAAGAGCAGATGTGACTCGTAAGGCAAGCACTTGCAGGGATGCACTTTCACTTAGCAAGTGTTTGCAGTATTATGATATTCCTGACCTGCAGCTGGGTGTAACCTGTGACAGCACAGAACTCTCTTTCTCATGAGAAAATCTATCTGTTTATAGTAAACAGAAGATAAGGTGCTCAGAGCTCCTTTGGAACAGGTGGTGAATGCCTGTGGCAAATCAGCCCCAGGGGGCGGAGGGCTGTGGCCAATCCCAGTCAATGTTCATTTTGTATATAAAGCTGCATTTAAATAAATAATTATTTTTCTCAGCAATCTCTCTCATGTGCCTCTTGTTTCCACATCAGCTCAACAGCGACAGTAACCCTGGCCAAGGGCCCAGCAGAGTGGAGCATGAAGGACATTCAGGTCTGACTACCCTGCTTCAGCCACTCCTGCAGCATCTCACTCCTGGATTTACACTGAAGCACCTCAGGATGAACATTTTGTTCCTATTTTTTTTTCCTCTGATGCCGTCCTGGGAGTCAAAACATCTTCCAGAAGCACCCAAGTGAGGAGCTGGAGGAACTGGTCCCACCTCCTGCCCCTGCTTCCCAAGGACACATGTGAGGGGTCTGCAGCATCCCATCCTGCCCTTGCCTGAGCTCTGAAATCATCTGGGATAAAACACACCCTGCCTGCTCTCCAGGATGTCACCAAGCATCCCTGTCTGAACTTCAGAGCTGTCCAGACACTTGGAGATCACGGAGGAGCAGTAATGGATCCCTTTGTGTGGCCAATCAGTATTTATTCCCCTTCTTCCCTAAACTGTGAGTTCTTGAAAGTGTTGTCATGGCTACTGAGGAGTGAACTTGACTCACTTCGGCAGCCTTTGTTCCCTCCAAGTGAGCTGAGCTAAAATTTGTCAAGGCTCTCTTGTCACCGGCTGCAAAAATATTGTATCTGCTTCTCGAGAGGAGCTTCCTTTGCAAGCTGGATGTAAAGGGCACAGCCAGAGTCCAAGCCTGCTGTAATGCAGGGGTTTTAGTGCCCCTGGGTGCCCTCAGCAAATAACTCCTTAATTGTTCCCTTCTTTCCAGCAATCTCCCTGCCACATATCAAAAGGTCAGTCTGCTGTGAGGTCTCTGCTACAATATTTTCTGATCAATGGTTAAAACTGGCCTCACTTTATTCTAATGGAACCTCCTCCACTGGAGGATAAATTCCAAGAGGGTTTATATGGAATATATATCGTGGTTCTGGCTCAAATGAATGCATGACATAATTCCACTAAAATCGATGAAATTGTGCTCGGGGATGCTTCGCCACTGCTGATATTAAAGCTGCATGGACGTGGTTTTATTGCTGCTTATTGCTTACCCTTAATCAGTTTTAATATGATCCCAATCCCAGATCCATCAGGGGGAATTCCCAAGGGTTTTGAACAACCCATGTGGAAATCAATGGGCAGAAGTGGAGTGGGGAGAGTATTGAAGTTTCTGATCATAATGTGGTACCAGTGCAAGTGGGAAACAAGCAGATGCTCTCCTGAGGAGTGTGGAGTCAAAACAGACGAAGCAGATCCGTGGCAGATAACTGGTTTCTGTAGCTATCAGCACCAACAAAAATAATCTGGTTTATTAGGAAAGCTGCTCAGACAACAGATTTGTCACCATCCAATAAATAGTCCCTTACCAGTCCTAAAAAAAAAAAAAAAAAAAAAAACCAAACCAAAAAAAAGCTATTGAATTCAAACATGCAGAAAGAAAAGAGATGTGCAAACACAGGCTTGGGGAGGAACAAGGTGAGATTGGGGTCAGAGCAGTTTGCAGGGCTGAATCACTCTCTGTCACAACCATGCTCAGAGCCCCACTCTCCACGGAAGTTCCTCCTGCAGAAAGGCTTTGGGAAATGTTCTAACTCGAAATGGGGGGCGAGAGCTCTGCAGAACAGATGAAACCCCCTCGGCAAAGCCTCTTGGATGCAATGGGGATAACAAAAGTTAAATCTTACTCTGTTAAAAGATGAGTAGAAGGAAGGAGAATGTGCCTTTACTCCTTGGTTTTCTTGTAGTGTTTCAGCTGCCTGGACTTCTATATCATCACCTCTTTTAGTTTATTGTGCCCAGAGATCCATTCTCCTTTGAACTTTCTTCACTTTATTGTGCCCAGAGATCCATTCTCTTTTGAATTTCCTTTAGTTTATTGTGCCCAAAGATCCATTCTCTTTGAAATTCCTTTACTTTATTGTGCCCAAAGATCCATTCTCTTTGAAATTCCTTTACTTTATTGTGCCCAAAGATCCATTCTCTTTTGAATTTCCTTCACTTTATTGTGCCCAGAGATCCATTCTCCTTTTGAACTTCCTTCAGTTTATTGTGCCCAAAGATCCATTCTCCTTTGAACTCCGCAGCTTTCAGACAAGTGTTAATATCAGTGTCTCTCATCCAGCTATTGACTGAGGCGTTTTTGCAGATGAAAACATTTCCTTCATATCTCTCCTTCCCACAGTTGCTTGTTCATTCTGTTGCTGCTACTATTCTTTTTCACTCAGCACTTTTCCGCTGGAGGAATTTGGATCCTTCCAAGACTCGCCAGCCACACGTGGGGCTCATGAAGTTGCTCTGTTCAAAGAGCACCTGGCCTCACTGAAGGGCTTGAGTCGTTTTCCAGTGCATTAATCCTGTCAGGACCTGAGTTTGGTGATCTATTCCAGCCAGGCAAGCATCACTCAGAGTTAACTACTCAGAGTTAACTGCAGAAGGATTGGAAATGGCAGTTTTGGAACGCCCTGAATGGCCTTGGGAGTTGGTGCTGCAGCACCTAAAATACAAGGGGAAAACTTTGCTTGGCTGCTCAGTCAAAAGTCATTTCAGAAACACTCTCAAATACACCAAATATTGCAGCAGGTGCAGCAGAGGAGCTGCAAATTCTCCTGGCTTCTTCGGACTCATCCTGCAAGCTGCAGTGACCTATTGCTCATCATCCCCCCTGGCACCTGCCCTCACCTGCCCTTCAGCCAGCACAGAACTGGAATGCAAATCAGAGGACAAAAATGCTTTCCCATCCCAGCAGAAGTCAGATTTTTAAAAATATCTCCCGTCTTTCTGAAGGCAAAACGGGTTCTTTGATGTTTGATGCAGCCTCACACCTCTCCCAGACGATGCAGGAGGTGGAGGATTGGGGGGACGTGGTTGTGGGAGCTGAAAGTGAGGCCTCCACTCTCTTTCCTAAATTTGCTCCTCTTCCTTGCCTCCACAGGAATCCACAGGCTGTTATCCAGCAGCTCCAGGAGCTTCCAAGGTTCCAAAGGGGAATCCTTCTGGAAGGTACAGACAGGGGCCTTCTGTCCCACTGTCCATCAGCACAACCTCTTTACAACCCTTGGGATCCTGCAAACCCTGCAGCCTGCAATGCTTCCCTTTTTTTGTCCTAAAATGCACTGAAAACGTGACCTTTGCTGATGACTGGAATGGCTGGGAAGAGATTTCTGCTCTCAGCGCTGAGCTCTTGTTTAAAACTGTGTGAGAGTGTTCCCACTTGCTTCCCTTCCCTGCTCTCCTCCCGTTGAACAGAGGCAATTTGGAGCTGCAGTATTTATAAATGATTTAGCCCTGTGCTGTGCTGAGCCACTGAAATAATCACTGGTTCTCCCCCACGCCAGGACTTCACACCAGTGGGGATTTGGACACGGGGCAGGCAGGTCTTTTGAAGTCCCCCTTGTAGGTTTTGTCCTCCCCCAACTCCTTCCATCTGCGAGAAAATGCAATAATTCACCTGTCCCCGTTTCTGGATGCATTTTCAGGCACTGAAGAGCTTGACCACTCACTGTTAATCAATAGAGTTGGAGTGTAGCCATCAGTCTATTACTGTTGCAAGCTTCTTCAAAGCAGAAAATGTCTGGAAAAATGAAAGGCAGAGATGAAATACACACATTTCTCTGGTAATATTTCAGAGGCAAGGGCACAGCGGTAGCTTTCTTTTTTAAGCCTGTACCCTATATATAAAATATATTTGAGGGATTTGGAGAATGAAGAAAAATTAAAATAATTAAGGAGCTGACAGAACTGATTTAGAGTCAGGGGAAAGAGGCAAAGAATGAAATGTGCAGTGTGGTGGAGCAGGGCTGGCAGGGATGGAGGGGATCTGGGGGAAGGGATCCTGGTTCTGCTCCAGGATTCTGCTTTGTGCTGGGCCAACACATTCCCACCTTCATCAGGGCTGCTCTGAACTGGTGGGAAAGCAGGAGCAGCCTCCTGAGAGCACCACGACCCATCCTAAGGAGTGCTGTGACCCAGAGCTTTCCAAATTTAAAATCAGTCCAGGGCTCAAGCTGCGATTGTGGCCCCTCAGTGACATTTTCAGGTGCCACATTGAGACCTTCTCCAGGCAGGTGAGATGTCCTGGAGCAGCCAAAGCAAAGGATTTAAAATTCCCAACAGAGGTCTGAAAGAGGGAAAGTTTCCTTTGGCATGGTGGCATTTTGGCCGGGCTGGCCAAACCTGCACCCCTCCTTTCCCTCCAGGTGACATCCAGGTGTCACCTGCAGGGACAGCAGCAGGAGAGAGAAGCTGAGACAGGCTGGGCTGTGCAAAGCCTCTCCCAAAGTCCTGGGTTATTTTGGGAAGGCAGCAGCTCTGTGAGCACGTCTGTGCTCGAGGCAGCAGATGGAGGATGCATAATTTAAAATCAAGGTGACCAGAGGAAGGTTTTTCCATCTGCTTTGCAAGCGCAGCAGTTGGACCAATCCTCTCATGCCCAACGGGACTCCCCCAGGAGCGGCTCTTCCAGTGGCCACGCTCTGCAAACCCAGACCTTCACAGCTCCTTCCCTCCTCTCTGATAGAGGACAACCCTCTCCTGTCCATCCCAAGCACCTCTTGGGAGCAAGAACCCAAAATTGTCATGTTAGTCCTCATCTGGATTAGGAACGCAGAAAAAAAACCCCAAAAACCCCACAATGTTTGATGTTTCCCAGGAAGCAACTTTATCTGCACCCTCACTCTGGTAGTCAAGAGCCCTTCACACAAACCAGTTTAATTTCAGTGTAGGAACCAGTCCTTTCTGCCCTGCAGAAGTGAATTCGGGTATCTGGAGATGAGCAGGCACTTTATGGCACATGAGCCATTCAGAGGAGATTTGACAGAGGAGATGGCTGGACACCTTTCACTGAAATGCCTGGATTTTCCCATGAAAAATCATAGAATTATAGAATGGTTTGGGTTGAAAAGGACCTTAAAGATCCTCTGGTTCCAAACCACTTGCCCTGGGCAGGGACACCTTGCACTAGACTTGAAATTGTTCTGTAATGAGAAAGATTTTGTGGGGAAAACGTTTCAACACACAACATTGGAGATCCTGAAGTGCTGCTTGGAGCAGGTCAGAATCCAGACTTCCAGACATCCCATTCATTCCAGACATCCCATTCATCCACCTTCTCTTTGAGTGTCTCCAGAGCCACTTGTACTCAATCTAAAGATCATCTGGACACCAAAGATGCCGTTCCTGCAGTGATGAGCTTCACAAGTCTGTCTTCTGGTGGAGCTTTTGCCTCACCTCCCTCAGAGAGATCAGCCCACGTTCTCCTTTATTTCCAATGCCTGCCTCCATCCCAGGGAAGCGCTTTTCCTCTAACATGATTAGGTACTCGCTGGCAAGCTGCCTAGAAAGCAAAAAATTGGGGTGGAAAAGTGGATTTTCCAGTGGTGAGAGCAAGCTGCGCACTGGTCTCACTTCAACACGTTTGCACAGCTGAAAAATCTGTGGTGTGAGAGATGCAGAGAAAGAGATTCCTCCTCCTCTTCCTGTCCTCCTCCTCCTCTTCTCCCTCCTCTTCCTTCTCCTCCTCCTCCTGCTGCGACAAGGACACGTTTTCCGTTGAGGAGGTTGATGAAGGTCATTGCTCACTCCAGATCCATTTGGCCACTTGAAAGCCGCCGTGGGCTACCATCCTTGTGATGCCTTTTGCAGCCTCTCAGCCATCTGGACAGCTCAGAAGAGGCATCTGTTCACTCTGGTTCCTTGCTGGGATGGAGATGGGAGCCAGTGGAGTTTATCCTGTGGTTTTGATCCCACGGCATGGAGTCACCCAGGACTGGTTTGGTCACTGGCAGGATGTGTCTGCTGTGCCAGCTGGAGCATGGGCAGAGATCTCAGTGAATCGATGATCTCACAGGTCTTCCCCAACCTAAACGATTCCATGGAGGACTGGGGAGAGCAACTGAGGGCAGCACCACTGTCACAGGTCTAAAATGGACACGGTTGGACGGGACTTGGAGCAACCTGGTCCAGTGGGAGGTGTCCCTGCCCATGGCAGGGGGTTGGAACGAGATGGTCTTTAAGGTCCCTTCCCACCCAAACCATTCCATGGTTCTGAGATGATCCCATGAACTGCATGAGGCTGGAAGTGAAATGGGGCGGGATGAGGAAAGGCATCATAGTGACAACAGGTGACCCTGTGGAAACCTCAGAAGAACCTGTGCTCACCATGAGAGCTGCAAGAAACATCCACAGCACCTCCTCAGAACAGGGCCCAACCTCAGACCTTCCCCTGGAGGTTTTTTTCCAAACCTATTTCTGATCCCTGCTCCCAGAGAGGGCCTGAAATGTTCACAGCAAGTTCCAAGCATTTTCCCATTTTCCTGACTAGCAAACTAAATTCCCAACCCTTAGTGGGCTGTGAGCGCATCCAGTGATTCCTACACATCACAATGCTTTAACTTTGGGAAGCTGGTCTTTCCCTTTCCTCCTTTATCCCAGTTTTACCATTCCTCATGCTTTGTGCTGGCTAAATGTTAATCTTCTTCCCACTTGGACATACTGTCCACCTTCTCAAGGTCCTTTTTGATGGAAAAGACCTGAGTCTGGACACCAAACCGCATCCAAGACCAGTGTGGAGCCCATGTCAGTCCTCCAGTCCCTCACTTTCACCCCGTGGGAGAAGAAACCAACCAGGCCAATTCTCCACCATCTGTCCTGGAGACTGGGAAGGAGGATTCTGTCCCAGTCCTCCTGGCTTGTTTTACCAGCTGATGTCCAGATAACCTCCAGCACTGCTGGAAACTTCAGAGAGGAGCAGAGGATGACCTTACAGAAGGGCTGGTCCTACCAGCTACCTCGTCCAGGAATTGATAAAATGCCCCAACAATCCCATTTTCCCTTGGTTTTCCCTTTGTTTTTTGCTGTTGAATGCTTGAGACAACCTTCTCCTGTGGCTGAGTTGCTGACAGGGTTTATTTCCACTTCTCTTCCTGGACCACGGAGCAAGGAGGTGCAGCTTCATGTATAAAACAACAGCTCATCTTATTTCATCTCGCTGAAAAAACTCCCAACTGCCTCAGCAACCCCTTCCTGCCTCCAGGCCATGACGCTGGGAAGCAGAAATGTGGAAAAAACGACAAGAAAAGGGAATTTTACCATAATAAATGTCAATGCACTTAAGGAGCACATGTTTGCTTTCACTGGGCTCAGTTCCAGAGTGTGTTCTCTTAATTACCCAGAGCTGGGACCTCTCGCGGGGTGTGTTTGAGTGCCAGGGGCTGCATGAGATGGAGCTGAGCTGGGTCATTTTTCCTGGCTACAGCTGCTTGGAAGTGTCTTTCCTGAAGTGGTTTCCCTTTGGGAACGGGTTGTGTTCATCACTTTCAGGGGAGATGTTTGTTGCGGGGAGGGAAATTGAAAAGGACGGCTTTCCCTGGAAATGTCTGTCCCTGTAAAACAAAATGAGGGACAACCCCTGCTCGGAAGTTACTTGCTCCTGGGGCTTATCACACTCATTTGACACCAGTGCTATCAGATTCGGGTCTATCTGTTAGTGGCAGATGGACACAATCAGAATAAAATAGCTCAAAGGCATTTCCAAGCTGGCCTCTCGCCAGGATGTTCCTTCCACGGAGAAACTTTTACTTTTCACCTTTCCACAGCAAATCCTTGCTCTGAACTTCCCAGGAAAAATTGCAATCTCCACCCTGTGCTGCTGCTGACCCTCAAAAGAAGGGGAAGGGATGCTCAGTGATTCCCAAAAATTATGTGTAGCCATCGCTTCTCCTGTGAGCTCTCCATGGGCACAGCAGCACCCGGCTGTTCCCATGGATTTCCTGCCCTGCAGTGCTTTGCTGCCTTGCAAGGGGAGAATTTGTCCTAGAGAAGGACATTTTTCCTTTCCCTAGGAATATTTACAGTGGAGGGAACGAGCTGGATGCAGCAGAGGCTGAGGAGAATGGGGCAGTGGTGGTGAGACTTTTCCTGTGCTTCCTTCAGTGGCATCCCATGCCCTGGGGGATTGCTGGGAGCCTGGGGCCACGGTGGCAAAGCAAACCAGAGCTTAGGGAGCTCATTTAGCAAACTGAATCTTTTCCCTCTCCTCAGGAGAGTTGCCTCCTCTGGCAGCCTTAGGCAGGATCTGAACCATCCTGCTCTGTGCCTTTAGCATCCCTATACCCTACATATATAAAAAAATATATATATAAATATAACTATATTGGGCCTGAATCTCTTCCAAGTCTTCATCCACGAACTCACGAACTACGAACCAAATTGTCGTGTCCAAATTCCTCTTTCTCACCAGCCTGAGTCACAGAATCATGGAATCATCTAGGTTGGAAAAGGCCTCCAAGACTGAGTCCAAACTGTGATCAATGACCTCCTTGTCACCCAGCCCAGAGCACTGAGTGCCACATCCTTGGACACCCCCAGGGATGGGGACTCCAGCACTGCCCTGCGCAGCCCCTTCCAATGTTTAACAACCCCTTCCATGAAGAAATTCCTCCTGATGTCCATCCTGAACCTCCCCTGGCACAGCTTGAGGCATTCCCAGCGCAGTGGAGGAAGAGGCTGCAGTGCCTGAGGTTTGGAATGGTGGCTTCTGTCCATACAGGAGCTGCTGGGATCAGCTCCCCATCCCACGGTGGTGACTGGCTGGTGACTGCAGCTCCCTCTCACACCCACACACGTGCCTTGCTCACCTCTCCAATTCCATTTTTCCCTTGCAGTCAGACCCTTTCTGTAAATCCTCCTTTCCCCTCAATCTCATTTCCAGCCTGTAACACACTAAACCAGCTGTGCCAAATGCATTCCCAGGGCTGCAATGGCTGCAGGTCCCACAGCCTTGGGGACTTTAGTGGGGCTGGCTGATGGCAACATCTGCCTTTCACAGCACACTGAAAGCACAGGAGTGCCAGCACTGAATCCTGTGCGCAGCTGGATGGGGCAGGACTTGCCAAACTCCACATTACAGGCCCAGGAGTTGAGGAGTTTGAAGGCAGAAGCTGCTTTCGCTCACTTTTGGGCCTGGGGTTGTAGCTGGGTTCCCACCTGTGGGTATGTTGTTGGAGCATCCCAAAAATTTGGGTGCAGAATAACTCATCCTGTCTTCATCTTAAAAAGGCAATAACACTTAACTCTGGAGAGATTTAGTCCAGGGAGGCTTTCTAAGTATTTTCCTTCTCTTTTGGCACATTCCCTCTTGGACAGGCTCCCCAGGGAATGGGCACAGCCCCAAGGCCTCCAGAGCTCCAGGAGGGTTTGGACAACACTCTCAGGGATGCACAGGGTGGGATTGTTGGGGTGTCTGTGCTGGGCCAGGAGTTGGACTGGATGATCCTTGTGAGTCCCTTCCAACCCAGCATATTCCATGATTCCATGAGGTTGTCATCCAGCTTAAAAAACCCCAAATCCTTCTGATTTTCATCCTGAATTCCAAGCCTCCAGAGGAAGGGATTTGTTGTGACATGTGGTCAATTAAAAAAGCCTTCAGCAAGACATGGACTGTCCCAGTTACCTACAGTTCCACCACAGCAGCTCTGCTGGAATTCCTGGTGTCTCCAGGTGTCCCCAGGGAATGTTCAATGCTTGTTTGATTCAAGGATTTTCTTATTTCCCTTGCCCGTGATTTGCAAAATGCTGGACTGAAAGACACCTTGAGCAGGACTCATGAGATTCCACTCAAAGTGTACATTTTGAAAGCTGGCCTGGCCTCAAAATGTGGTGTAAACATCCAATTATGGTTGAGCTCTTGGTAAGAAAGGTCCTCTCTGAGCCAAAGCCATTTCTGTGGAATAATGAACCCAAAACAAAGCCAGCTGTGGGCTTGTAGGCCCTGGCTGGTTGTAGGATCACAATACTCCAGCTGTGTGTGCTCAAACCACCACAAAACTGCACAAGCATCGACCATTCTGCATTTCCTCTTTCAGAAAGAAGTGAAGACCTGAAATTTGGGTGAAATCTGTGTCTATTTGTCAATCCTGGAACTTTGGAATGTGGTGGACCACCAAGTTTTCCACAAAATATCCCAGGCAAGGTGAAGAACCCTCAAGTTCTGGGTCTTGGCGGGCACTGGCAGAGGATAGGACCCATTTAATCCCTCAGCTCGTGCGCCTCTAACAGGATTAACCACTGCTAAAATTTGGTTCTGGCTGTTTGGAGTTAGTTCTAAGCAGGAATTGCTGCAGGGAGGGAAGTGACACTGGGGAAGTGGCATCTTGTGGAACGTGCAGAGATTTTAAATTCCTCTTCGTCCTCCGAGTGGCAAAGGCTCAAATGATTTCATGTGGTGGTTTTTTTGTTTTGTTTTGGGGTTTTTTTTACTTTTAAAAGGAAAAGCGTGTGTGGTTCTCCCATGGCAGGAGGGGTCTGAGGGAAGGGAGGCAGGGTCAAATCCCTGAGGAGAATTCAGCTCCTTCAGCAAAAAAAAAATTCCAAGTTTTCTCTGAATCCAGGCAGGACCACAGGAGACAACTCAGACCGCTACGAATTCTCCTCAGAAGCCCTTCCTGCAAAGCTGCTTTCATTTCCAAGCTACTTTGGAGATAGGAAGGTACCAGGAGGATATTTTCAGCCTAACATGAAAGCACCACTTTTTCAAGTGGAGAAAAACTATTTGGGATTTCTTTTTTTTCCCCTTTTCTGTGCACTGCCCAAGAAATGTGTCGTCAGCTCGTCCCTGTGCCAAACCTTCCTTATTTACATGTATTCCCAGGAGGAGATTGACTGAGCTTTCCATTACTCCACAGCATCTTGGCTCCTGCACAAAACCACTACAAGGCTTGGAGGACTAAAAATATATAAAGTTTTACTGAAAGGGGATAGAGAAGTTGCTGTCGACTGAAGGTGACTTTATTTTCCACCCTCATCTTGCTCAACAAATTCATTAATATTAATTTTGCAATTTTCAGTGGATCCCAGGAAAGATTCTTCCTCAATCTGGGAAGTTATGATTTGATCCAGTGCTGCTGCAAATAAATGGCCTGTGCTTCTAAAATTTATTGATTTTTTTCATCACTTGCCCCTTTTTCTGCCTGGAAATCATCCCACCAGGTCCTGAACTCTGCTACCTCCTGGCAGAAAAACCTTCCATCTGAATTGCAACAAGCACAATTATTTTTGGCTTCATTGTATTTCCAAGAGAGCCACCAAGGACATAAATTCAGTTATAAAACCTCAGGACATCCGAGAGCCGCGAAGTCGGAAAGCGCCGCGTGTGGCAAACGCGGCCTGACAGCTGCGAAATAAATAATTCCTGACTATCAAGGAATCGGAGCAGAAATCAGCCCCAGCCATAATCTCTGGGTTGTAAAGAAAAGGATTTCAGGGGCTCGGGGAGGGAGTTTATCACCACGCTGCACATTTTCCGTCTTTGCTGTCAGATAAAGCCAACCCCCGTCCTCTCCCCGTTCCCAGGGTGTCCCAGGCTGGGATAACTTTGCTGCAATTTCCCTGTCGTGGCAGTGACAGCTGCTCTGCTCCTAATCCAGTGCCTTTAATTAACAAGGAGGGAACAGGATGAATTAAAGCTCGAGGTCTGAGTCATTAACAATTGAGAGCATTTAGACAAGGCGTTTTCCCTGCAGGGTGGTGTTATTATTAATTATAACGATCCAGCAGGCTGATATTCCTCGGGATCCGTGGCAAGGTATTAAATATTGCAGGGGAATAAGTGTGCAATTCAGCCAATTAGGATGATACTGGTGCCTTTAGGGCCTGGCATGAAGTATCCATGTGCATGTTCCCAAATTTTGCCAGTCCCTCTGGCTGCTGGGGGGGAGATGTCAAGCTCCCAGTGATCCCATGAGTGACAAAACACATTGTGCTTGATGATTAAAACAGAGATATTCTGCTTCATGATTAATCAGCATGCCAAGGATGGGAAATCCCTAATTTCAGGTATATATGTTGGGGATTTTTTTTCTTTCAGGGCTTTAGAGATGGATGGCCAGCACAGGTGAGGTGTCAGAGGGATGAGTTGGGGAGAAAGGGATCATCCTTTGCTCGTCCTCCCAGGACACTGGGAAATTCCTTCTCCTGGAGTCCCAGACTGATGGAACCAGGAGCTAAAGCCTGTGTGGGTTGGAGATTTTGAGTGTTTGATTTGTGGGTTCCACCAGCAGAGGTTGAAAGGGAGCCTGATCCCAACTTGTGGATTGCGTTTGTTCCACTGAATCTGAGCTAATTCTTCCCTGAATCACTTGGCTGCAGGAAAAGCTGCTTTTATTAATTTATTTTTGCAGCACTTCAGTGCCTACAGGGGCCCTCTAGGATGGGGACAAACCTTCCAGCAGGTCCTGTTGCAACAGGACAAGGGGTGGTTGGTTTTAAACTAAAAGAGAGTCAACGTAGATTAAAAATAAGAAAAAAGTTTTTTATTGTGAGGCTGATAAACACTGGCACAGGCTGCCCAGAGAAGCCGTGGCTGCCCCTTCCCTGGAAACGTTGAAGGTCAGTTTGGATGGGGCTCTGATGCAGCTGAAGATGTCCCTGCCCATGGCAGGGGGACTGGACTAAATGACCTTTAAAGGTCACCTGTCAGCCAGGTACCCATTTTCAGAGATTTTCCAACATTCACTAAAGCATTCTGAAAAACCTTCACTGACATGAATTTCTCAGTGCTGCTCCTTCAGGAGCCTCAGTTTGGGGTCCTGCCTTGCCCCCACCACCCAGCTTGATCTGAACTGACACATACACACCTTGCTTCCAAGCTCATTTTAAACTGCAGCCTCTCAAACTTCTTCTTGTCTTTCCAAAATAAAGCCTGAAACACCTTCACCTCCGTGACTCCCTGCGATGCTGTGTGTCCTGCCTCACTGCACGTTACACCAGCAATCTTTTTCTCAGCTGCAAACGCCACTGGCAATGATTTTGTATCATCAGCTGGGCCATTGGCAGAAATGTGACGGCCAGAGAGAGCCCACAAGCTCCCTGTGTTATTTCAGCACCTGCTCTGCATTGATTTTGGCCAGGAAGCCAAGGAGCAGAGCTGTGATCCATCCCTTTCCATGCTGGGGCTGGAGAATGACCCACGAGTTTTGGGGAGGCAGCACCACACGAGATTCCTGCGCCGAGCGAAACGCTCAGCTTCCCTTCCTGACATCCCTCCTCCTCTCACCCACACACCCACTCACACTCGGTTTATTTAAACCCTCAGAGAACCAACCAGGAGAGAGAGAGAGAGAGAGATAAAAAAAAAATTTATATCTGAGACAAGGTGGAAAAAGCCAGGTTGTGGCCAGAGAGTTTGCAGAGCCTGGCGAGGGGTGAGGGGTGCTCGAGGATGTGGTTGGGACCACACTGGAGGGTGCAAACAGCCTCTCCACCACTTATCTCACCGAGGCAGAGCTATCTCAATTCTCCCACGCACCAGCCCAGCAGGGTCTGAAACACGAAATGGCCTCAGACTTAAAAGGGAATTATTTATTTAGCCTGCTGCGAGATGTTTTTAATTAAGGTTGCAGCCAGAACTCTGCCTGGTGTTCGTAAGCGACATTAAGACGCCTCGTTATGGATTCAAACACCCGTGAAATTTGGATGGGCTGTTCAGCAAAGTGAATCTGTTTATTGCAATTAAATTGGGTAGGATGAAACCTCTGGAGAGATCTCCTGGCTCGAAAGGACTCGGTGACCCACTGACTCTCCTGTTGACCCCTGTATTGCCTACGGAGAGCAGGAAGGGCTTGGAGGTCTTAAACCCCTGGAATCCTGGGAACCATCAGCACCACAAAAATAACAACAGCTGAGTGCTCTTGATCCCAGGGAAGGGTTCAATGCTACCTCCAGGTTCAATGTGCACAGAGAAAAAGGGGGGAAAGCCAAATTATTCCACATCCTTGGAGCCAGCCTGAGCCGTTTGGTGAATTTGCCTCATGGTTTGAATCTCCATAATTGGTGCTATCAAACGTCTTAGGAGGAGTGTGCAGTAACATACTCAGTTCAAAAAATCTCACAAAACCTATTCCTGGCTGGAATATGGAGGGAAGAATATAATCCCGGCCCACTCCGAAGCGCTGTTCATCAGGCGAGGTTTTCTTTCTCTTGCAAGCCTCTGTTTCCATTTTGATGTGATTTTAAAATAAAAAACATATAATCTAAACTGTTACAGCAATTTTTCGTGTGTTTGAAAACCACAATGAGCAAATATTTTAGGAACAGTTGCTCTAAGGGGGAAAAAAAAAAGAAGCTGTGGGAAAAAAAAAAAAAAAAAAGAAGAAAAAGCAAGGATTTTCTTCAGGGGAAAAAACGCCTCTTCACTCAAAGCCCATGTTTGGCCTTTTCCTTGAGAAAGGGGGAAGAAAAGACACGGATCAGTAAAAGCTGAACATTCCAAAGGGTGTGAAATGAGCTGGCGTGAGCATTAGCCTTGTTCTGACTCTTTTGGAGTCTCAACTCACCTCATAGCTCTGCTTCTTTTCAGCTCGGAGACGGAGGAAACAATTTGTACAAATGATTGCTCGGAGAAAGGCCACAGCGATTTGTGTATGCTAATCAGGTTGTACCTGCCAATCATGCCTTATTTTCAGTAGTATCTGTGGTTTGCAAATGCACAGAGTCAGAGCAGGGGATCTATTCATAGACACAAGCCAAAATAGATGTATTTTCTCTGGTCAGAGGCATCACAAAAGCATCCTCCTTAAAATTATGCAACCGTTTGCTATTAGCAGTGATTCATGGATGCCAGGCGGAATAAATATATAAATAGATAACGCTGATCTCTGGGACGTTCCTGAGTCATCTGGAAGCCAACCTTTGCTTTTGGGGGACAGGATGACCCAGCTTTTCCCTCTGCCACTTGGACTGCTGTGAAAATGAGACGTGTGTGTGTGTGTGTGTGCGTGTGTGGCTGTAAAACTGCCTGGCACAAGCTGTAAAACAGCGTTTGTAACCTTGCAAGGAGATGCACGGCCAGAACTGATACCAGGGCAGGAATTAATATCCAGACAAGAATTAATACCCAGGCAAGAATTAATATCAAGGCAGAACAGCTCAAATCTTCCAACTCATCCCTTCTTTCCAGGCTGGTTTTGTGTTTCAGTTGAGTCGCGTTAAAGGGCCCCCATTTTTGACTGCAGCTCCTGGTGATGCTCAAAACCTTGGGAAGTGCTCAGCAGTTTGGAAACCTGGTCAGAAAGGGGAAATTATCCTTCTGAGCTGTTGGTGGCACCAGCTCAGGCTCTGTGTGATTCGGTGCTTGGCTGAAGGGATGTTCATGATGACAGGAGGGGCACGAGGGTTGTTGCTGCTCCGAGAAGGGAGCAGAGCCCTGGGAGCCCACATTCTGCTGGCTCGGTGCTCCCAAAGCTGTGAATTTCCTGCATTTCCTCATCTCCCTCCCTTTTTGAAAGAGGAGGGTGCTGCCAAGGGTTGGGAGAGGAGGCTTAGGGAGAGATCAGCAGGATCTGCCTGGGATAACCATGCCTCAGGCTTCAGCAGCTTCTGAGAGCAGCAGACAGAGCCAGGGGTAAGGTGTGTGACGGCTTCGGGCTGATTTGATCCTTTCTGCTGCTGAGCTGAGAAGTCCTGGTGACTCCAGGGCTCCCAGAACCTGGGAAAAGGGGACCTGAGGATCACCCAGCTGCCTCCCTGACTCGGAAATGGACACTGCACGTGGCAGTGGTGGGCAACAGAGCGAGGGAATAGCAACAGGCTGCCCAGGGAAGTGCTGGGAACACATCCCTGCAGGCGTTTGAGTGCGGATGTGGCACTTGGGCACAGGCTGGTGCTGGGTCAAGGGTTGGACTCGATGGTCCCGAGTCCTTCCCACCCTGAATGAAGCTCTGATTGCACGAAACTCTTCCGGCAGGACTGGTTTGGGACAGCTGCCAGCCAAGTCTTTCCCTGGAGCAGTTTCACTCCGGCAGGAATGCCAAGGAAAACATCGGCAGCATGGGAAGCCTGGCCAAAAGCCTGGAGAGGGCCCCCCTCCATCCTGCTGCTGGTGCTGCTTGTCTGTGTCATCATCCATCACAGGGGCTCTGAGAGAGGGAAAAGTGAATTTACTCTCCCAGACAAATTGCTGATTTCCCCATGAGCTGAAGGAGCAAGGAGCCAGGTATTTCGGGAGCTGCTTGAGCAACGTATCAGCTGCTCGTGTGTGTCTGGGAGCAGCTGTCTATGAAATTTTTAAGCCCAAAACTTCACGTCTTTGCCGCTTTACAGAGCATGGCCTCAAGTTGTGACTGGAAGTGAGTTTTTCTCTTTATTGGCCTGCAAATTTGGGATGGAAAGCTCAGCTAATGCAGCAGCCACAACAGCAAGGGTTGAGTTCGTGCTCCATGTCACCAGCCTGCCAGGGACAATTAACACCTCCCTTAGCCTGGCCTGTTCCAGCCAGGGATCCCAAAGCTCTCTTGGAAGCTTCCTGGAGAGTTTGGCCATGGCTGGAACCCCTCTGGATCAAGCACTTGGTCTCCTCTGGAGTGGGATAAATCCGCCGTTAGAGGAGCTCTTTCAGAAATGTGCACACAGGCAAAACAGGGATAAAAAAATTTCTCTGGTTGTAGAGGAGCTGACACAAAGTCAGATTTTTCTATCAATGCCTCCGTTTTCCCCTCATTTTTCTGCCTTCTCTCCCCTCCGGGTCCTACTGAAGCTGCCTCTCCTCCTGGGCTCTGGTTCCCAACATTGAGCTCCCTCACAGCCACTTCCACCTCCCAGCTCAGCTCCAGCTGCTGTTCTCAGCTCCTTGGTCCTTGTTCCTTCAGATTTCCTGACCCAAATGGCACCTCCTTTGTTTGAGAGATGAGTTCTCACACCACATCCACCCCGGCCTTATTTCTGCCCCAGTCTTGTTTTTCTCTGTAGTGGCGACGCTTGAATTTCCTCCCCTAACTTAAACCAGTGCCCAAGAAATGTCCCTGCTGCTTGTGGAAATCAAGAGCACGTGAGATTTGCACTCAAACTGCTGGCTGAGAGTCTGCAAACTCAGAGTTTGTGGGAAGACAGGTGAAGTTTAGGCTGGAAAATATGTTCGTGTTGGTGTCTGAGAGGGGTGGACAGAAATCTTCATCGGGGACCCTGCAATTGGCTAAAGGACTATGGCACCAATTCAGCATTGATATTTCACCCAGGATCCCAAATGTTTTAAATTATCTGCACGGAGAGAAGAGGGAGGGGGATGAAATTGGGTATCCAGCTTCATTCTCAGCTGGAAAAACCAACAGAAATCCAGGTGGCTGAGACCCAGACACAAAACCCGGACACCAAGCACTCCCCTGGTGACCAGACAGACTTTTACCAAGCCCCAGCCTTGCCCCTCTCTGTACTTCTGAAGCCACATGATGTTTTTCCAGACTTTGTGTCCTCCCATTCCATCACCAATCACCAGGTCCCAGACAAATCTCCCCTGGCAGATGCTTCCCACCACATCAGACTTTTCCTGGCACTGGAGATGGGAAAGGAGAGCAGGCAGAACCCACCTCTCAGACAACCAATGCCACGGGGAGGGAGACAAAAATAAGGCAGGGAACCCTTTTTTTGCTTGTCTAGAAAGTGGCAGGAAGACTTTTTGCCTCCCAAAGTACGAGTCAGATGAGTCAGGATGACCCAGCTCTCCTCTCCAGGCCTGTCTTTACCTGTCAGCTGGATTTTGCTTGTTACAGTGCTAAGCTGGCCTCTGAGGGTTCGAGTATTCAAATAAAAATACAACAAAGGCAACAACAAACAACAGAGCAACCCACGTCTCAGACAACTGATGCTACAGGGAGAAAGATGAAAGCAGGAGAGAGAACCTGGGTTTTTTTTGTCTGGGAAGGTTTATTTATAGCTCTGCCATGGCTGTGTGAGGGCAGGGCCATGACTCCAGCCAGCCAAAGAGGTTAAAACCAGATGTTTCTTCAAGCTTTGGATTAACCACATCAGCTTTGCCAAACTGGCAAAGAATCTTTACGACATCGAGTGCTCAAGGGCAGTGGCTCGTTCCACTCTTCACCCCCAGTGCTGGGCACATCCTTGGGCACTGAACACCAGCCTGAAATCCAGCAAGGAGAGGCGTCTTCGGGACAGCTTCCCACTCATGGAAGAGGCTCTGGAGAGTCCTGTGTTGCTGCATTTGGGGTCTTGCAGTGCCAGCTGGTACCCAGGGACAGGCGCCAGCACAGCAGGAGTGGGCACTGCCAGGGGCTCTTCACACCCCGTGCACACAAACCCTAAGGAAAGGCCAGAGTCACTCTCCAGGGGGGCTTCTCTCCTCTGACCTGAGTGTCCTTCACCACAAACACCCGCATTCATGGAGCCACAGACTCAGAGAATGGTTTGGGATGGAATAGTTTTGAAAGGGACATAAAATTCATCCAGTTCCACCCCCTGCCGTGGGTAGGGACATCTTCCACTATCCCAGGTTGCTCCAAGCTCCATCCAACCTGGCCTTGGACACTGCCAGGGATCCAGGGGCAGCCACAGCTTCTCTGGGCACCCTGTGCCAGGGCCTTCCCACCCTCACAGCCAGGAATTCCTTCCCAATATCCCACCTAACCTTGCCCTTCTTCAGCCTAAAGCCAATCCCCTGTTGCTGTTGAGCCGATGTCGAAACAAGAGGCACACAAGAGATTGCCAAGAAAAGGGAATTCTTTATTTAAATGCAGCTTGTATATACAAAATGAACGCCCACTGGGAGTGGCCACAGCCGTCCACCCCCTGGGGCTGATTGGCCACAGGCATTCCCACCTCTTCCCAAAACCCTGCACACCTTATCTTCTGTTTACCATAAACAGATAGATTTTCTCACGAGAAAAGGTTTCTGTGCTGTGACAATCCCCCAATTTAGTCCATCCCTTTTAATCCCTTTTCAAAAGATGCAACCCAGCGTGGCTCTTTCTACCACAGGACCTTTTTTCCCCAGCTCAGAACCCAGATTTCAATCCTAATCCCTGGTCCCTGTGTGCTGCTTTCCCACAACACGCAGCGAGTGATTCCTCCAGTCCTCAGGAGGCCCACCCAGAGCCGCTGGGATGTACAACATTCATTGGGATGGAGCAAAGGGAAAAAAAAAACTCTTTTGAGCAATTATGTCTAGGCACAGATTTATGGGTTGGCGTCTCCCACGCCCTGCCAATCACATCGTGCTATCTCCAGTTCCTTACACTCCCCTAATCACAAAAATAAGCACCAAAGTTAACTCCAGTAATGAGCAGTCACAGAGAGTGGGTTCAGCTCCCTAAACACAGCCCTGGGAAAGGCTCTGGGTTCTCCCAGCTGACCTCCAGCACTGTCTCCATCAGAGGGAGAGTTTCCCAAAAACTCTCTGTTGTAGCTGAGGTGCCTCAGGGATGCCAGGTTTTCTCCAATGGCATTATGACACCTCCCTTCAGAGAAACAAATACCCCTGGGGGAGTTTTGTGGGTTTTTTCACTTCTCAGACATGGACTTGTTGGAATGACTCCAGAGGAGGCCACGGAGATGCACCAAGGGCTGGAGCCCCTCTGCTCTGGAGCCAGGCTGGGAGAGCTGGGGGTGCTCACCTGGAGAAGGGAAGGCTCCAGGGAGAGCTCCGAGCCCCTTGCAGGGCCTAAAGGGACTCCAGGAGAGCTGGAGAGGGACTGGGAACAAGGGATGGAGTGACAGGACACAGGGAATGGCTTCCCACAGCCAGAGGGGAAATTTAGATTAGATCTAAAAGAATCTAAGAAGAAGAAGTTTTTTTTTTTACAGTGAGAGTGGTGAGGCCCTGGCAGAGGTTATCAGAGAAGCTGTGGCTGCCCCTGGATCCTGGAAGTGTCCAGTGCCAGGCTGGACAGGGCTTGGAGCCACTTAGGATAGTGGAAGGTGTCCCTGCCCATGGCAGGAGGGTGGAATAAGATCATCCCTAAAGTCCCTTCCAACCCAAACCATTCCATGATTCTGTGATAAGATCACACCAGGAGGGCTCCTCAGCCATGGTGCCGTAATGATCCCAAAAACTTCACTGGCTTTAGGCTGAAAATGCATCATTCCCATGTGCACCATGGGAAAAACAAATCTGTTTTCCTCTGGATTTCTCTTTGAGATAATTCCCCTTCCATCAAACGTGGGGCTCAAGAGCTGTTTGGGAACAGAGGCAGAGAAGTTTTGGGACAGGATCCCTCTGCCCACCATAGGTACCTTTACCATGGATGTCTCCCCTCACTCCACTGCCAACAAAGACAAACCCACATTTCCTGGGCACAGCAAGACACACATCAAAAGTCCAACAAATTCTCCTTTCAGTGACTTTTTCACTCCATGGACCACAGCAGGACCACAAGGTCAGAAGCTCAGAGTCATTTTCCAGCCAGGCATTTCTTGTTAAGCAAAGTGAGTCCTACAAACACCCATGGATGTTACTCAGTGCTATTTTCAGGCTTTGTGACTTCACTGTTTTATTCCTGGCCTTTTCCACACCTTGCAGTGGACTCAGGACAAAGTTGGAATCAAATTCTCGATTGTTGCTGCTCCCCCCAAGGATTTGGAGTGCCCTGATCTCCTCACACTCACAGACACTCTGTGCTGAAAGAGTTCACCTCAGGCACTGCCACCATACAGATTTCAAACCCACAGACCTGTGGGGACAGCAGATTTGAAATTGGCCTATTTTGTGCCATTTTAAATGGAGAATCCAGCCAGGAAGCCAGGGAGGAGGGGAAATAAGAGCAAGGAGCAAAGCGTGGCCCTCAGCAGCCTTTGTTTGGGTGTGATGGATGCTTTATTTGTACAGATCAATGATCCATGGCACCACAGAACAAATTCATTACAAGCAATGCATGATCTTAACTGTGAACCTTCACTCCTTTGGCTCTTCATTTTTCATGAATATTCGTGACAAAATACATATTTTAGGTTGCCCCCTCCCAGGCTTGGCCACCCTTATCACACCAGGTCTGTGGAAACAACTCACCAGCTCATTTCTTTTGGCTGGATAAAAACTCCAACCCAGTCCTTTGGACAGTATTTCATGAGGAACAGTTAATCATCTTAACCACTCCTGCCTTCCTGAATAAAAGATTGCAGAGCTTCTGCTTTCATCTCCGAAGGACTGGAGAGGGAGAATCCTCTGGCTCATCGTGTGAACACAACAGAGCTCCCGGTGAGAATCCCCTTATTCCTTTTTACATTTCAAAAGGCAGCTATTGTGCAAAAATGCATCTTAAAAGCCCCAGAGCACTGGGGGTTTTTGCTTTATTTTCCCTTCCCAGCACCTCGGTGGATTTCATCTAACAAACTGTCATCCTCTCCGGGGTTTGGGCATAATGGGTTTTGCTGCTTGGGTTTGTTGTTTTTTTTTTTTTCCTAGCAGCCCAAATCTTTGCTTTTTCAGCCTTTGGTGTGTCTGGGATTCATCTCCTGGGCTTTTCTTAGGTGGGGTCAATGGCACAAGACTTCCATCTGTTACAGATGGAGACCAGAGATGCAGAAACCCTGGCCCAGATCTCCTGAGATGTTTTGCCCACCCAGGCCCAGTCTGTCACCTGAACCTGGTGACCCTGATTTGTGGTGGCTCAGAGGGCTGTGCCCACATCTCCACCATTGTAACCTCATCATCAAATTCCACACCACCTTATGAGCATTTTTATCTTTGCATCTTCATCCTGTATTTTAGCTCCAGCCTGGCCAAGCTCAGCCTCCTCCCAATCCAGTATCCATATTTCTGGCTCTGGGGGAATGCTGGACCTCTCTTCCTTACTCTCCATCACCACCTGAATGCCTTTCTCCTGTTTAATCTCCCTTTTTGAACCCCAGCCTTCAGCCCAGTCCTCAAGCTTTGCTCCATCCCAATCTGGTCCCGGGAGGAGCTGTTAGATAACAATAAAAGCTGGGAGCTGAAGCTGCACAAAGGATTTGCCCTTGGAGGAGATTTCTGCAGCCACAGGAGGCAGGACTTAGCAGAGGTCCCATGAGAAACCCATCCTGGCAGGGAAGACAGTCGTGGTTCATCTGTGCATCATCAAACTCCTCGGTGCTCCGCTCCTCCACGGTCCTGGGGGACCTGCACGCTCCCAGAAAATCAAAAGGGTCACAGGAAGCTCTAAGTGGCTCTAAAAGCCCCAGGCTCTGTGCAGAGAGCTGAATTTTTAATATCCAGCACAAGTCCTGGGGCTGCCCGTGCCCACGTTCAGTGCAGGGGTGTTGCAGAGCAAATGTCTTCCCAGAAAAAAGTTTTCTTCACATGCCCCTAAGCCAAGGTGGCGAATGAGCTCTCCTGGTGCCCATCTCCTGTCTCTGTTAAAAATAAAGATTTTTATGAGTACAACCAAGTACCTGCAAGGGCTTCCGTGACGTTTAGGGATGGAAAGAAATAAGGGAGGCTGGGAATTATTTATTTTTTTATATAATTTATTGCGTTGTGTCAGCTCAGGAACACCAGGGATAAACTGGGGTGGCTCCATCCATGGCTGACACCTCCACAGATCCAACTCTGCCCTTACCAACAGCAACCTCTGCACACAATCATGGAATTATTTAGGTTGGAAAAAACCTCCAGGATCATCAAGTCCAACCTGTGACTGATCCCCACCCTGTCACCAGCCCAGAGCACTGAATGCCACCTCCAAGCCTTCCTTGGACACCTCCAGGGATGGGGACTCCAAACCTCCCTGGGCAGTTCCAAAGCCTGACCACCCTTCCGATGGAGAAATTCTGCCTGATGTCCAAAATTCTTCCTGATGCCCAAATGTGTTGCTTCTTCTGCTCTAAATGTGTTTATCAGAGCTGTGCCTATAATCACACTTGGGAAAAAAAATAAAATAATTGATCATTTGTGACACTGAGAAACAAGTTCTTAAAAAGCACCCGGGATCTGAAGATTTTCTTATATTTTATTATATTCTATTTTTTTTTAATTTTTTATTTTATTTTATTTTACCTATTCTATTCTATTCTATTTTGTTCTATTCTATTCTATTCTATTCTATTCTATTC
>VZTJ01000101.1:391505-411257 GCA_013397795.1 Orthonyx spaldingii
TATTTTATTTTATTTTATTTTATTTTATTTTATTTTATTTTATTTTATTTTATTTTATTTTATTTTATTTTATTTTATTTATTCCATTCCATTCCATTCCATTCTATTCTATTCTATTCTATTCTATTCTATTCTATTCTATTCTATTCTAGTCTAGTCTAGTCTAGTCTAGTCTAGTCTAGTCTAGTCTAGTCTATTCTAGTCTATTCTTTTTTATTTTGTTTTATTTTCTATTTTCCTAGAGGGTACCTCGAGAATCTTCTAAAACAAAGTAAGCTGCAAAACATTAAATGGAACTTTTAAGTGAGAAAATTGAAGCGTTTTCATGCAAGACTGCTGAAATGTTTCAGTTGTCAAAACGTTTCAGCTGCTGCATCCTTCCAGCTGAACTGATGGGTGAATTAACAGGAATTCAGGGAATGTTTCTGACAACCACATGAGCTCTTTTGGGATCTCCCATTGCCCCGGCTCCAGAGGGAACGGGTCAGGTTCTGCTCCACCACAAACCTGAGCTGCTGCTCTGACAAAGGCAGCGGCTTTTTGGGTGAGACGAGACGAGGTTTGGCTCCCATCCTCCCAGCCTGGGACTTCTGCCCTTTTGTGAGTTTATTTGTGGGGGTCGAGTCTGCAAGCAGCAAAGCTCAGTGCAGGGAACGTGGCACCCCCAAGGAGCTGGGGCTGTGTGTGTGTGTGTGACGGATGGAAAGGACAGAAAATGGCAAAAGCAGCACGGTGGGTGCTGAGAACAAGCAGAGCCTGAGCTCTGGCTGCTCATCCAGAGGTGCTGCAGCTCCAGAAACGCTGAACTCCAACCCCCAGAAGTTCAGCAGGGGGAAAAGAAGGATTTAGGGAGATATTCCAGCACCTTCCAGGGCCTAAAGGGGCTCCAGGAGAGCTGGAGAGGGACTGGGGACAAGGGATAGAGGGACAGGACACAGGGAATGGCTTCCCACTGCCAGAGGGCAGGGATGGATGGGATATTGGGAAGGAATTGTTCCCTGTGAGGATAGTGAGGCCCTGGCAGAGGGTGCCCAGAGAAGCTGTGGCTGCCCCTGGATCCCTGGCAGTGTCCAAGGCCAGGTTGGACACTGGGGCTTGGAGCACCCTGGGATAGTAGAAGGTGTCCCTGCCTATGGCAGGGGTGGAATTGGATGGGATTTAAGGATCCCTTCCAACCCAAACCATTCCAGGATTCTGTGATTCTCTGTCTTCCCTTGATGGATTCTACAGGGGAATATTTGCCCCTCCCCCTGCTTGGTGCAAAGGAACTCGGGAACTAAAACTCAAAACTTCTACCAGCCAAGAGCTACAAACTCTTCTGTTTATCCTTCATTATAATCACCCTTCCATCCATCACCTTTTTTCTTCTATCATCCTTTTTCTTTTCTCTATTATCCCTTTTTCCCCCTTTCCCCTCCATGCTCTCCTCCCTTGGTGCCCATTACCTGCTCCTCCAGAGGCACAAACCTCTCCCCAGACAAACATTCTCAGTTTGGAGACCTGCTGGTTCCATTTCTAACCCCAACATTAACCCTGAAACCCGTCTGATTTCTTTCCCAGCTGCTTTAACAGAACATCCTCCCTCTAACTACAAACCTCGACCAGCAGAGAGAGATCTAAAAATGGGGAAAAAATCAGGGATTCTCCACGCTGCTGTCAAAGCCGAGCAATTCAAGATGAAAGCACTGAAACTCCCATCCTCCTCCACTCCCACACCTCACCACAGAGCATAAAGGGACATTTCAGGCCTGGAAGTGCCTCTGTGTGACCAGAGAGCAGCTGAGAACCCAGGGGAAGGTGCCAGCACGTCCTGCCACCGGTGGTTTTATCTGCACCATCATTCCCAGCTGCCATCCCACACCCAGCCTCTCCAGGGCTGAACGAGCCCAGCACTGGACTTTTGCAGGCCAAAACATCATTTTCCTCTTTCAAAAGGCCTTGATTACGTTAAAAGACCCTTGGAGGGTGGAGACTCCCCAGGCGGGAGGCAGCCAGAATTCCCGGGTTCCTCTCTAATCACTGTGCAGAGCTAAATCGAGGCTTTCCAGTCTTCTTGGAGAAATTTGTAGGCGAGGCACCGGAAAGGCTCCGGAGGCTGCCGTTGCATTTCGATGCCGTTCATCCATTATGGATGAAGAGGTTTTATGTAAGAGTCGTTCCCTGGCCAGGCTGTCCCGGGCTGCAGATGGCAACTCCCGGAGCACGGGCAGGAGGAGGGAGAAGGGACACGGAGCTGGGATCGCTGCTTTTCTCCTGACAACTGGGACCACTCAGCTTCCCAGGAACAATAAAAAAAAACCCTTCCAGCACTTAATAAAACCTTGTCCTCCCTGCAAGGTACATCCTGCTGTGTGAAATATGCATAAAGCCTCTGTTTGGACAAGGATCATGCTGTGTTTTTTGGATGCAAGAACACCTCTCTGTGGCAGCTTTGCACCTGGTGGGTAAGAGGGACTTTCCACGGCAGCATTTCCCTCCCATCCTCTTGGATAATGCTCTGACCACATTTCCCCTGTGGCCGGTGAGGCAGCCAAGCCTCGCTTGCTCTGCTCTCTTTAAACAGGAGGATTAATTAAGCCGGAGAGTTTGCTAATGCACTGTTAGATCTGTCCACAGACAAGGCAGGGAAATGAACCACAGTTAATTAGCAAAGGTATTATTAACAAAACAACCGGATCAGAACCTGCCTGGATGGATAATCTCTGACTGTGCCTCAGCTCAGCCCTAGAAAGCTTGTTAGAGTGGCTTTGGACATCTCTTTTATTTTCTCCTCTTGATTCTGCCATCCAGCACAGAGGATTCCCACATATTTGTTCATTCTCCTGCAGGGACAGCAAACAGACAAGGGAATGTTGACCATGCCCTGCTGTCCCCCTGCCCTGGTGTTTGCAGAGCCCACAGTGCCTGGCTGCTGGAGAGGCCGGCGTGTTTCCACGTCTCCATGCTCTTGGATAGGCCACGGGAAATGTTCAAAGCCCTGCAAGGCTCTTCTGGCTCTCCACAACTCCCTGACAGGAGCAGGGAGACAGGTGGGGGTCGGGCTCTGCTCCCAGGGAACAGGAACAGGAGGAGAGGGAACGGCCTCAGGTTGCACCAGAAGAGGATTAGATTGGATATTTGGGAAAATTTCTTCACCAAAAGGGTTGTCCAGCCCTGGCACAGCTGCCCAGGGCAGTGCTGGAGTCCCCATCCCTGGAGGGATTTCAAATCCGTGTGGATGTGGCACTTGGGGACAGGGGTCAGTGGTGGCCTTGGCAGTGTTGGGGGAATGGATGAACTCAACGATGTTTCTTTCTTTTCCAAACCAGATAATTCTCTGATTTTACAGTGGGAGGAGATGGGCCACAGGGAGAGAGGCCACCACTTTTCAGCAGAACTTCCCACAGACAAAGCCCTTCACAGTGAAAGTGCCTCAAAGTCAAAAGGACATCTCATCATCCTTAAAAAGGCCAAGAATTGGTATAAACACACAGGTCAGGGGTGTCACTGCCAGGTTTCCCCTGAGGAGCCCCATCATAGCTGGACCAAATCAGAGGCTTTACACTCTCCTGTAACTCTTCCTGTAACACCTCACCCACACAAGAACAGCCCCTGTACAGCCCATTTCCATGGGAAGTGGCATTTTTCCAGCTGAAGCCGCCCCTCAGTGAGTGGAGGACACTGTGCTGCCCACCCCGTGCTCTGTGACTGCTCCCTCATGTCCCCACTGTGACCCTGCCACTGCTGCAGATCAGAACATCTTCACTGTGCTCAGCAGCAGCAGCTGCAGCTCTGCCTTCCCTTCCCCCCTCAGAGCTTTCACTGCTTGCAGAAGCTCTCCATGGGTAGAAGTGTCAATTTGCATCACCTTCCACTCAATTTGAGGCTCCCAGCACTTCTCCCAGAGTGGGTATTCCCAAAATACGTGGGACTCACTGAAGCAACAGCGAAGCAGAGCCAGGGCAGAACAGCTCCTGTGCTTTCCAGGATTTTCTCATCTTCCTCACAAACTTCACCAAGTGGCCTTGAAATATCACAAGGCTGCAAATAAAAAGACTGAGGGTAAAACCTCAGCCTGGGGAGAAAGTGGCTGCTCATTTCTCCTCCTGGTTTGCTCCTCCCATCAGTTGTTTTGTTTTTGCTCTGGGATTTCCTGCACTTTCCTGTATACAGGAATTTCCTGTACAATCCTGTAGGTTTGTCTACGCCTTCTTCAGAATCCAGGGCAGCCTGTTCATATCCACTGGGACATCCAAAAATTCAGATGGAGTTTTAGCCCCCCTCAGCTCAGCCGAGTTTGTGTCTCAACCTCTGACACCTCTGGACAGGTAAACCTGACTTTTGATACTGGGAGAGCCTTTTGCTGTCTGAAAACCGTTCTGAAGGCACAATGCTTTGTGCATCCCAAGGGAATCCCAAGGGAATCTGGGGTAGCCAGAGTCAAAGGATCAAACAGCCAAAGGGAAGGGACTGAACCCCCTGCACCCAGGAAAACAGGCAGCAGGGATCTCTGCAATTCCCTGCTCCTGGAGTTTGCTCTTATCTCAGCATCTGCTCTTCCTTCCTCCCACAGTGGCTCGAGGACCAGCCTGAGATGGGAGGTGAGTTTCCTTAAGACCCATTCCAGGAAAATCTAATTCCTTTTAGACAAGAACGAGAAGGTGGGGAGCTTTGGGATGAGCTGCAGGACATGGGATGGGTGGAGGCAGGGCCGAGTTAGAATCACAGAATCATGGAATGGTTTGAGCTTTGGCTTAAAGCCCATCCAGTGCCACCCCTGCCATGGGCAGGGACACCTTCCACTATCCCAGGTTGCTCCAAGCTCCATCCAACCTGGCCTTGGACACTTCCAGGGATCCAGGGGCAGCCACAGCTTCTCTGGACACCCTGTGCCAGGGCCTCCCCACCCTCACAGCCAGGAATTCCTTCCCAATATCCCATCTAAACCCTTTCTCTTTCAGTTTAAGCCCAGGCTGGCTTCAAGGCAGGACAGGTCCATGGTAAACATTGGAGATAAAGCCAGTGGGTGATCAGAGCTCATTTTCTTGTACCTGTGGCTGCTTTCAGCATCCAGCACCTGCTGTCTGGCAAGATCCATGAGTCCAGGGAGCAGGGAAAGGAGAAACACCACACAGAGACACATTCCCATCTGCTTGTCTCCAGCAACAGGCAGAAGCAGTTGGAAGAAAGCAACATTTTCAGCTGAGGTGACAAGTTGTGGCATAGGACATCACAGCGAGGCACAGCCAGCCCCTCTGGGCTCAACCCCAACCCGCCCCTCTGCTCTGCCCTCCACAAACCCCCGGGGGAAATCACCAGAATCCCAGCGGAGAGGACAAACATGCAGGGCTCAAGCACTGCAGCCATGAAAGAAGTCAAGATCTCCCAGCTGGAGGATGAAATCAGCCCAGGGATGGCAAAAAGATGCAATTCCCTGCCAGTCCTCTTCCTAGGTATTTACAAAGCTGCTGTGTTCTGGTGCCTGGCAAGTTCAGAGGAACCTTTTCACCTCCAAGTGTGGAGCTCACAATTAATAAATCTCCTTTTACTCCATGAACATGGAGCCATCCTCCAGCTTTGGAGGGTGTTTCCAGCAACCGTGTGTGCATTTAAAAACGAAACAAAACAAAACGATTAAAATGGACTTTTTAACATTAAAATTAAAATTGTAAAAATTAAAATAGACACTAAGGTTTCAAGTATGAAAAACCAGGGATGCAAATGACCACGATCCAGGTGTAATTAAGCACTGATGAGCATCTCTGGGGTTGAAGGATGCTCAGGTCCCCCAGCACATCACGGAAGGTTGTTAGAAGGAGGCAGCTGGCAAGAGAGGCAGGTATTTTTTTCCCGTCACGAAGCCAGCAAGTCTCCTCTTCCACAGCAATTATTTGCCTCAGACGCCTAAAAATATAATGCTCTGGGATTTGCAAAACTTTTATTTTTTAAAACAAAGTGAACGCTTTGAGCTCTTTAGTCGTGAGTCAAGTCAGCGCTTGCGTGGATTTTGTCTCAGCTCCATCCCAAAGCCTACCCAAAGCCCTGGTTCAGATTTAAGTCTGCTGTGGATTGTTTTGGGCAACCCCGTCACTGTGGAGGTGTTAAATCCCAGTTTTTGTTAACCTCGGCTTTGCTGCCACCGCGCAGGTGCCGAGGGGAGGGGAGGCAGCGGAGCCCCCGCGTTAATGAAACGCCAAATCTCGAAGCGCTCGCAGCCGGTCTCCGCTTGTCACCGAAAATATCCCGAAAATATCCCCATGGCAGCAGCTGCAGAGCTGGTTTTAGCTCCAGGCGTGCCTGCAGCCCACGCGAGCCCGCGGCTCCTCTGCAGGATGCAGGCTGGGTGCTCTGCTGCTGGGTGCTGGCAGCAGGGCTAATGAGCACTAATCTCTGCTTTATTACCATTTAATCTTTTTGTCCAAGCTCCTGAGGGAAGCAGGGTTGTCTGTGTCGCTCCCCTCCTGCTCACCCCTCTCCTCTGCTTTGATCTTTGCCACCTGTTGACCGGTTTCAATGGAATGGAGTGGAAATATCCAGCAAAGGGATGCATTTGAGAAGATAAGAGCCCTTCCAGGCATCACCACTCACAGGGGATGAGCATCGTGAGCCAGACTCCGGCTTGTGAAGAGCATTCATGTTTCTCATGTTCCCCAGGGGCAGATTTTCATTTTCCTCCTCAAAAGCCTCTCCAGCAGTCACGGAGTCACAGAATCATAGAATCACAGAGTCATGGGATGGTTTGAGTTGGAAAAGACTTTAAAGCTCATCTTGTTCCACCCCCTGCCATGGGCAGGGACACCTTCCACTATCCCAGGTTACTCCAAGCCTCGTTCAGCCTGGCCTGGAATGTTCCCAGAGACAGGAACTTCTCTGGGCAACTTGCACCAGTGCTTTAACATCCTCAGTGTAAAAAATTTCACTCTAATACCTCATCTAAATCTCCTTTCAGTTTCAAACCATCAGCCTTTGTCCTGTGGCTACAGACCCAACCAAAGGCCTGTCCCCATCTCTCCCAGGAGCCCCCTTTAAGTGCTGAAAGGCCACAACAAGGTCTCCCTGGAGCCACCCTTCCTCTGCCTCCAGGGGTACCGCGCGTCCCCAGCCTGTCTCACCAAGGAGGGAGGGGTGGCCACGGGTTTGTTTTTCAGTGTTGTTCGGAGATCCCAAAGCTTGGGGATGTGTGAGTCACTCCCAGCTCCAAACCCACCCGTGCCATTTCAGGAGCTCTTCCCAGGGAGTTTGTTCGGCTGCTTGGCTTCCAGCTCCCGATCTGCCGCTCCCAGGCATGTGCTCTGCAATCTGTGGGAGGAAAGGCTTTCTCAGATCCTCCTGGGTTTGCCCTGAGCTCCTCAAGAAGCTGGGAAAAGGATAAAACAGAGCGTTTCCTGCCAGCAGAGGGGATTTGACCTGGCACTTAACCCACAGCCTGCAGAACAGTCACTGGAGAGGAAAGAAAGGACGGAGAGGAAACGCACAAATCCTGTTCCATTCCGTATGCCCGGGCTCCCAGCGAGGAAATCCAGTGCCAATGAATTATACAAATGCTTATGCAATTAGAAGGAGCTACAGTCAGTCCTCCTGCAGCCAAAAATAGCAGTGTGCACCAGCAAAGGGCCTGCCTGCCTTCACATCTCCTTAGGAGCAGAAAACACTCCGGGGCTGCCGAGTGGGAGAAGCTTCAGACAGAACAAAACATCCATGGCTGGGAACGCTGGAGGGCAACGAGACACAGGGGTGGAACACACAGTGTCCTCCTTCCCAACAAGTGTCTTGGAACCATGGAATCGTGGAGTGGGTTTGGCAGGAAGGGACTTAAAGACCATCCAGTTCCACACCCTGCCATGAAGGGACATCTTCCACTATCCCAGGGTGCTCCAAGCCCCAGTGTCCAACCTGGCCTTGGACACTTCCAGGGATCCAGGGGATCCAGGGGCAGCCACAACTTCTCTGGGCAAACTCTGCCAGAGCCTCATCATCCTTAAATTCAAGTCACTGAATGATCTTTAAGGTCCCTCCAACCCAAACCACTCTGGGATTCTATGAAAGATACCCCTGAAATTCTCCCCGAAGCATCTACACTCTCAAGCGGGAAAAGGTTGGAAAATAGGCCACTCCCAGCCCATTGTCTGGGACAATTATCCAGATTGATGAGAAAGGGGACAGGATTGCCACGGGACGGGACTGAGCACAGCTCTAACCCCTGCTGGCCTTTGGGCAGAGAGATGTGGGCGTTTAACCTGAATTCTGTCATCTTCAAAAGAGGTTTTGGAGACACCCACCGTGTGTGCTGGCCAGGGCATGGAGAGGAGCCTGGAGGAGAAGGGAAGCAGAAGTGCCATCTGGGCTTGGCAGAGACGCTCCTGAGATCCCTGTTCTTGGCACATCCCAGCACTGCCAAGGCCTTCCAGGATAAAGTGGCAACAAACCAAAGATGCCAACTCAGCTGCACTTGGCCCAAGGTGCAGAGCGGGGTGGAAGGGGGCCAGGAGCGCTCTGGGAGTCCGTGGAAGTCACCGGAGATGTGAAATCCTTCCTGGCAGCAGCGCTGCTGCCGGGGGGGAGGAGGACGGCTGCGAGTCCCAGAAATGCCACCGTGGCAGGAAGATGATGAGGTGGGAAGATGTCAAGGTGGTACACACCATTCCTGAACAACTTTATGAAAAAAAGATGGAAAGGCAAGTGAGCAGAAGGTGGTCTTCTTCTGGTCCATCCCAGGGTGGGAAATATCCCATGGACACATCTGCATCCACAGAGGTTGAAAATCACTGCCTGAAAACTGGCCAACGGCAAGGCTTGGAGATGGCAACTGGGCCTGGATGTGCAATCAGAGCTGGAAAAGCCACCTTTCCCACCTGTGTCACACCTGACAGCCTCCCATTGTGACAGCACAGAAACCTTTCTCGTGAGAAAAATTTATTTGTTTATGTAAACAAAGATAAAGGTGTTTGAGCTCTCATGGATCCAGGTGGCCAATTGGCTGCAGGAGGCACACAGCTAATGGCCAATCATGGGAGAGTCCATTTTGTATATAAAAGCTGAATTTAATAAATAAATTAACCTCTTTTGCCATTTGATCTCGACCTCTTCTTGTTTCGACATCGGCTCAACAGCGATATCCCATTATTCCTGAGCTGGCTCCTGGCACAACGATCAGGCTGCCAAACCACAGCCCTGCACTGCGGACACTGCGCTGTGGGCGTCCCAACATTGGTGAGACCCCACATGGGTGATGGTGGCACTGACAGAAATCACCCTGTCCCCAGGGCCTGCCCCAAAGAGGGACCAACAAGATTCCTGGGATTTATGGCACAGTCCAAGGGCGGTCACTTGGTGCAAAATTTCACATCTCAGCTTGTCTGGGAATAAGAACAGAGGCTCCAAGCCTCTCTCTGTCCCCTCTGTTTACTATTTGGGAGGGGGAGGTGTTGCACGCAGCAGGATCTCTCCAGCCTGCCAGGGAATTGATGTCAAAGTTTTGTTGGTGCAAAAAACATATTGGGGTAGATAATGTTCTTGCTGACAAGCCAGATGTCAAAACATGGCAGGATAATGTTACTGAAAGCCTCAACTGCTCTAAAAGGGAAGTGAAGAGATGATTGTTCCTTCGTTAGACATCAAAATTTGATGGCATATCACCATGACTGAAAGGCTCATGAATGCTTAAAATAAAACAGGGATGAAAGCTGCCTGGGATATCGGCTGGGGAGTTTCCTGGGAGAAGCTGACCACGTTTGGTCTCTGTGTGCACGCTCAGAGCCAGGAGACGGGCAGGGCTGTTGTGAGCTCTGCACACCTCTGGCAAGAGCTGATCCACCACAGGCGAGTCCAGACAACAGAATCAGAGAATCATTTAGGCTGGAAAAGCCCTTTAAGATCATCCAGTCCAACCGCTTTCCCAGCACTGCCAAGGTCACCATTAAATCACATCTCCAAGTGCCACATCCACACATCTTTTAAATCCCTCCAGGGATGGGGACCCCACCACTGCCCTGGGCAGCTGTGTCAGGCATGGACAACCTTTTCAGTGAAGAAATTCTTCCTAATATCCAACCTAAACCTCCCCAGTGCAAGCAAAGGTCTGTCTAAACCCGTGTTGGCCAGCAGCCCACAGTGGGTGGCTTTAGGACCACATGAGAGCTGCAAAGTCTGGGACAGGGACAAGCAGCCTTTCCCAGGACACACCACTGTGGTCCCTCACTGGAATTGCCACAGCAGAGCTCTCTCAGTCCACTTCTTGTGCTGTCCCCTGGGCTCCTGAATGTCCCCAAGGAAGGCTGGTGAGCAGCTTTGCTCATGGCAGGTCACAGGTTGCCTCTAGAAGATGAATTGGACTGAGACACCAAGGTTTTTTCTTCTTCCCAATATCTAATCTAAATCTTCCCTCTGTCAGTTTGAAGCCATTCCCCCTTGTCCTGTCACTCCATGTCCTTGCTCAAAGTCCCTCTCCAGCTCTCCTGGAGTCCCTTTAGGTATTGGAAGGACCAACAGCAGCTCAGTCAAAGGAGTCACTGATTTTGTGACACCTCTGTGACCCTGGTCCTGTGACAGAACTGCTGTGCTGGGAGCACCAGAGAGCTGTGAATCATCAGCTGGATCATATCTTGTTGTCCTGCCAAGGTTGTAAGGAAGTGAGAATCCTGAAAAACATAAAAATGAGAGGGTTTGGGTTGGTTGTTGCGGCTTTTTTTTTTTCCTGAACAAATGTTGTACTATTCAACTTTAATTTTACAAGCACAGAATCATGGAATGATTTGGGTTGGAAGGGACATTAAAGACCACCCAGTGCCACCCCCTGCCATGGGCAGGGACACCTTCCACTATCCCAGGTTGCTCCAAGCCCCATCCAGCGTGGTCTGGGACACTTCCAGGGACACTTAACAAAGATTTCATAGGGGAAGGACTTGCACATCCTTTGGTTACCAAACCTGTTTGCAAACCACAACCCAGAGGGTGCTGCGATTTGATGGGAAGCTACTGGGAATGGAGGGAATTGTCTGCCTGGTTTGGCAGGGAGAAGCCTTTGCTCTGTGCAAACTCAAAGGCCTGGAAAGCCCAAGTTGTGCTGCACAAGATCTGTTTCCCTCTTGTGCCACACTGCTCCTAGACTGCTGTCTGAACGAGCTCGATGGATGATGCCAGAAGGATAATACTGGGCAGATGGACATAAACCACTGCTGAGCCTTGCCCAAAACAACAGGCAGAAATATCTGCCGTGATTTACAGGCAGAGACCTGTAAATCCTGCCCACAGAGGGGCTCAGGTTAAATCAACACCAAGGACCAGGGGACTCGGCCCAATTCCCCAGCATTTCCTGCCCAGACCAATGTGCCAAACACCAGCCTGAGCTCTGCCATGACAAACACCACCCCAGGGTACCATCCAGAGCAATCATCATCCTCTTTACGAGCCACAGCACCAGCAGCAACTGTTGAGGCTGCTTTTGAACTTTGCTGGTGTCATTTATCTGCATTCAGTGCTCCACGCCCCATCTGTCTTGCACAGGTTTTCTCTTGACATCAGCCCTTCGTGGAATTTCTTTATCAGCTTCACCGTGTCTCTCAGAACAAAGGCAACCTGCCACGGCTCTTCCAGGAGGCTTTGTAGCAAAATAAAATGGAAATGATCCTGTTCTTAAAGCTTTACCCACCTCGGGAGTGATTTATGGGTGTTGCCGGACGCACGCAGAGATAAATCTCAGTCAGTTACGCCTGGCTCGTCTCCTGAACGCCTCTGAAGTAAAGAAGGAGAAAAAGAATCCAAACATAAAACTACAGCAAAGACCAGCTCAGAAAAGGGGGGGGATTTTTGAGGTGACCCATCCTGCAGGAGCTCAACAGCTGTGAGGGAAGCTGTAGGTGCCATCTCCCCATTTTAGAGATCAGCAAACAGAGGGAGGTAGGAAATGCTGTTCCCACTTGCTTATGAAAGGGTTAATGGATTTAAAGAAATTAATAGTTAGAAGTGCCAGATAATAATCCTTGCTGCCACAGTTCCCCAGTATTAGAAATTCCTTCACTCTGTAAAGCAAAAAGCAACAGGACTGTGCACTGGGTGCAAGTTTCAGCTCAAGCTCCCACATCTTCCCAATCCCAAGTGATTTCCTTCCACTAAAAAGGGAAAAAAATACCAGACCACACATTTAGAGCACAGCAATTCTGACATCCTCCAGCACTGGCTGCCCTGGGCACACCAGACAGGCTCCCACCATGACAAGAGCACTCTTTTGGTGCTCCCAGCACTGGTGTAACCACCCTGGCTATTCCCTGCGGTTGGGGTTGTCCCCACGACAAACACAAATCTGGAAGCCCAGAGCCACAGCAGATCTGAGAGTGCTGACCACACCTGCCCAGAAAACCCGGAGCAGAGCAGCCCCACTGTGCACACAGAACAAAACCCAGCTGGAGATGGAGGCAGGATGGGATGTGGGGCTCGAGGATCCTCAGCCTTGATCTGTTCCGCCCTGGAAGCTCAGCCCCAGGAGCCCTCAGCAACCCCGTGTCCCTGTTAATGGTTAAACAGAATTAGTTAAAACATGCAAAAGGAGCTCCTAACACAACTGAGAGTGCTTTCAAACCCCTTTTGCTCGCCTGGGAGCAGCACTGATACGAACCTCCCATCCTTAATTTCATGCTAAGAAGTATTTTGGTGCTGATCAGAAAACAAAGCAGGGAGTGGAGCTGGTGCACACAGAGGCATTCAGTGGATTTGTTCCTAAATGATCTCCTGTTCCTGAACACCTCACAGAGACGCAGCCCCCACAACCTCCTCCCAAACGCTCTTTACGTGGAAGCCCTAAAACAGCAGGCAGAGCATTTTCTCCATTTCCCAGTGATGAGGAGCAGTTTATTCATCAGCTGTCGCTTTTCACCACTTCCTTTTAGGGTGTTTCAGACACCTTTTCAGGAAAATACACCTGGGAACGCTCTTAATCACCCACATGCTTCACTAGGGGTTTTTACACTGAGCTGGGAAGGTGACACCCTGTTACACCCTCGCTGTGCCTGGGGACCAAGAGGAGAAGGGATTGATGCAAGGCCACCCAGGCTGGCTCTGGAGGGATCTTTGGACGCTGTGAGGATGATTTAGTTACAGACTGTGCTACACCACTGCCCTGGGCAGCTGTGCCAGGGCTGGACAACCATTTCTGTAAAGAATTTTCCCCTAATATCCAACTTAAACCTGCCCTGGCACAGCCTGAGGCTGTTTCTTCTCATCCTGAATGCAACGTACTCCCACATGGTCTCCATCCTGGATTGCACCAGGGAAAGTGATCCAGAACCCTCCTGCTGCAAGAAGCCCCCCTTTGGCAGGGGATGTCATCAGGTTTGATGGCAGCTGTCCCCACAGCCCCAGACCCAGCTCCCCTCTCACATCTCCCAGCCCCTCTCAACATCTCTTGTTCCTCTGCTCCTCTCCTCTGGAACCCTACGGAATTCATGTTCCACATGGGTCAGGCAGCATCAGTTGGCCAAAAACCCAGCTGAAGCTTCCTGAGGACACCTGGGGACCTTCTGGCCCTGTGTTATCCCCACTCAGCTCAATCCTGGATAAATACCAGAGCCAGGCTGAGCACCAACCCGGAGAGGAGCGGATGGAGGTCCCAGGAGGGGCAGGGAGTGAGAATCACGGACTCCCACTCCACCCAGCCCTGATTTTCAGACACTTGTCTCCATCACACCTCACTTCTCACCCACACAGCCCAGGAGAGAAAAGCAAATCAGCCACATCACACCAAAAAAACCATTCCTTTGCTTTCAGCACTGAAAAATGAAAAGCTCCTTGGCCTCTGAGTGAAAGGAAGTTTTCCCACACAATAGCTCAGATCCCATTAAAGCATTGACAAGCAACCACTTTGTGCTTCACTTAAAATTTAGCCAGGAGGGAAAATATTACTTTGGATGGCAAGAAGAGATTGCTTTTAATTGAAACTCTTTCTGCGCTGAACTGCTGTTGACACTCAGTTTTCAATTAACAGTTCCACGGGTTTTAGTTCAGTTCAAGTCGAGGCTGTAAAGCGAGAAAAAAAAAAGGAAATAAAATCAAATCAAATCAGATCTCCTGGCTGATCTTGGAGAAGTTCAAAGGGATTTAAATGCAAGTCTGTGTGGGTTTTTTCCTTCATGTCCTTGACTCAGGAGTGTTCTGCCATTTCCAAGGTCACCTTCCCAATCCACTGAAGGACTGAGGGTGGAGGGATCTCTGAGGTCTTGAGTCCAACCCTTGGGGTCAACTTGAAGGTCAGAGCTGGTTGCCCAGAGGCTTTTCCAGGTGGGATGAACATCTCCAGCAGAGGTGGCAGCACAGCTTTGGGGGGAGGTTTGGGACATCCAGGTTTGGCTGTGCCCACCCTTGGTGTGGGAGCCGTGGCCACGCATCCCTAAGGAACAACAGCCTAGGACAGGGTGGGGAAAACACGTTTCTGACAATGGAGAAAGGTGCAAATCAGGTGAAATCACCTCAGGCACAAATTTAACAGAATTGCACTAAAAATGCTTCATACGGGCAAAGTGGGAAAACCCCTTGGTTTTATTTCTAGAGATGCATTTAAGTGGTGGCCCTGGCAGTGCTGAGTTAATGCTTGGACTCAATGATCTTTTCCAATCCAATGATCTTTTCCAACCCAAATGATTCTGTTCTGTACATAAAGTCAAGGATTTACTCTTGGTATAACTGGAACCACAAGTCTGCGTTCACAAAAAGTATAAAAATAATTTTAGAAAGGAAACAAATTAAAAATTAAAAAAAATCCAAGCTGTTTTCTGGCAGTTTCCTCCAACATTCCTATGTGTGAAAAAAGTCTTTCCTCACCCAGCAGCATGGCCAGGGAGGTAATTTCAAGAGGAATTGCTCCAGCCAAGAGCAGGAAGATGCTGGAAGAAGTTTGCTCCCGGCAAAGCCTCTCCATGGGAAAAATATTTGGAGAGGAGCAGCCCCGGCAAAGCCCAGCCCTCAAAGTGGTCCAAGCTGCAGTCAGCAACTCTTCCCAAAAACATCAATCTCCTCATTACAGCCCGGTTCAAGCACTGGAGCTTCCATTGTCTTCGGTCCCCGGAGGTCAATAAAAGGCACGTCCTGATCGTCCTGATCGTTGGGCAATTATTTGAGTCGTTGTAATGACGTGGCAATGGGCTGTGAAGGCAAAACAAGATGCTCCAGGCTGCGTTTGTCCCTTTTCCTTTCCATCCCTGGTGATAAAAGTGAAACTCTCCCAGGTCCTGCAAGCTATTTGCTCTCATATATTACATATATTACATTTATTACATTTCTTACATTTCTTACATTTATTACATATATTACATATTACATACCCACAGACCCAGACAGAAGTGCAGCTTCATCTCTTAAATTCTGTGCAGGTTGTTCGCCACCGTTTTGGTGAGGTTTCTTTTTCACCCCTGAAAAAGGGAAAAGTTGATCTTACTTGTGGATTTTTTGCTTCCCTTTAGTAAAAAAGGATGATTTTAAAATTGTGCCAGAGAGGTTTATGTACCACAGGCAGTTACGTGGTCTTAAAATCGTCCTTGCTTTTGATCTAAATTGTCTATCCCACAGCACATCCAGGTGGGATTTCAGCCCTCTGGAATTCAGGTGCCTGGATTCTGTGGCCAGCCCCGCCAGAAACTCACCCCATGCCCCTGAGAAGGTCACCCAGGCTTAGATTTGGGTGGGAAACCTCACCCTGGAGGCACAGAAAGACAGAATCATTGAGGCTGGTAAAGATCTCAAAGATCACCAAGTCACCCCAGCACCACCTCCAAGCTCACCACTAATCCACGTCCTCAAGAGACACATCCACGTGGTTTTTGAACACTTTCAGGGATGGTGACTCCACCACTACCTTGGGCAGCCTGTTCCAGTGTTGGACAACCATTTCCATGTCCTGGTTTGCAAGCAATTTGATGTGAACAATTTCATGTGCCTCCATCTGTTCCACGTGTCAATATTGCAGAATATTTGAGGTGGGAGAAAGGTTTTGGAGGTCTCCAGTTCAACTTTTGGATCAAAGACGAGTCCTCTTCTAACACCAATTTATTGCCCTAGGTCATGTCCAGCAGAATTTGAATATCTCCAAGGATGGATGTGACAGCACAGAAACCTCTTTCTCATGAGAAAATCTATCTGTTTATAGTAAACACAAGATAAAGTGTTCAGAGCTCCCTTGGAACAGGCGGGAATTCCTGTGGCAAATCAGCCCCAGGGGGCGGAGGGCTGTGGCCATTCCCAGTAAATGTTCATTTTGTATATAAAGCTGCATTTAAATAAATAATTTCTTTTTCTCGGCAATTGCTCTCGTGTGCCTCTCGTTTCGACGTCCGCTCAACAGCGACAGATGGAGAATCCACAGCCTCTCTGATCCCCCTTTTCCTATGTTTGACCACTCTCACAGTGGAAAACTTCCTCTTGCATCTCATTGGATTTGTCACCTCCTGTCTTTCCCTGTGCACTTCTGAGAGTCCATCTTGTCTATAACCCTCCTTGAGGGGCTGTAGACACAATTTGGATCCACATTGGACCTTCACCTTTTCTCTACCAGTTTGTCACCTCTCCTGCAGCCAGAGAGGGGACACTGGCTGTGCTTGGGGACACACCTGCACTTCCCACGGGCACTCCACCACTTGGATGATCTCACAGATCCCGGAGGATTGGTCTGAGTGAGCTACAGGAACGTTTGGGCTCTTCTGGCCTGAATATTTTTGGAACTGTCAAAAGCAGCTCTGCAGCAAATGGTGAGGTTGTTAAAAGCTGGTATTTCGCACCGAAAGCAGGCAGGTTTAGTTTGGATATTGGAAGAAATCCTTCCCTGGGAGGGTGGGGAGGCCCTGGCACAGGGTGCCCAGAGAAGCTGTGGCTGCCCCTGGCTCCCTGGAAGTGTCCAAGGCCAGGCTGGATGGAGCTTGGAGCAACCTGGGACTGTGTGAGGTGTCCCTGCCCATGGCAGGGGGTGGCACTGGATGATCTTTAAGGTCCCCTCCAATCCAAACCATTCCATGATTTTGTGATTCTGTGCTGTGGGAATTGGTGGGTTCCCCAGTAATGAAGTTCAGTCCACTTGATTTATTCTCTGGATCAGGATGTGCAGCAAGAAATAAAAAAAAAAACAGAAAAGGAAGAGAAAAAGGAGGAAGAAGGGGGGATGTGAATCCAGCACGGAAAAGCTGATGTACAGTGGCAAAATGTGTCTGCTCAGCTCTTCACTGGATTTCTTCCATTTGAATTTGAATGGAGAAGGATGTAATTCACTGTGATATCGTAGTTCTGGTGTCCAGCGTGGGTGGAAGAAGATGTGCATGAGAAGAGAACTCCAAAGATAACAGCAAATTTTGGAAAGAATTTTTTAAAATGCCATTAGAAGTGGAGGTGGCCATGCAGGCCCTGGATACAGGTCATGGGGATGGGTGAGTATCCAAGGTGAGGCATGGCCAGGAGTTCCTCCTGTCAGTCTTCCAGAGCTTTCCATCCACACATCCTAGGCAGGACCAGATCACTGCTGCTCCGCTGCTCTCCAAGCGTGTGCCTGCACTTTTCCCCATCCCTGACATAGCTTCTATATTTATTTTAAAAAAAAAAACAAAACCAAAACCAAACAAAGTAAAAAAGTTTTGTTTTGCTGATTTTGTTTTTTAACAGGGCCTAACCAAACTCCAGATAATGACAAACAAGTGAGCAAGACTCTGGCACAAGCAAACGAGATTTAATCTGTCAGCCCGTGGGCGGCTGGAGCAGGATAGCGCTGGCTGTATTTTCTTAAGGTGGCTCTTTCCATCCCTGGAGCTGCTTAAAATAAAGCAGATGGGAATACAGAATTATCCTCGATGCTGAAATATGGTGCTGCATGCAGGAAATGTTGCTTTTTGTGGAGTCTCCGCTCTGACACACTAAATCCACAGCAGCCCCTCAAGCACTGACTGGAAAATGATCGCCCAGAATTCAGTGGCAGTGCTGGAGACAGGGAGTCAGTTCCCCCGGGATGTTTGAGCCTGATTTAGGGGTTCAGGGGGTTGAAATGTATGAGGAGGGGTCACCTGAACTCGATGAAAAGAAGAAGCCTTGGGTAGCTCACTGATAGAACCCAGAAATCCCTCACTCGGCGTGGGTTGCTCAGGGCTGTGGGGTGTGAGAGCTCCTGGTCCATGCTGGGATCCAGCCAAGAGCTCATTTAAGGGACCTGGACCAAAATCATGGAGCTGTTCAAGTCACCCCATGAGCCAGGAGGTGGCAGTGGCTGCTCTCCTCAAGGTCCTGTTGCATTTTTTTGCTTTCCTCTGACCCAGACTGTGCTGGGGAGGTAAAGGTTCAGCTTGATTCACACCACAGACCTGGTGCATTAAAGCAATGGGTCACAGCAGGGTGGGCAGACAGACAGAACCACCGAACCACAGAATGCCAGAACCACACAATCATGGAATCACAGAATCCCAGAATTGTTAAAGTTGGAAAAGCCCTCTAAGATCAGCGAATCTAACCATTCCCCCAGCACTGCCAAGGCCACCACTAAACCACCCCCAAATGCCACATCCACAGGGTTTTCGAATGCTTTCAAGGATGGTGACTTCACCACCTCTCTGGGTATTCTGTGCCAGGGTTTGACAGCCATTTCCATGAAGCAATTTTCCCAAATATCCAATCTAATCCTCTTCTGGCCCAGCCTGAGGCTGTTTCCTCTCCTCCTGTCCCTGTTCCCTGGGAGCAGAGCTCGACCCCCCCGGCTGCCCCCTCCTGTCAGGGAGTTGTGCAGAGCCACAAGAGCCCCCTGAGCCTCCTTTTCTCCAGGCTGAGCCCCTTTCCCAGCTCTCTCAGCTGCTCCTGCTGCTCCAGACTCTTTCCCAGTTCCATTCCCTTCCCTGGACATGCTCCAGCCCCTCAATATCTTGTTGGGAGGGGCTCAAAACTAAACCCACGATGTTTGTCCTCTCTCTGCAGGCAAAGGAAAAGCCAGGAAAGGTGAAGTGGCTTGGGAGTGCCATGGGAGAAAGGGATGAGCACAACTCCATCAATGACAGGACCCTGAAAGGGCAACGCTCTCAAGGATGCTCAGGGTGGGATTGTTGGGGTGTCCTGAGCAGGGCCAGGAGTTGGACTCCAGGATCCTTGTAGGTCCCTTCCATCTCAGGAGATTCCATGGGTCTGTAATTCTTTTTAAAATTGTGGCTCCCTACAGATGAAAACAGGATCCCAAGGCCGTTCTCATGCCTACAGGTGATCAATCACCTTTCCAGCACCTGCCCCTCATGTCCTGTCCTTGTATTTCAGCAGGAGACGGGAGGAGAAATCCCTGTCCCTTTCTCTTGGCTTTCACCACCCTGTGCTGCCTCAGTGGCAGTTTTGGGGGTGTCACTGCCAGCCCGATGGAGCCCATCCAGCCCCTGCCTTGAGAGCAGTCCAGTGGCCTCAAAGGGCCATGACCACGGGATGGCAGCAAAATCCATCCCTGGGGAAGTCTCCAAGCCCGGTTTTCCCGGCCCTTCCTGGCTGGGTATCACTGCTGGCACCAGGGCACAGCAGGGCTGGGGCTGGCGGTGCAGAGCCCAACCCGAGGCTGCAAAGGGACAGGGATGAGGGGAGAGGGTAAAGAGAAAAGCAATCCCTAAAAATTCCCTAAAAAAAACCCCAAAAACAAACCAAAGAAGAAAAAACAGCAAACTGCAAACCACACCATTCTCTTTGGATGAATCCTCCAGGGCTGGATGCTTTCTGTGGATGGGGAAGAAGGCAAATGACAGGGGTGAGAAATAAAAAACTTTGCAAAAAACCCAGCTTTTTTTTTTTTTTTTT
>VZTJ01000101.1:411295-421568 GCA_013397795.1 Orthonyx spaldingii
TTTTTTTTTTTTTCTTTTTCTTTTCCCACACACAAATCCATATAAATATCTCAGGATTCCAAGGCTGTCCCTCTCCAAGCAGCAACCCCTGCGGATGCTGGGAGAGCAGAAGGCACTCGGGGCAGGCAGAACAGGCTGTTCTGCTCAGGGATGAGGAGATCTCTGCCTAATGAATTGGCCCCGTTTCCGGAACGACTGCCAGGATGAAATGGGGTCTCTCCTCCACTTATTCATGTGAATTGGCTGCTTCCAACCTCTCCGCCTGTGTCATTTCTGGGATGGGAAAAAAGTGAAATGGGAAGGAAAGGAACGAGTTCACATTGATGTCCTGGTAGGAATTTTGGCTGAAGCCCACTAAACCAAGGTACATCAGGGCTTTTTATCAGGGCTTTCTAAAGTAACACCTACCTGGCATCCTTTTCCTTGCTTCTCTCTTTTTTTTGGAGCGGATAAAAATTGCAGGAGGGAGGAAAAGAAAACTAAAGCTGTGAGGTTTGGGGCTTTTCCTTTTGAATTGCGATGTTTTGGGAATGAATTTTTTTTTTTAAATAAAGTAAACATGTCCTGATTGACTTTCCCCACTCTCCTTTTCAAACTTCATCACAGAATCATGGAATGGTTTGGGTTGGAAGGGGCCTTAAAGCCCATCTTGTTCTAAGCCTGCCTTGCCATGGGCAGGGACACCTTCCACTATCCCAGGGTGCTCCAAGCAACATCCAACCTGGCCTTGGACACTGCCAGGGATCCAGGGGCAGCCACAGCTTCTCTGGGCACCCTGTGCCAGGGCCTCCCCACCCTCACAGGGAAGAATTTCTTCTTAATATCCAAACTAAACCCTTCCTCTTTCCATTTGAATCCATTCCCCCTTGTCCTGTTAGTCCAGAACCTTGTCCAAAGTCCCTCTCCACCTCTCTTGGGGCCCCTTCAGGCACTGGAAGGCTGCATAAAAGGTCACCCCAAAGCCTTCTCTTCTCCAGGCTGAGCAATCCCAGCTCTCCCAGCTTTTCCTCATGGACAGATGCTTCATCTCTCTTTTCCCTCCAGCTCAGAACAGGAGCAAAGCACCCTCCTCCTCCTCCTTTTTCCATCCACAGCAATTACCCAGCACCTCAGACCTGAGAGCACTGACAGAGGGGAACCTCCCCATCCATCCCACTTCCAGAAAAGGATGGGGTCATGTAATCATCTTTCCCAGCAGATTTAATTGGGAATCCGCCCCAGTGACAGAGGATGGATGCAGTGTCTCGCTTCCAGGTCAGTGTGCATAAAATCAAATTCCTGTGCCTCCACTGTAAAGAGCTCTCTTAGGACTGTAGGTTAGGATTGAAGAGTCTAATAAGGGGAGAGAATTAAGCCTGCAATCACTTGGACTGATTTAAATTAGGGGTTTTTTTTTCCCCTCTCGCTTTGATTAAAATAAGCCGATTTTCCCTTCCACCTGGGTTTCTTATGCAGGCAGAATTTCCATTAACTTCAGTCAAAGCTTTTTTTAACTTCTTGAAGCGAAAACTTCGTGGTATCCCTTCATCCTGGTTGCCAGGATTTTCCTTAGCACATTACCACCCTTGCGATATTAATTATAATATCTCCCTGCCTCATGTACCAGTCACCTCTGTTATTAAATGGACCTCCTGTGTGCCTTTCTTCTCTTGTTCAAGAACACTGACCTTCGTTATGCGTTGCAGAATATGATGAATATTCATGATGGGATGGGGATGATCTTGGGCTTACATTGCCTGCAGGAAGATTTAGGTCAGGCAGAAAGGAAACCCTTGCTGTGACAGGGACAGTGATGAACTGGAAGGGTTTGGAGGTGGCACAGGGCACGTGGCTCAAAAGCACTCAGCCAAAGATTAGGGATGCAGCAGTAGAGGTGATGCTGATTTGGGGTGAGAAGGTGGGATCCTGGGCAGCCCTTGTCCATTTGCACACTTCCTATGGCAACAGGAGCGTTGGAAGACTTCCAGTGAGTTCTCCCAGCAGCCATCCATTAAAAGGGACAGCACAAGGTTTAATAACATCGTTTTCAAGCTCTGGACTAATTGTACAGTGCTTAAATCAAAGAGGAGACAAAGTAACCTGGGCAGTGTTCTCTGGCCATGCATTCATCCTCCAGCCCTGCGTTAATGGCACTAAAGGCAATCCCCGTGCCCACCCCTGATGGACTCATCAATATCCAGGAAATCCTCCAGCAGCCACACTGAGCTCATCTCCCCACTTTATATCCAGCTTAGAGTTGGGATAACACCCAGCAATGGGATGGGAAGGGCCTGAGGAGCACGGAGAAGGCTACGGGAGCCTGGAATCCACCTTCCTGAGTGCCACAGGTATTCACACGGTATCCACACCCTCCTCTTCACTCACAGGAGGCACTCCTGTAAATTCCTTGGCTGGGGGCAACCTCAAGGACACACACAGGCTGAGTGGAGAATGGATTTAGATGGAGTAGAATTATTTAATTCTTGGCTGTGAGGGTGGGGAGGCCCTGGCACAGGGTGCCCAGAGAAGCTGTGGCTGCCCCTGGATCCCTGGCAGTGTCCAAGGCCAGGTTGGATGTTGCTTGGAGCACCCTGGGATAGTGGAAGGTGTCCCTGCCCATGGCAGAGGGTTAGAATTAGATGGGATTTAAGGCCCCTTCCAACCCAAACCAGTCTGTGAATTAATGATTTGGTTGCCACTGGCAGACAAAATCCAGTTAATCTCATTTATGAGGTTACTGGGTTTGCATCTCTCTCCCAGTTTAGCCACTTCAGGATCAATAACCCAGAGCAAAGATCATTTCTGAGCATCGTGACCTCTGTTGCAGACAGATCCCTGCAGAAAGAGACTCCTACAAAAAAGACATTTCCTCTGAAACCTTCTGTTCAGCTTTTAAAATAACTCCTGGAAACCTGCTGTGCTGGTCATCGAAGAGAGCAAGGAACTGGATTACCTGTGCCTCGAGCCTAATGCAGCCTGACAGTCCTCACAATTCCCTGTTCCCTCAGTTCTCTACGGAGCAGGGACAGCACAGGCAGCTCTGTTCCCACACTGCCCAACCAACACTGGGTAGGAGCACCTCCATTTCTTGGGAAGACAAAGCAACTCAGTCCAGACATTTAACACAGGCAATAAATTCAGCACCAGCAAGGACTGGTGCCTCCTTGCTGATGCTGCTGAACCCCTGCTAAGCGCTTTGGTTTTAAGGATTTCTTTAATTTATTTTTCAATAAAGATACTCTGTCTTCTCCTGCTCTCCCCCGACTTCCCCCAGCACCGTGATCTGTTTGGATTAGCTCCAGGAAGATGAAAGCAGCCTTGCTGCTCCCGGAGTTATCTGTGTACTCCACGCAGTCCGAGGAGAAAAGCGAATATTCCTGGTGGCTGATGCAGCTCTTGGCCTGCTGTCAGCGTGGAGCTGCTGAGCAGAGCAGTGTTATTTCAAAGACAGATAAGGAGACTCTGCAGGCTGCATCCACACTCAGCTCCGCTTGGACATGCAATTCCTTCTGTTCTGTTTCATGGGCCATTGCAGAATGGCATCGAAATTCAGGCTGGGCGGTGCCTCCTCCAGCTGGGTGTGGGACACCTCCAGTGCCCCCAGCCCCTCGTGGTCCAGCGTTTCACCATCCCCACAGTGAAAATTCTGTTCCTTGCCTCTGAGTGTGGAATTGCCCTTGCTGCAGCCTGTGCCTGTTGCTTCTCATCCTTTTGTCACACCCCTCTGAGAGGCATCAGGCTCTCCATAATTTTAATTACAAAGCTAAAAAGAGGAATTAGATCTGACAAGGCAAGACCACAACTGCCCAAGTTTTTCATATGCAAGACAGAAAGATGCACAGATGCATTAAGAGCAGTCTGGCACCACTCGGGCAGGGAGCAAGAGGACCTGGGCTTGTCCAGCCTCACTGCAGAAGTCTGGAAGGGAGATGAAGGCAGGCAGATGAACACCCACCCTTGGGTTACACCAGTAATGCTGTTTTCCACAGAGACATCTTTTGCTGATAAAAAGGTTATCAGAAACCAAGATCCATTCCCTGTGCTCATGAGGGAAGTGAACCCCTGAGGGAAGACAGTGGCAAAGGGATGCTGAGAACAGTGAGGAAAAGCCTTCACAGGAGGGGAGGCTTTGCCCCAAAAACCACAGGCACCCCACAGTTCAGCCTCCAGCCAAGCCACAATAAAAGTGATTTCTTCTGTGCTGCATCCAGAGACAGAAATGCAGCCCGTGACTCAACTGCTCGTGCCAAAACCAGGATGTGAAATGGTGAGCAACGTTCCCATTAAGCGGAGCCTGCAATCCCACTAAGCACACTGGATTGATGTGAGTTGGCTGGAAAGGTGGATTTTTGGAGCTAAAAGCCTCCCCTGAGGCAGCAAACCCATTACAGCTGCAAGTCCCCGAGGTCCCTGGGGACAGCCTGAGGAGGGTAGTGCTGGGTCACCACTGCTCCCCTTTTCTTCACCTGCAGCAAAGAAACCAAATTCCATTTTGGCATCTCTGGTGTTCTTTCCCCTTCGTGCTGGTGGATTTTGGGAGACAGGAGAACAGTTCTTTGTTAATTTCTGCTGGGAATCCTGTTCATCCAGGTCTTGGCCACCGCTCGTGTGTCGTCAGCTGAGTCACGGACTTTGAGGGACGTTTATTACACACGGGGCTGAGCCCCCAGAACGAGATAGGATTTGTAATTAAATGGGGTTTAATGGAAACACGGGAAGGGACAGGTGGAATTAAAGGGAGGCTGCAGTAACCCACTCCTGAACTAATGACTTGGAAATTGGTTACAATTTACATTTTGAAAAGATACAGAAAGCTCATTAAGGCTCTAGACAAACAGCTCGATGGGCATGAGAGGAGGAGTGAGAGCTCTGCAGAGCGAGCAGCTCTGAATGACAAAGACACCCAGAGAGCAGCAACCTCTGAACGTTTCCACCACCGCCGTTTCTGTGATGGTTGCCCTTCCCAGCACTGACTTTGGGAAGAAAATCGATGTTTTTATCTTTGATTTTCAGCTATAAAATGCCAGGCACAGAGGAGTAGCCTGCTCAGTGCTGGGACCATGCTCAGGTAATGCAGCTGCAGCTACGTCTTGGAAAAGACCTCCAAGATCAAGTCCAACTTTTGACTCATCACCACCTTGTCAACCAGACCAGAGCACTCAGTGTCACCTCCAGTCACTCCTTGGACACCTCCAGGGATGGAGACTCCAACAGGTCTTTTCTAGGAATGTGCCCATTCCCAAGAAACACTGGTTAGGAGTCAGCTGGGATAGTTTACAGCCAAAACAGATGAAGAGAATAGAAATGAATTGCTGAAAAGACATCCACAGCTGCAGTTACAGCCACACAGGCTGAACCCTGTGCTCAGGACATCCAAATCCACCACCTGTGTGGCTTCACTGTCACTGTTCACCAAAAAGCCTTTGAAAGGTTTTGGTTTTGTGGCCACAGGAAGGAAAGCATCTGAATTTCACTTGGAGGGATTTCACTTCACCACTTTTTTTTTTTTCTTTAATCCCCTGTTAGCACAACAGTCTTGATCTCCAAATATTTTTGAAGAACTGCTCAAAGAAATCCTTAGCCTGGTTAGATTTCTTTTAGATTTTTATCTTTAGTGGCATTATTTGTTTCGAATCTTCCTCCAGCTTTTAAGGCAAAAGAGGCCTTTATCTGACCAAATCTCACTCCCTGCATCCCTCAGACATCCTGGCCCAGAAGCAGCTGTGGCTGAACCAGACCAGACACTCAAACCTTGAGAGAAATGAGCTGCCACAAAAAACAACACAGAGGAAATCACCTCACAAGGATTTCAAACCTTCAAATTTTCATGCATTTCTTAATTTTGCAATGTGGTTTTCAAGAACTAAGATTCTATTTTGATTATGACCATTACTTGTATTTAAATTTCTCTGTTTCAGGTAGATTTGGAAGCTATCTCAAGCAACAATAAACCATCGTATTTCTCCTAAAACAAGTGACCCAAGCAGAGCAGTGAGAAGGAAGCAGCAGGGCCTCAACAGACCAAGACAGGTCTCAGAAGCCTCTTCAGAGGCTTTGGGGAGGTTCTGAGCTCCAGATGGTGCAGGGGGGTGCTGGGTGGAGCTCACCCCACATTTGGGTTCACCAGCTCAGTGCCCTGCAATTATAAAATCCAGCTGCAGCTCTTTGGCACCCTGATCCAGATATTTCCCAGAGTGGGACCCTGCAATCCAGAGCGTTTCCTGGAAGGTGCTGTGTCCCTCTGGCACAAAGGAGCAATGCAGAAACGCTCCCCTCCATCAGCACATCTAGAGAGGGTTTGGAAGAACAGCCAACGTCCATATCCAAGTGGGAGGGAGGCAGCAGGCAGCACTTGCAACATTTCTCCCTGGAAATAAATCCTGCTTCACGAAGGTTGCATCCCTGCTGGAAAACAAGGCGTGCCCAGGCACTGGGAGAAAATTGTTAGAAAGTCCCTCTGCACAAACTTGGGTGCCAAGCTGCGTTTTCCTGGATAACTCCCGGTTCAAGGCACGGAGCAGTCCAGGAACAGCTCCCGGCAGGCAGTTTGCATGCAGCCACCCTCTCCTGGAAGGCGAGGCAAGCTGACAAGTGTGGCAGAGGGCGTGTGGTGCCAGCTGGCCCCAGGGCCCGCGATGCACCGAGCTCCGGGCTGCACTCGAGTTTATCAGCACAGCCCTGCCTCTCCTCGGAGCCTCATCTCGGCCACCGATACCTGACGGCACCGAGCGCTCCCTGGATCAAAGCCCCGGGGCTGCTCTGCCAGCTGGGCGAGTGCTCCCGCTGCTAAAAAGAAGTGATGAGCACTCAGTCCCGCGTCCTTGTGCCTCCAGCCCCACAGGGATTCAAATTTAAAGGGATTTTAAGCGTCGAGGTGGAACTTCGGGGTGGTTTAGTGGGGGAATGGTTGGACTTGATGATCCAAGAGGGCTTTTCTAACCTGAATGATTCGGTGATTCTGTATCGTTCCTATGTACAACGAGGTGTTTGAAGGGGGGAATGTGCTGTTTGACCTTCTGTCACAATAGATTGAAAAAAGACCTATTTACCCCCAAAACTGCCTATACTGGGTTCAAGCGCTGCCCCCTCAGTAGGTGAGGAAATTCCATGGGTTTGGAAATATTGGATTACTCTGATTAAGGACTTACGACTACTGGGACAAGGGGAAACATTTTTAAACTGAATGAGGGCAGACTTAGATTAGATTTTAGGGAGAAAGTGTTCCCTGTGAGGGTGGGGAGGTCCTGGCAGAGGTTTTCCAGAGAAGCTGTGGCTGCCCCTGGATCCCCGGAAGTGTCCAAGGCCAGGTTGGAGAGGACTTGGAGCACCCTGGGATAGTGGGAGGTGTGCCTGCCCAAGGCAGGGGGTGGAACGAGATGGTTTCTAAGGTCCCTCCCAACCCAAATCATTCCATGATTCCATGATATTCTTGCAGTATTTGCATGGCTGAGTGGAACGAGTCACGCTCCAGCAGCAGTCACCAAACTCAATCACCACCCACAGCTCATCACAGCCTTCACACATTCTCCCGGTGTCCTGGTAGGAAGCCAGCCTCAAAATCCTCTGGAATTTACATGGCTATTACAGAAACCAGAGGGATTTTTCCAGACCTAAATTAGGAAAAATACAAAAAGGCTTCTGTGAAACACAACCCAAGGGATGCCAAATATTTCAGAAGACTCTGGTGTCGTATCAACCTGACCTGAGCATCCCATGCTCCGTCCTTCCCCGGGAGTTTAAGCTCAGTTTGTACGCGGGATATTGGTGACACCTACAGGAAAAACTCCTCTGCTCCCTCTGCAGCCCATCATTAACATCATCTGCTAATTAAAGGCTGTGGGGACCCTGCAAGGAAATAAACCACTCATCGCTGGCACCAGTGTGTGCTGCCTGCAGGGCTGGATGACAAACAGGGTCTGGGGACCTCCAGCTTCCCCACATCTGCTTCGGCCAGAGCTGAACGTGAGGGGTGTTGGGGGGGATGAGAAGCCCCAGCCAGACCCCTCCGTGCCCCAGGCTGATCCCTCAGCGTGGGCAGCAGGAAAGGGGGGATTCTGCCCTGCTCAGGTGAGACCCCACCTGCAGAGCTGCCCCAGCACTGGGGTCCAGCGTCAGGAGGATGTGGAGCTGCTGGAGAGTCCAGAGGAGGCCACAGAGATGCTCTGAGTGCTGGAGCCAGGCTGGGAGAGCTGGGAATGTTCCCCTGGAGAAGGAAAGACTCCAGGGAGAGCTCAGAGCCCCTTGCAGGGCCTAAAGGGGCTCCAGGAGAGCTGGAGAGGGACTGGGGACAAGGGATGGAGGGACAGGACACAGGGAATGGCTTCCCACTGCCAGAAGGCAGGGATGGATGGGATATTGGGAAGGGATTTTTCCCTGTGAAGGTGCTGAGGCCCTGGCACAGGGTGCCCAGAGAAGCTGTGGCTGCCCCTGAATCCCTGGAAGTGTCCAAAGCCAGGCTTGGAGCACCCTGGGACAGTGGAAGGTGTCCGTGCCCATGGCAGGGTGTTGGAATGAGATGATCTTTAAGGTTCCTTCTAACCCAAACCGCTCTGTGATTCTATGAATGATTCCTAAAATACCATTTGAAAGACTACCACAAAAATAAAACTTTGCCATAAAATATTCAGCCAATAGTTCAGTTCCTTTTTGAGAACTTCCCACCACGTTGCTAAAATTCAGCGAATCCCTCAGCGGAAGCTGCTTTTCATGTGCTGACAGAGCTGACCTCATCTCGAGCTCCTGACAGGAACACAGGCAGCTGTGGAGCCCACAGCAATGATTAATTAGCTAAAACTGTGCTTTTGATCACCTTTGGATGTTCCACAGTCTCTGATTTGCATTTTCAATTTATTGAAACACTTCCCCCCATCACGAGTGCTTCAAACAGCCACACTGAAGGCATTTGTGAATCAAGGAAGGGCTGGATCAGCCAGAACTTCATAACCACAAAGTGAAAATGGGTAAAGCCTGAAACACTTCCCTCCTTACCCACAGGACTGGGCCAGAGCCTGACAAACAGTTTCAGATCTAACAGTGGGTGACCACCCAAAGGGGGGAAATTTGTTCTCCATCTCCAGTGCAAGTTACTGCATCTATTTGTGCTGAGACTTGTCCTGATCTAAAACCAAATCCAGAAAAAAATAGGGAGAAAAATGAATTTGTTGCCTGCCCTGTCCCATTGGATGGAGCACAAGGGAGAGACAGGAGGCAAATCCTCATTTGGCTGGACACCAGCATGAAACCAGCGTGAAATATTATCTGCAGACAAAGCCCACCCACCTGTCCTGGCTCTGCACACACCAATGAAAACCTCAGTTTTAAACAAATCACACAGAATCTAATCAGGTTGGAAAAGACCTCCTGGGTCATCAAGTCCAATCTGTGACCGATCCCCACCTTGTCACCAGCCCTGAGCACTGAGTGCCACATCCAGGAGCTCCTTGGACACCTCCAGGGATTGTGACTCCAGCACTGCCCTGGGCAGTTCCAATGCCTGACCACCCTTTCTGTGAATAAATTCCTCCTGGTGTCCAAGCTAAACCTCCCCTGGCCCAGCCTGAGGCCGTTCCCTCTCCTCCTGTCCCTGTTCCTGGGAGCAGAGCCCGACCCCCCCGGCTGCCCCCTCCTGTCAGGGAGTTGTGCAGAGCCACGAGGGCCCCCCTGAGCCTCCGTTTCTCCAGGTTGAGAACTTCAGCTGGGAGCTTCAGTTCTCTTTGAGTAGCTTTGTTCCATCCATTTTTACCAAGTTAAGCAGATGACTGCATCTGACAGCTGGTTTGGGACCAGCTCAATGTCAGCCTGTCTAATTTTGCCAGGGGCACGTTTGGTTCAGGCCAGGTCAGGGCATCACTCCTGACACGCTGCTGAGCCAGGAAGCTCCAGCTTCATCCCATTCCCAAATTCCGGAGACCTAAAGGCAGAAGACAGAAATTACTCGGAGGTGTAACTTAAGTTCCAGCATTGCCAGGAACACCCCGACAGCTGTCAGGGCCTGCCTGGGGTGGACCCGGTGTAGGGTCACGGCTGAGGATCTCCCCAGCCTGGGCCCACCGACCGTGTGTGGAGGACGGACACGTCACCAGCCGCCCGCAGCAGCCGTGCCGGGCGGCCAGACCCGCGGGCGCCGCGCTCACGGCCTGGTTTGCCTCAGAGTTTTTAATTTCTCCTTTAACTCCTGCTTTAATTCCGCCTTTAATTCCTTTTTCCGCGCCCTCCCTCAGCGCCCGCCTCACGGACACGCCAGGACCCCTCCCGCGAGCTGCCCGCGCCGCGCCTGCCCGATCGCAGCGCGCCC
>VZTJ01000101.1:421913-439370 GCA_013397795.1 Orthonyx spaldingii
GGCGCCTCGCCTCGGGCGCCCCCTGAGGGGGAGCCGCCATGTTGGGGGGAGCGGGGGTTTTGGGGGGTCCCGAGGGGTTTTGGGGTGTCCCGGGGAGGGTTCCGGGGGTGTCCCTGGGTCTTAACCCTGCCCTCCGCCCGCGGGGTGGGGGCGCCGAGGCCTGGTGCCGCTGCTGCTGGGGGCTGGAGGTTCCCGGCCTGAGGCGCCCCGGGGTGAGGGGTGCTGGGTTGGAAGTCTGAGCTCTCTGTCGGTGGTTCTGTCAGGGGCTCCGGGAGTGGGAAGGTGTCCCTGAGGTTCATGCCAACGGGGAGGGGAACGGAGAACAGATGCAGAGGATCGGGATCGGGGGCATAGGGTGTAGTTGAAGACCCTGTCACTATGGGTGTCCCCCAGGGCTCTATGCTGGGCCCAGTGTTTGTCATTTGTTCAGCAGTGGCTTGGACGAAGGGGTTGATGCCCCCTCAGTAAGTTCGCTGATGATACAAAACGAGAATAGCCGATGTCTCAGAGCGTTGTGCCGCCCTTCAGAGGGACCTCGACATGCAGGAGAGAGGGGCAGAGAAAAACCTTCAGAAATTCAGCACAGACAGTTCAGGATCCTGCCCGTGGGGATGGGGAGGAACAACCCTGAGCACTGGCAGAGCCTGGGGTCTGACTTCATGGGAAGGACCGGGGTGTCCTGGTGAACAACAAGCTGTCCCTGAGCCAGCAGTGCTCCATTGTGCAAAGAAGGCCGAGGGGACCCTGGGGTGCATCAGAAGAGCATTTCCAGCAGGGCCGGGAGTGATCCTGCCCCTGTGTCCAGCTCTGGGCTCCTCAGCACAGGAGGGACCTGGGGTGGGTCCAGCAGAGGCTGTGAGGATGATGAAGGGGCTGCAGCATTTCCTGGCGAGGGAAGGCTGAAGGAGCTGGGGCTGTTCAGCCTGGAGAAGAGACAGCTGAGAGGAGATTTCATCCATGGCCATCAGTAACTGCAGGGAGGGCTCAGGGCAGGGACCAGGCTCTGCTCTGGGGGGCCCAGCAGTGGCACAGCAGGAACTGATGCCAGGAAGCTCCACCTGAACACAAGGAAGAATTTCTTTACTGAGAGCACTGAATGAAATTGCCCAGAGAGGGAGGGTGCAGAGTCTCCCTCACTGGAGATATTCCAGAGCCATCTGGGCTCCATCCTGTGCCATGTCCCACTTCTGCTCCTTTCCCACCTTGCTCAGACAGTTCAGGTGTTGTGGGAAGCAGGTGGATGACGCAGCACTTCCAGCCCTGTGTCACTGCTGACCAGTGCTGGATCAGAGAATCATCTGGCTTGGAAAAACTTTTAAAATCACTGAGTCCAACCATAACCAGCTCTGCCAATTCCAGTGTGGTGGAAATGACCTCGTGTGGGTGGGAATTGAGTGTGGTGGGAAGGAGTCAGATGTGGCTGTGAACTCGCTGACCTTGTGTTCTCACAGCGAAAGGAGCGAGGTTGTTTGGCTGCCAGGTGTCAAATTAAGATGTTAAGCCAGGACAAACCCTGAACTCCTGGTCAATACCTCCACAGATTTTGGGGATATGGGGTGTTTTGGGGTTAGAATTTGGATTATTTTTCTTCTGGAGAAGTAGCTGTGGTATTTGTTAATTAAGAAGAAAAAAAACCCAATACCTTTATTATAAACACAGTCGTCAGTGCAACACTGTGCTGGTGAGGAATGTGTGTTAAAAGCAGGTTTTGCAGATAATAATAAAATTTTCCAACACATTTCTCACACACCTCTGCTTACACAGACCTGGTCTAAATCTTTCTCTGGGAAAGGTTTGGAAACTGATGTAATTTCATTGGATTCCTAATGGCTTAGAGATGAACTTTTGGTAAATGTGAGGGATGCATGTCCTGGAGAAATTCATCATTTCCTGAGCTTGACTCTTGTAATGGTTTAGATAAATCAGGGGCTGTGGGGCTTGGGAGGATTTCTTTTCTCTTTAAGCATTCAAAGTTCTAAATTAAAGCCCAAGCATTTGTTTTAAATAGTGTGAATTATTTTTTAAAAAGCTTCAATACTGATTTTGAGCAAGTTGGTTAAAGTTCATTTACATTCAGGATAATTTAATCACGTCAAAGCCTTTTTCAGTGGTAACTTTTTGACACTTCCAAATTGGTCTTCCTTTTTTTACTGTGGTTTTAAGATATTTTTTACTTTAGTATTTTGGTTTCTGTCATGATAAAACCCTTCACAGAATTTCAGCTGCTGGGGATGACTTTGTTCTCTGTACACAACAGAAATTATCTTGCAGAACCTCCGAGGCTGTGGTGTATTTAATCACTACAAAATTCGGTTTTAAGCAGGAATTTGCTTTCCTAATCCGTTTTCTTACATGAAAAATGGAAGCTGCCACAATTCTGCCAATAAATCTGTGGAAAGGACTTGAAACCAGGGATGTTGGACTTAAATAAGTGGTGGGAGCTCTCACCTTTTCTCGTTAACCTGCAGGGACTGGGGCAGCAGCTTCTTTTTCTGTTCTCTCGTGGAAATTGGCTTTTAAAAACGCTTTAGGGAGCGAAGGATCAGGAGAGGCAAATCCTGTACCTTTGTATTTCCTCTGAAAGGTCACCCAGAGCAGCACAGCGTTTCCAGCAGGATCATGCCTGGACTTGTTCTACTGAAATTGAGAAAAAAAAGTGGCATTTCTGGATTTCACACGTGGTTGCCACATCTCTTTGTGATAAGCTGCACTGGGCCAAAGCACCTCCCCGGGAAGCTTCCACTTGTTGCATTTTGAATCCCTTGCTGCTTGAATTTCCCAGGTTTTGCACGGAGGCAGAAGGTGCTGGATGGTGCCAGCGTGGTGGGAAGTGCCACCACCAGGTGTGAGGGTGCAGCAGGTGGAGCTCTGTCCCTGAACTGCCAGCCCAGGTGTCACCTGCTGGTCTGGTGGAACTGAGAGGAAAGTGCTGACACAGGCAAGGGGTTGCTTCTCAAAAAAAAAAGCAGCAGTTGGCAAAGTTTTGTGAAGGGGCAGGTTCTACCTGGAGGGTGTGAAATGAGCTCCTGGTCTGGGCTCTGAAAGATTCCATGGTGTTCCTTGCAGTGATAGAGCAGAGGTGTTTGACATCCAGTTCAGGAAGGATTTCTGCTCTCAGAGCAGAGTTCAGTTCTCTCTCCCTTCGGGAAGGAGACACGAGCAGAGTCTCAGAGCTGCCGCTGTGCCCTGGCTGACAAGTCAGCTGAAATCATCTCCTGGCTGCACTGATGCCTCCTGAACGCCGGGGCAGAGCTGCTGTGTCCAGCACTGAGCTGGGCTTTGGGGGCTGAGTCAGACCCTGGGCACCGCAGCTTAAAATACAAACTAAGCCCAAACTGAGCCTGTGTCCATGTCCCAGACAGCTGCTGAGTGTTTTGTCTGTATGACCTGTTAATTGAGGGGTTTATCTCATTAATTTAGTCTGGCCTGCCGTTCTGCAAAGCTTGTGGATCACTTGTCTCACCTCTTTAATGCTGGCCATTAATTTTCACTCGGAAGGCTCTGGATCAAGGCTAATTAGTGCTTGTGTGACTAATCTCTGCATGATCTGACTAGCATTGGGGTGCCACTTGTGAGACCTCTGCAGCTACAGGAAAATGAAGAGATGTGTTCAGATAAGTGCAGCAGCCAAACCCCGCCCTGTGCTGCAGCAGGAGTTAAAAAAAAATACCCCAGCAGGGACAGACCCCAGAGCAAATCATTCCTGAGCTCAGATCTGATGGTCAGTCCAGTTCTGAGAAGAAGGAAAAGTGATTTCTGAGTGTGTCCTCTGTGTGCCATCAGTGTGTGACACAGCTCAGGGGGAGAGAGAGCACAGCTGAACTTCCAGCGTTCTGCAACAAATGCAGTGCCTGGAGTCACGTAGGCAAGTCCCTGACCCTGAGGGAGCAGCTCCAGGTGTGTCACAGCAGAGCAAATGAGGATTTTCTCTTCCTCTTGAGAAGGACAGGAAGAAGTGCAATGAGTAACATTCATGTTTTCCAAATGACTGCCCAGCTGAGCGCCTGGCAAACAGAGGCTGCAGAATGCTCAAGTCAGAAAGGTTGGAAAAGCCCTCCAAGATCATCCAGTCCAAGCATTCCCCCAGCACTGCCAAGGCCACCACTAAACCACCCCCAAATGCCACATCCACAGGGTTTTCGAATGCTTTCAAGGATGGTGACTTCACCACCTCTCTGGGTATTCTGTGCCAGGGTTTGACAGCCATTTCCATGAAGGAATTTTCCCAAATATCCAATCTAATCCTCTTCTGGCCCAGCCTGAGGCCGTTCCCTCTCCTCCTGTCCCTGTTCCCTGGGAGCAGAGCCCGACCCCCCCGGCTGCCCCCTCCTGTCAGGGAGTTGTGCAGAGCCACAAGGCCCCCCTGAGCCTCCTTTTCTCCAGGCTGAGCCCCTTTCCCAGCTCCCTCAGCCGCTCCTGGGGCTCCAGACCCTTCCCAGACACTCTCCAGCCCCTCCGTGTCCTGTCCCTGGAGACCCCAAAACCACCCCCAGCACTGGAGGTGCCCCAGCAGTGCCAGCACAGGGGACGGGCACTGCCCCGGCCCTGGTGCCACCCCGGTGCTGCCACAAGCCAGGTGCCACTGGCTCATGTTCAGCCGGCTGTGTGCTGCTGAAAAAGAAACTGCAGTCAGGAGAAATATTTTAGGGACTGGAAGGAAGAAGAAAAGCTTCATGAAAACATTTATTTTCCTGCTAAATGACATTCCACAGTGGCTGGGTGTCTTCTGCTGTTAATGTGAACGTTTTGGAGATGTGACAAATATTGTCCAACAGCTGCTCTGTGTGTTTGAGCATGATATGGGTCAGGTTTGGTGGGGTTTCTGCATTCTGAGCCCAGCCCACACTGGTCACTGAGGAATTACTGGGTCTCCTGTAGAGAATTAAATGAAGAAAGGAGGAGAGCTTGGTTCACATGTTTTTCTCTGTGAGGGGTGAGCTCCTCAGTTTGAAATAAATACATGGCTTATAAATAGATTACTCTTTCATAAAATGCAAAGCAGTCTCTGTTTCACAGGACAACAGGAACCAAAACCAGAGTGAATGAGTGCTGGAGCTGCACAGCTCATCTGCTGGGCAGGACCATCTTGGGCATTACTGAGAGACACTGAGGCTTGCAGGTGAAAGGGTGCTGAGGTTTCAACTGCAGCTTATCTCAAGAACTTAGTAAGAGAAATAGTGCATTTGGATAAAAAGCTTTTTGCAGAGTGTTTTTGGCATTTATCAGTGTCCAAAAGTGATGTGCTGCTCTGCCTCTGCAGGAAAATGCTTCCTACAGCATTCCAAATAAGCATTACCGTGCAGGGAATAGGACTGGGCAAGCCTTGCAGCAGCACGAGGGCATCTCTGGAGCCTCACCGGGTGATTTCTCAGCCCTGTTGTGTCTGCAGAGGTGGATGGGACCGGGGGGTGACAGCAGTGTGGCCGCGCAGTGACTCAGTTCCAAATGTCACGGCGTGTGGGCCTGGAGTTTGTGGGGGGCCTGTGACACCCCTGTGACATCTCTGCTGCTGCAGCCTGAGCTGCTGAGGGCTCTGCTGGCCCACACGGCTCTGCCCTGCAGCCCTGCTGAGCTCGGGGCTGCAGCCGTGTCCCCGTCAGTCCCCAGGTCAGTGCTTTGAAGCTGAGATAACGGGGGAGCTGCAGGCACACCTTTGGTCCTGCATAGATTCACTCATAATGGATCTCATTTTCTGATGGCAGATATGCCTGCAGTAGTTGTTTTTTTTTGGGGGGGAAGGCTTTGTTTGGATCAGAGGATGCTGGAGACTTGGCACAACGTGCAAAGCACTTTGTGCTCCTGCTGGGACACAGAATAATCCGACAGAGCACAAAATAAAAGTGTCCTGAGTTGGAGTAAGTGAGTAGTTCTGCAGTTTTCCATGAGGCCATTGGAATATTTGCCTGAATTAAGGCTTAAGAGTTAACACTCTGCAAGATTGAGCAAGTAGCACTGTACACAAATATCAGTTAGGCCTATCAACAGAGTATGCAAAGCAGGTATCAAGGATGATGATATTTTACCATTATCTGATTTTTTTGGGCATGACTGCCATAGTTAATAGCAACAGAAGACCTCAAAAAAAAAAAAAAATCTGAGAGTTTTCTATGGAAAGCTTGTGAAGTTAACCCACTGGTCAATTCCTTCCTCCCAGCTGCTGCTGTTAGGATATTTGCCAGATCTTAATTAGTGACTGCAGCATATGCAGAGAGGGTGGCAGTGAGAGCTGCAGTGACCCTTGGTGTCCTGTGTGCACCTCCCTGTGTTTCGGGGTAGAATGAAGTTACCCCATAACTGCTTATTTCAGCTGTAATTTGTGATCCTTCTTTGCTCTTCAGGCTTTGTTTCATGTGTAATGATTTACATATTCCTCTCTCGAACATTCGTGCTCCGAGGTTTCAATCAGATGAATCCAAGTTGCACAAGTACAAAATAAAACTTTCAAAAAACCAGAATGCTTTAGGAAGAAAAACGTGCTTTTGGCTATTTGGTAACTCAGAAATGGAGGCAGAAAGACTAAACAGGAATATTTTATTTCCTTCTTGCAGCTGACGAGGAGCACCAGCAGAATGTGGCGGCAGCAGCAGCAGGGGCCAGGCCCCGGCCCCACGGGGAGGAACGAGCAGAGGGGATGCCCCGGCGCCGCAGGAACATGGGGAACAGGCTGATGGCCCAGAGGAGAGCCCAGCAGGCAGAGGAGTGGCTGGAAGGTAACACTGCCCTCACTGACACAAACCTTCACAGCAGGTGTTACAGCTGGGGAAGGGGTGCAGCTGCCTCCTGGAGGAGGTTGTTGAGTTTTGCTGATGGATTATTTACAGTTTGGCCATAATCTGTCTTCTCTCCCTACTTCATCCCTTTTCTCTAAATACCCCTTGCATTTAACCTCTGCCTCCTCCTGAGGTGAATCCTGGCTGTTTGTGATGCCAGACTCTTCCCATCCTTCCTAAAAACTGCCTTTTGTATTTCCTGCTTAGGTTAAATTTGGGAAAACAGAATCCACACCTCGCACTGAATAATAAGCTATAGTAAAATACTGATTTCCTGCAAATTGGTGGGAAGCATTAATTCCCCAGTGTAATCTCTGCAAAATGTGGAGTTTTCTCTCTGAGGAGCCATGCAGGTGGTGGTCAGAATTACCTGGAGATCACCACAGACTGCAGCATTTTGCCAGCAGGTTGTTGACAATGTGTTGTGTAAATCCTGTGTTGGATTTACACTTCACAGCTACTTTTCTGGCTGTAGACAAAAATATGGTGATAAATAACATCTTGCTACACCCTGTAAGTATAACTCCCTTTTCTGGTGAAGCTTCACACATGATTATCTTCATTGCTGAAGAGATGATATCACCATGATTCACCCCCCTGGATTCTTTCTACTTTCAGATCGTGGGTGAAGTGTTCAGGCTTTCTGCTCAAGTGGGCTTTGCTGCACTTGGGTTTGCAGTGGGGATCAGGGTGTCTTTGTGGTGTGCAGGAGGTGAAAGCACTGAGCACACACCTCTGTGATGCCTTGATTAGGGACTGTTTGCACTTTGTTCAGCTTTTCTTGCCCTGCACTTTGTAGAAGGCCTCACGTTGGCAGGTGAATGTGCTTTTCCAGCTAATTATGTTCAGCAGTTTCACCGATGTAGAACAGACAGGTGTGAACTTTTCAACTTCGGTAATTTCTTCTCATGTGATAACATCCTGGAAAGAAAACGGAATCTAAAAATATTTGATTTTTCAACTCCAGACATCAAAAGTTTGAATGCTGAAGGCCGACAATGAAGCTGTCAAAGCAAACAGCTCCTCTCATCTTATCTTACTTTGTCACTTTAGCAATAGAAGAATCTGTGTCATTGGGCTTTATAAATAATTCCTTTGCAGCTTTCTGTACATCAGATGCAAGTGCTGCTGCTTTTTGCATGAAGTTCCCTTTGAAATGGCATGCCTTCTTGTATTTGTTTTCTCTAATTTCTTACCCAAATTAAAACAGCTTCTTGCTCTTTGCTTCTGTTCTGTGCTGCTCCTGTGTGTGGTTTTATTCATATTTTGGGATGGTTTTGCCGAGTGGCTGAGCACGGGTGCACAGCAGGAACACCAAAGCCTTTGGAGTGTGAGCACAGACTTGAGCAGAGGAGCTGTGAGAGGAGATCTGTCCCTGCTTCCCCAGCACTGAGGTGCTCAGTGGCCAGTGGCCAGTATTAATTGGGATTAGCCACCCTCTGTGCTGCAAATGCCTCAGCCTGGCCCTGAGCTACTTGTGTGTTCCTGGGGGTTTTGGGTTTGCCCCTTACCAAAAGGATGTGTTACATGTTTTAAAGCCCTCTCTGTGGACATGTGGCATAAGCCTGGAATCTTGCTTGGATTTATCCCCTTTTTTGCATTTTCTCTGTGTCACTGCAGTCTAGAGCAGTTTTGCCTAATTGCTGCCTGCATTTGAACCAAGCTGGAATAGCAAGTTCTCTCCACAGCAGAGTTTTGTGCTAAAGAATTCCTTGACTCCATGGAAAGAGAGCCCAGTGCAGGACAGGACTGAAGAGCAAAGTTATTTGGCAATTTAGTCAGGATCATCAAACCCAAGCCAGTCTGGTTCCTCCACTCTTGCCTTGTAAATGCTCTGAAAACTTCTGAACATCTGCAACTGAAGTAGATTTTTTTTTTGTTGTTTGAATTTGTTGCAATGTTTTACTGGTAAGTTTCTGTTCCGTGTGTGGAATTTCCACTCAGAGCCTGTGCTGAATTTTGGGCAAGGCTGCCTGATCCTGCTCTGTGTCACTCTGACTTCTGCCAAGAAGTGCTTTCTTCCCCAACCCATCACTGCAGGACACCAAGCACTGACCTCAGGGAGGGTGTGAGGATGCCCTGACCGTCCCTGTGTCCCTGTAACAGCCACAAAGTGGAGTCAGGTAGGAAGTGCTGTCACCACCAAAGAGTTCTGCCTGTTGGGAGCCAGTTCTGCTGACTCTAGGAAATGTCCCCAGAGCAGCACTTGCAGGCTTTGGAGTTGTGGTTAGCACGAGGCTTTTCTGTTTTCCATCTAACAATCAGATTTCAATTCCAGAATGAGAAAGAAGCTTCGAGGGTGAAGTCGTAGCCCACGGTTTCTGCTGAGCTGCTGTGTTTGTGCCACGACTCAAATCTCTCACAGAGTGATGGGGGAGGAAAAACTACCCCAGACCCTGGGCTCTGGGATCAAAACCTTGAAAGCTTCCATTTGTCCCTTCTGTAGCTGAAATCTTACTTGCAGGTCTGGATAAATACAGACAGGGATAGTAAGTTATTGTTTTCAATATTCGAGTCTACACCTCTTGTCAGTGGAGGTAATTCTTCCTTTAGCTTGATGGGGTGGGCTGAGACCTCTAAATTAGTTATAGATTGTCACAGACAGAGAACAGTGCAGCACTAAATCTCTTGACTTTCCTCCCAGAAGGAAAACCCACCCATCAGGTGCTGATTCCTGATTCCTGTGCCGTGGGACAGCCCCAGCTGGGTGCCCACACTGCCCCAGCTCACTGAGCAGAGCTGGTCAGGGGATGTTGAGTGCTCCCAGGAGGGAGGAGAGCATCAGCACCTGCAAATCCCCTCTGATGACCAAAGATTGCTGGGAGATGGCTCTCCTTGGTGACAAAGTAATTCTGACAATGACTGAGACCCCTGAGCTGTTCCAGCAGTGTGACTTTCAGGCTGCCTTTAGAAAAATGGTTTTGATTGCCTTAAATTGCCCAATTTCATTCCAGGCACAAGACTCCTGCCTTTCCTGCAGCCCTCTGCAATCTGGGAGTTTTGTTAAAATCCTCTGTGCTCTGCACATTGGAGCAAGGTGGCTGCTCCTCTCTCTCCCTGTGGAAAAGGAGTCTGGAAGGAGAGTTGTGTGTTCATGTGGTTAGGCTGAGATCCCAGCTAGCAGACTTAATTAACTCTGTGTGTCTTAATTTAAATTGAACCCAGACAGAGGTGGCTTTGTGGACTGGCTGCAGCCAAGATGAAAATGCTGCAAGGCATAAATGGGTGAGGGTTTCAGGCATTCATCATTGAGGGCAAGAGAGGCCAAGTTAAGCAGTGGGAAAGGGTAAACTGGAGTTGGACTGAGGGTTGTTTGGGGCACAGGGTAGTGTAAATAAATAGAATTACCCATTTCTAATTTCAAATTCCTTTTATTTACTGACCAGGGAGGGTGTGCTTGGCTCTTGTTTTGCCTGTCTGATGCTCTGAGTGCATCCACTTGGACTCTGCTCACCTTTGGGTGGGCATAAGGGTGTTTTGTTGAGAGCTTTTACGTGGTTGCTGATCATGTGCAGAAAAAACACTTGTGCAGGTCTCAAGCTGAGTTTGTCCCTCCAAACCTGCTCATTGTCCTTGAACACTGCAAAGAGACAAGAGGTGAAGAAGGTGATTCTCTTGAGGCTGCATTTTGGAGCAGAAAGCAACCCATCTGTGTGATATTTACATCAAAAATGTAATTTCCTATCAAGTGACAGGAACTCGTGAGGATGAACAAATAATGATGGGTGCAGTTGGGTCATCTTGATCCTGCTGTGGTGAAAATAACCAGGGTGAGGATCTGAGGCAAATGTCTTTGCTTGGAGGACTGCTGGACATCATTTCTGACAGGGACTTTGGAAAAACGTGCAGGGAGAAAATGTGCCTGGCTTGGCACTCCATGGAGGGGGTTTGTGGAGAGGCAGAGGCACAGAGCCTGGCCCAGGTTTTCTGTCCCTTGAAAGGGTGTCTCAGGCCAAAACTTGCTGCTGTTGATGTGAGGGAGAGAGAAAACAATGAGTGTAACTGCCCTAAATCGTGGTGTGGTGACCAGGAAACAGACTTGTCTGAGGAATGACAGCACTTCCCAAAGTGTCCAACAGAACTGGGAGCCCTGGGCCTGCTGGGGGTGTGGGTGAGGCTGAGCTCGGTGAAGAAAAGAGGCAAAAGGGAAGGACGTGCCAGGAGAGCCTCAGCAGCCCAGTGCATTTATCAAGGAGTATTTTTCAAGGTTTAAGTTTTGAAAGACACTCATTTTCACATCTTAAAAATGACCTCTCTGACTTCTTGAAAAAAGTGTTGCCAAAAAAGGGGTCTTTGTGTGGATTGTTGACGTTTTGGTTTGGTTTTTTTAACAAACAGAAAGTAAGGACTCCCTCAAAGAAATAATCTGGTTTTGTCAGGTTGCTTTTATTATTTACCCCAAATTGGTACAAACTATGGGCTCTCTACTTCTGGCAGCAACATCAAACTCCAAAAGGTTAAATATCCCAACATCTGCATGGCTTTTCTCTGAGCTTTTAGCAGTGCACATCTGAGCACAGGTATTGGAATCTCCAGCACAGTGAACATTTGGTTAAATTATTTTGCTTCCACAGCATCAGCAATGATAAATCCAACAGCTTTTGACAGTCTGAGTGCTCGAGCTTGTAAAATGAAACATGATAAAGAAAAGTTATTGAGTCCAACATAAATGAAATCATCATAAGTTTCTCTCTTCTTTTGCATGGCAAGACTTGGAGATCAGAATCTCACATTTTTCTTTATCACTATTGAGAAAGAAAGCACAAAACAAAGAAGGTTTTTGAAGTTTTTAATGTTATAATAATTGGGCATTTTAAAATGCCCTTTATTGCTTTGTGTAGCATCTAAGCTCAGCATTCACATCTCACAGCTAAAAAAATCTTGTATGGGTGTTTTCTGCTACTTTTGGGGAGAAAAGAATGTAAAAATAATTTTTCATCCCCATTGAGTGATGGATATTGTGCATAAGTTCAAGAAGAACGTGTTTGTGCTGAAATCTCTTAAAATAAGATGCACTTTTTCTGAGTGCTGAAAGATCTGGAAAATGTGTAAATTTAGAACCAGTGATGTGGTCCCACGCTGTTCTTGTGAAATGGAGCTGCGTTAATTGGCGTAGTAGTTGAAATTATTTTAATGCTTAATCAGTAGGAAAACCTTTCTAGTACAGTTAAACTTTGACTAATATCCCAACTAGTGAATCAAAAGTCAATTTTGACTTGCTGCTACTCATCCCGTGAGTTTGGTGTTATCAGAGTGCCCCCAGTGAGTGTCTGATCCACCTCGGGCACAGACGGGCTGTGGAAGGGGGAGGTGTGTGGTTTCTCACTTCTGCCAAATGGCTTGGCCTGAGAATAAACTTCACATTCTGCTCAAAAGGTCTGGTGTCCTTTGTGTCTGCTGCACTTTCCTGCCTGCTTTTGTGGCTGCAGATTGATGAACTGGTATCTTGTTCAGTTTCTCAAGTGGATGGTTACCAAATTAAACTGAAAATTAAAAAACCTGGAAATGAAGACTAGTTATTAGACTGTAATTAATGCCACCACGGGGTTGTGTTATTCAGGAATGGCCACACCTTTCCAGTGGCTGGTGTCACACATCTGTTGGATGTTAATTACATGCTGTTAATAACATCTTCTGCTTTTGCCTGGCATCTTCCTCCCCTCCCCCCCCCACACCCCTTCTCTTACTCCTTCTGTTAGGTGCTGCATAAATAGTAAATAAGGCAGCTGGCTGTGCCCGAAGGACTTCTTGTGAGTAGCCACATGTGCAGCTCTCATTCTTTTCCATGGATGGGAATCCATTTGCTTCACCCAGAATTTAAAAGGAAGCAAAGCAAGGACAACTAGACCAGGTTGGACAGGGCTTGGAGAAACCTGGGCTGGTGGAAGGTGGGAGTGGCAGTGGGGTTGGAATGAGGTGATCTTTAAGGTCCTTTCCAGCTCAAACCATTCTGTGATTCTGGGATAACTAAAATATATTATGCTGGTTGTTTATTTTGGAGGTTTTTGTCTATTGGGTACACAGCACAGAATTCTGCTAAATTTCTGTCACTCCAGCACATTTTCTAATGGTACTGGGAAGCATTTTTAAAAAGAAGTCTCTAAATTTCCAGAAATTCGGACACCTCTGTGACTGATAACTATTGCCTGTTGTGCTGCCTCTCAGTGTGTTCCAAATATTAAGGAAAAGCAAAGATTCTCTGAAGCCACCTCTCAGCTGGGCAGCTGAGCAGCCCCACGTTTGTGTAAAGCAGAGTATGTCACACTGGTTCTGCTTTCTGCCTCTGGAGATGGGAACTGGTGGGAATGCTGTGCAAGCTCTGGAAATCACAGGGTGGTTTGGGTTGGAAGGAGTTGTAAAGATCACCCAGTTCCACCCCCTGCCACGGGCAGGGACACCTTCCACTATCCCAGGGTGCTCCAAGCCCTGTCCAGTCTGGCCTTGGACACTGCCAGGGATCCAGGTGCTGCTGGCCAAGCTGGAGGCAGTGATTCCCGTCTCTCCCAAATCCAGGATTGTTCACATCTGCATGGCCTGGATTCTGCTGGGGATATCAGTGAGCAGAACCAGCTGCTAAATATTGCCAGGAAACCTCTCATTAAAAGAAAAACAAAAAAACAAAAAACTAAAAAAACCCAGAATCCACCACCTCTACCCCTCGCCAATATCAGAATATTTAGGGGTGTTTTTAATAAAGCTGCAGAGGGTGTTGACTCTGATTAATTTCAGGGTGGGGTTGATGCTGTTGGACAAAATCCCATGGAATCATGGAATTACGGAACCATGGAGTGGTTTGGGTGGGAAGGGACCTTAAAGACCATCCAGTTCCACCCCCTGCCATGGGCAGGGACACCTTCCACTATCCCAGGGTGCTCCAAACTCCATCCAGCCTGGCCTGGGACACTGCCAGGGATCCAGGGGCAGCCACAGCTTCTCTGGGCACCCTGTGCCAGGGCCTCCCCACACTCCCAGGGAAGGATTTATTCCCAATATCCCATTTAAACCGGCTCTCTGTCAGTTTTAGTGATGTCAGCGTGGTGGGGTTTTCCCAGCTGAGCACAAACACAGGCTGCCCAACCACAGCACCTGGGGGATGCTGAACTCCTTCCCCACCCCATGAGCTGCACATCCTGCATCACATCCGAAGCTCAGGGACGGATGCAGAGCAAGCTCCTATGGCCTCACCCCCCAGGGAGTCTCCCAGAGTTGTCCCAGCCACGAGTGTGTGAAAAGTGATTGTTAAAAGCTGCTGAAACAATCAGTGCAGTGTTACAATGAAATCAGGACTTGCTGGCTGTGTGCAGCAGCCTCTCTGCTTTTGGTGGAGCTGTTCTGCTGCAACAACACATTGATTCAGTAAATAACTTTGACCGTGTGTTTATGTTGCTGTCAGCACGTTCGGGTTTATTTAGCACGTATTTAATTGCAGCCAGGTTTAGGGCACTGGTGACCTTTCCAGCTCTGCTGAATCATGAGCTGTTCCTGCATCCCCACCTCTGTATTTTGTTGGATGTAGCTGCATACACTGCAGAAAGCTTGGAGGAAGTGGTGCTTAAGGGATCACATCTGATGCTTCCAACAGGAGGAAAGCAAATGCTCCTGCACAGCAAAGGCATGTTTGATCCAGGACTGGGAAAAAAGGCTTTAAAAGCAAACCTTCCTTAGATTTCTGCCTAACCTCTGGCTCAGGTAATCTTAATATAGATGAAATCTGGGAAGCCTTCAGAGCCTTGGGTGGAATTGTGTCATAGATGAGGTTTTATACTTGTGGTGTTTGCAAGAAATAATTTTCTAAACAATAACACGAGTAGTGAGCTGTTAATTTTGGAGTAATAACTGCTGGTGCTGGGTGTGCTCACCCACTGTGTTTGGAGCTCTCCTTGATGCTGTCTTTAAAATATAAAAAAAAGTTATTTTGAGCATCATTAAAATTATAGAAGCAACTGTGTCAGGTGTGAGTATCCCTCCTTGCCCTGTGTGGTGCAGGAAGGGGGAACCCTTTTGATCCTGTCAGTAATCAGAATTCTCTGAAGCCCAGCTCAGCAACCAGGCTCATACGAATTCCATCTCCTGAGAACAGCTCAGTTATTTGAGAGCCACCTACACAGCTCTCAGAGACATTTGTTTCTCCTGATGTCGTGGTGGTTTAACCATAGTCCCGTTCTGTGGCTTGGAATTAGTAAAGCAAGAGTGTTCCCAGCCTAATTCGAAGGTTGAGTGTCATTCATCCATATGCTCCTTTCATAGCAGCTTTTTGGGATCCCAAAAAAGGGGGACCAGGTGCTCTGGAGAGAGCTCTCTCCAGAAAACATCCTGGCACCAGCCCTGCCAAATCTGTTCCAGTTTGGATCTGAAGTCAGCCTCGAGCAGAACAGCCCTGGGGATGCTCAGAGTACCAATTATTTTACCCAAAAAGGGGATCCACGTGCGAGGATCTTTCATTTTGATCCTGCCATGACTGTGAATATTTTGTGTGGTGTTTGTGCAGGGAGCTGAGGATTTCTCTTGGAGTGTTGAAGTCAGCCCCCAGTACTTTGGTGGGATCGAGGACTGGTTTAGAGCAACAAATGAAGTGGCCAAATGTTCCTGAGCTGTGGGCAGGGAGGAAGTGGCTGCCTTTAAAAGCTCTTCTTCCTCAGCCCCTGAGTGAGCAGAAATCCTCCTTTGCACACCCTTTGAGCAGAACTCTTTCATATTTCACAGCTGCAGAGATCACCTCTGTAAGCAGCCATTTCTCATACAACAGGCAAATATTTACATGGCATTTTCTTGCAGGCAGACTCAAGATTTGCATTTCAAGGATTTTTTTTCCCCTCATCCCTGAAAGGTTAATTCTGTCAGGCTAGAACCAGTGGATGAGTGGGGTTCCTCTGAATCCCACTTTTTCAGTGGATGTCTGTTGTGGAAAGCCTGAGGGTCCCTGGGAGGAAAGTCTCTGCAGGCCAGTGTTGAGCAGATCTATAATGACAACCATTAGATTTATGTATCAGAGAAAGTCTCTCTTTTAATTGTGGAAAGCAAGAAATATTTATGGAAAGCTTTCCTTCAAAGAATTAAGGAAATTTTTACTTCTGCCTTCACTTGAGTGTGTGTTTGCCTTGTTACTTCTGCCCTGTGGCTTTGGCAGTCTCGTGTGATTTTTTTTTTTTTTCCTTTTTTCCATCTAAAAGGTCTTGTCTGAAGTGTGTGTGTGTGTGTCTCCTTTTCATCTGCTGCTGCTTTCCTAGGCAGCACTGAAGTTTCTCCAAGGGACTTTTTTTACAGATGATTTAAAATTTGTCATTTATGCAATGTTGCAGAGGAAGAGGATGCCGAGGAGGTGCCAGAATTTCAGGTGTCTGGGAAAATTGGAGCAAAGAAGCAGAGGAAATTAGAAGAGAAACAAGCCAGGAAAGCACAGAGAGAGGTGAGTGTTTCCTGCCACGTATGGAGCAGAGCCTGAAAAGCTCAGCAGAGAACTGGGGATGAGGCAGCCCAGAAGGGCAAAGGCAGTGTCATCACTAAATGGTTGTTTTATTTTAAAAATGTAAATTCAGCTTTTGCTGGCCCAAGAGGGCTGTGGAAAACAGTGTCTCATTTTCTTTCCGTTCCTTCTCGCGGGGAGGAGAGGAGTTAAACTCTTGAATTCTCTTTCTTGGATGTTTCCACTGCCTTCCAGCCTAATGTCAGCACTGTCCCCCCCTTGAAAATCCACCCCAAGCCCCGTGGTGGTGTTGTAACATCCTGGGCAGTTGGGAGGAGTGGTTTGGGGGCTCTCAGAGTACAACATGGGTTGGTTTTATCTGTGTTTAGCCATATTGGTTGTTTTCACAGACTGGGGGAGATGAAAAGCGTTTTGCTGTTCCTTCCAGGTAAGGAAGAGGCTTTGCAGCCTTCTGAGCTGTGCCTGTTCAAGGCAGCACTTTGTGCTTTAGTCCCTTGGAGTTGTTCTAGTTTTTTCTTTTTTGCAGATTCTCTACTGTTCTGTGTGAACATTTTTAAAGCTTGTGAAATCCCAAGTTGGGAATTTTAGTGTCACCTGAGGTTTAAATCCAGGGTAGTAGATGGAGTAGTTGGTAATAAACTTAATTATTGGTTATATATAAACTTCCATTAGGAACCTTTTCTCACTCAGTGCTTTCATCATTTTGTTGTTACTTTCCATACTCATTGTATTTAATTCTCCTTTTTTTTTTTTTTTGTGGAAAATCTGAGCAAAGTTGAGTGGAGCTGGGTAAGCATTTGTTGGTGGAGAGAGGAATCTTTTGTTTCATTTTAAAACACACTGATTTTTATTTTCCCATGTAGGCAGATAAATTCCTTGGATGGGGCTTTTTCTCTGAAACACTCAAAGCCAAATCCTCCACTGGAATATTTTCTGCTTGTCCTCTTAATATATTTTCAAATTTAACTATCCTGAAGAGCCTGAAAAAAAATCTCTTTAAAAATACATTAAACACCCTTTTTATTTTTCCCTCATTTTGCAACAATCTCTTTGGCTTAAAAACAACAACAAAAAAATTATTTCAAGAGACCATTGCAGCTTTTCCTTTAAGAGATTCTGGCCAGGTTAATGTTACATTTGAATGGTCTCTATTTCAAGACACCCTTGCAGCCTTTTTTTTAAGACATTCTGCCCAGGTTAATGATACATTTGAATGCACTTATTTTTACAGTTTGTGTTCCAGATCCTTTTTTTTTTTTTTTT
>VZTJ01000101.1:439402-466725 GCA_013397795.1 Orthonyx spaldingii
CTCCTTAGGGTCCATTCAAACTAAACTTCAAGTGAGTGGAAATGGAATTTCATGACACAACATTGCTTAATATCACTGTAGTAATAAGCTCATGAGCACATTCGAAGTTAAACTGTCACTGAGATGCAGATAAGACAAGTGAGGAGGGTGATTTCTAAATTTACCACAATGCTGAGTGTGCTGGAGGGGAGGGGAAGTGAAATGATAATGGCTTTTTATTGTGATTCTTTTTGATGTTTCCTTCTGAGCAGGCATCTCAAAGGTGATAAGGAACCCCCTCACAGCACCACCACGTGAAATTTAAAAATGTGTTGATTAAAGAAGAGTAAGGCTTGGCTTGCATAATGTTTCTTTTAGGCTGAAGAAGCAGAGAGAGAAGAACGGAGAAAGCTCGAGTCCAGAAGAGAGGAGGAAAGGCGGAAGGAAGAGGAGAGAATTCGCCTGGAGGAGGAGCGGCAGGTGGGAACCGTTGGATTTATCTGTGCAAATACTGCACCAGGTTTGGTTTGGGGATTGAGCTGGGGCACTTCTGTGACCTGTCCTGCTCCAGCCACAGCCAGGATTTGGAGCTCAGGGCTTTGAGCAGCCCAGCTCTGAGTGTCTCCTAAGGATGGGATCCCACAGCTTCCCCTGTTCCCTTTGAGCTGCCAGCTGTGACCAGCAGGGCAGAAAGTGAAAGGCAGCAGCAACTGATTTGGCAAAACGTGGGATTTCATTGTAGTTCTGTGTATTTACATATGCTTCCCAGTTACAGATTCCTCAGCTGTGCATGTGGTAGCAGGAGTGACCCAGAAAAGCAGGTACTGCTCAGCTGAAATGCTTTTGCTGAGTACTTTTCATTAGTGAGGGAGGAGAACTTGAGTTCAGAGCTGCTTGTTGGGCTCAGCCCATCCGTGCTGCTGCCTGACAGCTTCATGCCTTGGTGCTGCTGCAAATTGTGTGGTGGCTTTGCTTCTGGAGGTGTTCTGCACAAGTCCTGTGCTGAAAAATTGCAGCCCCCAGCTCTCACTGTGAAATTTTTTGGGATTTTTTGGAAATTCGTGTCTCTGGTTCGTAGGGAGCAGATTTGTTTTAATTTGCTCCTAGTGCAGGTTGTGTAAGTGGGGTGTGTTGCTGCTAATATTTTAAATATTATTTAATATTTAAAATGTAATATTTTGAAAAGGAAAAGACAATCTTTCCTGTCTCTGTCGAGGGCATGAAGGCAGGATAAAGCAATTTAAAAAAAAAAAAAATCATCCGTGTTACACATGCAGATTTTATCTGTGAGATCTTTATGTGAACGTCCATTTTTCTCTGGATTTATCTCCCCCAAATCCTTTTTCCTTCTGAACTTGTTTCCTTTTCATCAGCAGAAGCCTTGAATTTCAGAAATTGAAGGGGGAGAATGTCAGTACTACAACATGAGGATGTGTGGAGTAGTCTGAGACTTTGTAAAGCAGCTTGAACAAACTTTCAGGGGACCAGTAATTCCACAGCTTCCCTTCCAAGAGAGATGTGCAATTTATTTTTTTTTAGTATTTTCCTGAAGTTCTGAGAATTTCATGTCCTTGGAGCCCTGAATAATGAGTTGAAATGACTGCAGAGCTTTGGGAAATGAGGAGACTCTGGCTGGGCACTGACATTAAGTGACACTGGAATTTCCAGGCCTTTGCAGAGTGGCTGCCAGCACAGCACAGTTGAAAAGCTGAGTAGAAAATAAAGGTGAAATTCTAACCAGAGAGCTCTTCCCTCAGAAATGTTGATTTAGCTTTTTATAAATTTTGTTTCTGTCCAGTTGAGGGATTGTGTAATTTTTTTGTTGTTTTTTGGTTGAATGAGGAAACTCCTGTTTGTTTCTGGTTTAATTTGCAGTATTCCCACTAAAGACTGCACTACAACACTTCTGTTTCACAAGGCTTAGGAAAAACGAGGAATAGAATTTGATTTTTATTTTTTAATTTATTTGTTTTTATAATTTGTGCACAACAATCCACAAAATTCTTCCCAGAACTTGGAAAATTGCTCGAATGCCTCAATCCAACTTGATGGTCACTTCAGCCAGTACCTTCCCCAGCTACTTAAATTGTGTAAATTTAAGCTGTTTTAGTTTGATTTAATAATTTGTTTTTCCCAGTATTTTTCAGGCTACACCAGGAATATCATTCTGCCTCTCAGAGGAAAAGTGCTTTCAGTATTTTATTTTTCAGTTGTGTCTAAGTTGATAATCCAGAACTGCTGAACATTTGGAGTGTGGATCAAAACAAACGTGTGTGACAGTATTTAATGTCCATGCTCAGGTGTTTTGTAGTCATTTTAAATCTGTCTTCATGGAGTCTTGAACAGGAAACAACAATTGAAGAGCTGTCCATGTTCAGGTTCCAGTTCCTGCAGTGACAGCAGCAGCACAGGGAGTGTGGGAACAACAAACCTTCAGTGACTGAGCCTGGACAGGGGGAGGGAAGGGGAAACAAATTGAGTGGATATTTGATTTCTGTGCCTGCAGAGCCTGTCCTTAGGCTCAGAACATCTTATCTTTCCAATCTTGTTATGGACTGATGGAAAAAACCTCTGTGAGCAGTGAGAGGATCACTGGCTTTGTGGAATACATAGGATAAATGTCACTTATTTTCCTCTAGAGGAGGAATTCTTCATTGCCACAAGGAATGTTTTGTCACCAGTAAACTACACACATGATGATTCCATCCCCCCATCTAAATTAGGAGGTGGAAAGGCAAAATTCTGAAATGTACCTCAAGTAGTGACTGATAGCCAGGAGATAAAACCCAGGGGGGAGCTGGTTTTGTTGGAGGCATTTTGGGTACTGACATTGCTGTTTATATAATCCCACAAGGCACAAGAGACTCAGAGTTTATCACTGAAGTTTGCCTGAGAAGTGTTGAGGTTGGCAGCTCATTTTCCCCTTCCTTTCCCAGTACCTCACAGTATTTCTGCAGTGACAGTGGCAAGGCCCCAAACAAGCACAGCCAGCTTTGGTAGCTGAATTCCACTTGAACCACTTTTTCAGTCTCTCTCCCAAGAAATTGCTGCTGAAATTGTGCTAACAGGTGGGAACTGTACCTTGAGGGAGTTCTGGAGGCTAAAATCTTGCCTAGTCTTGAGAAAAATACCCTCTGGTGTATTTGTATGCACTTATAAATAAAACGTGGTTGTCCCTTGGCTGGAGTGGTGCAGAGCAGATCATATATTTTTAAATTCAGGTTTCCTTTCCAGTGTGCTGCTGACCTGATTGGCTGCAGGCCTGAGGAGGCTCCTTTATAATTGGCATTTGCTGCAGCTCTGCTTTACCCTGGGGATTTCCCTTTCACTCTTGGAGTTTTTTGGTGGTGAGCTGGTTTACCAACCGACACCTTATCAATGAGAGTGAACTTCCTCTGATGTTGCAAAACAGAGTCTTCAGACAGAACCTTGCAGATTGCTCACATAAAAGCAATTTTTCCTTTTTCCTTTACCCTGTGCACAGAGATTTGGGTAAATTTGCATTTCAGGGCCTAAAGAGAAATGGTCTGGATCTTCAGAGCTCTGGAAATGGAGGATCAGCCAGGGTCCTCACTGCAAGGTTTGACCCCAAAGTTTTGATATTGGATCTCTGATATTGGATCACGTAAGAAGAGGCACCAAGTTTTAGTTGTTTGATTATGTGAACATCAAGATTTTGTGTGTTTCTCAGCAGAGCTGTTCATTATCTGTTGGGTATTTGTATCCATTTTTCCTACATAAACAGTGCATTTCTGGAGGCTGATGGAGAGCCACTCCATCATTTCAGTTTCAGCATCACTTTTCAAGTGTGTATATACTTCCCTCAAAATTAATTTCTCCTAAGGGAGTACAAGTTGAAAAGCTTGCAAAAAACCTCATTCTCCTCTGATTTTGAGGGGATAAGGACACTTATTCTGAGCAGGAATTCTGCAGATCCATCTGCTCTGTGTCAGGTTATTCACTGCAAAGCCCCTTTTGGCTTCCTGCAGAACCTGCACTGACAATACAGAACTGGATGCTGTCCAAGGAGGGTTTCTTCAGTCCATGACCCTCAAAACATTCACCATGGGATCCATTCCTCATCCTACAATTTAGGGAAACAGCCACAAACGAAGGAATGACAGGGAGCAGGTGGTGGCTGAAGAGTGTCCAGTGTTTGCTCTGCCTTCCTCACTACCAGTGAGATTTTTGCCACCCAAGCAGCGTCCCAGAACTCCTGAGCAATCTGTGATCCCAAAAATCAAAGTGTGCCTCCAGCTGTAAGCCTAAGAGAGTTTTCAGGATGATGCTGTGGGTTTCAGCTGGGAGAAGTTTGGGCTTCTGTGCAGTTGGAACAAGGAAGGTGTTTGGAAATAATCCCTGGGATCAAGGGAAGAGGCAAACAGAGGGTGATGATCTGAAAGGAGCCTCACAGCAAATCCAGGTCCTTGGTGGGCAGGGGGGACTGGGTGAGGAAAAGAACAGAAGGAACAAAGGTTTGAGTGACTCATTTATTTATTTATTTGTTCTATAAAAATGTGGTCAAAGTGGGGCAGTTTATTCTTCACTTGCAGTGGAATAAACTAATAAAAAGAAAATCTTTACACTGCTCAAGCCCCCAGTCTGGGTAACATTTAGATGGACGAGGAGAGAGGCAAACCTGTTAAAAAAAAAAAAAAAAAAACAACCAAAAAACCAAAAAATAAAAGCAGGCAGCTGAAGATGAGCATCTGCAGTTACCAAATTTCCATCTGCTGGGATTTCCCCAGCACCCCACCCATGGCTGGGGGGTGGCCTAGCCTCTCTCTGCTCTGAGCCACGAGCTCAGGAGGAACCTGAGTGCTGAAGATGTGGGGTTTGGAAGGTGAGTGTGAGCCCAGAGCCCCTCATGGGGCTGCCACCAACTCCTGGGCTCCTTTCTGTGAGGGGACCCTGAGGGGCTGAGGGTGTTCCCATGCCCGGGGTGTTTGTATGGACACCCTGGGTTTGGTGGGAATGCTGCTGCCTAAATCTGACCCTGCAGCTGCTCCATGAGCATGGGAGACAAGAGGGATAGAGAGGTGGTGGAACAAAAAAGCTGGGAATTCATAATTCCAGCCATCCTGGCTGTGCCAGGGTTCCCCTGCTCCGCCTCTGCATTGCTGCTCCCTGGGCACTTGTGCAAAGTCATCTCCTCTCCTGCCCTGAACCAAGCCACAGTTTGGATAAATCCTTTTTTTCCTACACAGGTGAATTTAGGTTGTAAAACATGAGAGGCTCTGCATGAATTTTTAATTATGAGATGAGAAAAGCATCTGGAAATACTCAGTGTTCTGGAGGAAGCTACAGCCACCAGGAAGCTCTGAGGGCTGACACACTTTAGCTACCAAAGCAGTGCCTCAGAGCACCTGGAAATGCTCTGCTGATCAAAATGCAGCATCTGGAAAACAAACTCCTGTTGGCAGAAGAGGGGCTGGTAGCTGAGTGCTTTGCCAGTCTCACAGCTGAGCTGCTTTTCTGCTGGGTTGGGAATGGAAGTGCTGATAGGAACGTGCTGGGATGCTTCCAGAAAATGCAAAGAGCTGTTTTTCAGGTAGGAAAGGACCACAGGAAGGAGCCTTGTTCATTTGTGAGACCTTCCAGAAGCAGGAAAATGTCTTTTAGTTACTGTTGCTCTCAGTTACAAATGGGATGCTGTCTTCTCATCTTTTCTTTTTTTTTGCAGAACCATCTAGAAATTATTTACCAAAGCAATTTTGAGGCTTTGTGAGTGGGTTTGGGTTTTTTTTCCTCATTTCAAATCCTGCTGAATTACAACCTCTCTAATAGAGCAGGGGAAGAGCATTATTCTTGTCTTTCCAGAATCAAGATGAAATTTAATGCACTTACAAGAAAAGAACAATTGCTGCTGCTTCCAAATGAAATATGGTTGTGTTGTTCTTGGCATCTGAAGTGCATATAGGGGAAAAAATCTGCTGTTGGATTAATTGTTGTGGTGATGAATGACCCAAAAATGATCTTGTTTTGTCTCAAGAGCTTCCTCAGATCTGGAGATTTTTCCTGAGATAGCAGTTTAAAAAATGGAGTTGGCTTTGCAGTTACAGTAAGATCCTTTCAGTCCTGTTTTTCTCGTTCTTGGATGTTGGCAGGATTCTTTCTCCTGACTTTCTGGGAATTTGATGAAATAAAAATGGGACCAAAACCTTTTTTTTTTTTTTTTAAATCACAGGGCAGCTCTCCCATCCCCATCTCTGGTACCTTGCTGGTTTTGGCCTTCTGTGGCATCTTTTACAATATGGATATTTTTCTCTATACTGAATGAGCTGTCCTGTCTCTCCCTGTTTTAATGGCACAAATATTTACATTCCAGCTATTTAAGGAAGCAATCACCATATTGGTGTCAAAGGTGTAGCATGGCAAGCTTTTAGCAATCAGTATCACTGTTCTTTAAAAGATCAATTCCTCTGCTGATGACAGAGGAATGCCCTGGGATTGTCACTGAAGTTGGAAGAACTCCTCTGTTTGTTTTAATCAGCCTCTGGAATGTGATGGAGCCAGAGACCAGATCCTTTTGGAATCTCTTTGTACCAGGTGCTGCTGCACAAACACAAATTCCTCTGTGGAAGAAACCGTCCTGGAAGGAAACATTTTTGTTCTGTGTAAGCCATGGAATCTTTTAGATCGGAAAAGGCCTCCAAGATCTTCAAGTCCAGCCTTCAAAGTCAGCCTGACCTTCTCCAAGAACAAAACAAATTATAAAAGAAAATAATGGAAAATTGCAAATTTATGAGTTCCCAGTAAAAACTGGGAAATTTTTATTAAAAGAACATTAAAAACTGTTCTTACTTGAAACATATTCAAAGTAACCTGTCCCCTTCCCAAACCTTTAATCACCATTTTGCTTTGTGAAGGTGTGAATTCTGCAGAACCACGCATCACCATGTCACTGGGCTTGGAGTTTTCTGGGTCAGCTTTGTTGTGGGTTTTAAAGTTTTAATGTTTATTTCAGGGTAGGCCATGAAGTTTTTTTATTGCAGATAACGGAGAACAAAGCCTGAAGCTTTGGTTTAACAATTAAATATGCAAAAACCCCTTTTGTTAATACAATCATGCCTCGCCTCCTGTGCCTAAAATACTTCACACAGTCCTTCACATTCCATGTAGGCACAGAGTGCTGGGAGAAGGTTTTCATAAAAGAGATTTCACTTGAAAACTTGATTTTACTTGAAACTTTTCCAAGCTTTTCCTCTCCACCAGTGTAACTCCAGTGTTCCTTGTGAGCACTCCCAGTGTTGTGCAGCAGAGCAGAACTGGGGCCGGCAACCAAAAATGTGGATGTTGCATCAAAGTGCAGGCAGGGGCAGGGACTTCCTGTCAGAAGAAGCAGATTCATGCAAATGAGGCAGGCAGGTTGCTATTTAAGAGTGGTTTTCTGCCCTCTGTCAGCTCTGGTAAGAACCAGCCGTGGTGTGAGGGGGTCACTGCCTCGGGGGTGGCTTCTCAAACTGGTTGTGCCATCAAGGGACAACTTAGACTTAGTTTTTAAAACTTTTTGTGTGCTGGCTGCAGATAGAGAAGATGCTGCTTCACTTAGAACCTGACTTGGGGAAGAGCAAACTGACCACTTGTCATCTTTTCTGTCCAGGAAGAGGAAAAAAGGAAGGCAAAGGAAGAAGAGGAGAAGAGGGAGTATGAAGAGTACCTGAAGCTGAAGGAGAGTTTCGTGGTTGAAGAGGAGGGGGTTGAAGAAGCAATGACAGAGGAACAGGTATGTGAGGCTGGTTCTGCAGTTCCCCCTCTCCTCTTGGACTTGCTGCATTTTGTCTCGTGTAAAATGAACCTGGAAGTAGGAGTCAGCCAAGGGTTTTTGCTTGTGAAAGCTGAATTGTGTCTGTGGCACAGGTTAACCTGGAATTTTTCCTGGGGAATGCTGCAGTTCCTCTACCAGACTCCTACGGGTTATTTTAGAGTTCTGAGGGAAATGTCTCTTGCTGGAAAAGAGTTCTGTCCTCCCCGTGTCTAAGAGCTGAAATGAAACTCATTCTGGAATTCAGATAATCTCTCACTGTCAGCAGCTCTGCCTTACCCACAGAGACTGAGCCAGCACAGCTGAATTTGGAGTTTGAAAGTGCCCACAGACCTTGGGGGCAATTCCTTGGGTTTGGGTTTATTTTCTACACCAAGAGAGCTGCCGTGAAATCAAATTAAAAACCAAGCTCTTGTCTCAAAAGGCTCCTGATAAGGGAATTCTCAGGACAAACCCACACTGCTGCTCCTGTGGCTGCCTGCAGAGCTGCTGGGGGTGGTGGTTGAAATGTGATACTTGGTATAAAATCACAGCAAACCTGAAAAAGTTTTGCTCTTGTGGGAGGCAGAGTTCTTGTTTTGTCTGCTCAAAACGTGTTAGACACAATTTATTTGCTATCACATCCTGGAATGGCTCTTGGGTTGTAGCTGCCAATTTGAGCTGCCCAGTGCATTTCTTGGGAAGGATTTATTTCAGGGCCATGTGTGCATTTGCTCCTCTGCTGAAGAGAGTCTGGAATTAAATGGATTTGCTTTAGTGTGACTGAGAGTGGCTTTGAGCAGAGCAGATCGTGCCTGATGTCAGGCAGCATTGACTCATCACAGGTTCTCACTATGGAGCCCTTCCCATCAAGAAAAACTCCATCACACCAGGATTAACACCGAGAGAAGTTGTATCTGGTGATGGGGAATTCCCTAAGATGCAGTGAACACCAAAATGCACGTTTTTATTGAAAATTCCTTCAAAAATCTGTACCTGTCCTGTTAGGAGATGAGATTATCCCTAAATATTAATGTGTTCCACTTTGGACACCCTGTAAAGCTGGAATGTGTTGCTTGTCCATGTTCCTACAGCTGCCTGTCAAGGAGAAATTAATCTTTCTATAGGTGAGGACAGAGAAGGGTGTTCCTCACCTCAAAGAGCTTGGCAGGCAGTTGATGGTGCCTGGATCTCAACCTGAGACAGCTTTGGTAGGGGTGGGGAGTTAGAACTGGAACTGCAGGTGATTTAAAAGTCATATTCAGAAATAATGACAGGGACAGAACTATTTGGAGACGGCAGAAATGAGAAAGAAATGAGCAGCCACCCTGACCTCGTGGTGGCTGAGGTACTGAAGCATTTCAGAATCCTGTTAGAAAAGCTGGCTCTGCCTCGTGTTGTTGGGGCTGCTGTGCCAAAACTGCTGCTGAAAATCAGCCTCCTGAGTCCGGAGCTCACCGGTTAATTAAGGCTGATTGATTTGCAGCGTTGCAGAGCAACCTGATCTCCTGTTAACTTCAGTGCACGTTGTTTGCACTGCCTTTGAGATGGAGCTGCTGTGTTAATGCTCAGGATTTCAGGTGCAGGGCTTTGAAATGCTCGAGCCTTGCCCGGGTGTTGTGCAGCTGTGCTGCTCTTGGCCATCTGCAGGAGCTGTGTCCTGACTCACTCTGGGTTCACCTCTGCACAAAATGTCCTTGGTGTGTGATTTAAGGATGCTCAAGCTCACCCAGATGTGATTATTTCAGGGTGTTTATAATGGGAAGAATAAAAGAATTCGTTATATCCTTTCAGGAAACACTTAAATTGTACCTGAGCCACAGTCTCTCTCAGAAAATACCTGTCAGAAATCCCTCGTTAAGATTAAAGCTTTAATTTTTATTAAATTAAATCTTTAATTTTAATTTTTCTTCCCAGTTCGATATCTCGGTGCAAGTAGTTAAAATTTAGGAATTATGCAATCTAAACACTTCTATAATATTTGTACTCAGCAAGTTTTTGATGCATTGAATGTCCATGAATTTAAAATAACAATTGTTTTCCTTGCTGTATCCAGTCTCGCAGCTTCCTTATGGAATTCCTGGAATATGTTAAGGTAAGGTGCCACTGATTTTTCTCCTTAGATGATGTGAAATACCTTTTGTCAAAGAGGGACAGCTTTACTTCCTCTTTCATTTACTTAAATATTCAACAAGTAGCAAAAGTGATACCTTCACTAAGTGTTATTTACTGAACCACGAGCACGTCCATCATTGCTAAAATAGTTTAATTCCAGCTGGGTCTTGGCTTTTGGGGCAGGATGTGGCTCTTGCCCTGTGGTGTAAGGACAGGCCTGGTGGATCTCCCTCAGAGTTTATGGAAGCAATGTTTCTGTGGGTTGGGATTTGGGACATTCAGGCTTGTTTTGTTTGTGACCATCAGCCACTGATTTTTAAAAACTGTCTCTCCATGGGCGCTCAGCACGAAGGAGAGTCCCTGTACCAGGAGGGTGTTTTTGGGCCTCCAACACTGACGCTGGAAAGCTCAATCCCGACTTTTCCCGTGATTCCTTCACTTTTCTCTATCCCTGCAGCTTGCAATGTTGTCTTAATGTTCGGCAGGGCAGGTTAAGAAGCAGCTCCCTCGTTTCCAGCAGGGTGTGTGGCTCTCCCTTTCATCCCATTGTATGGCTGCGTGTTTGAAACCCGGGAGGTGCTCACGGGCATTTGTGCTTTTGATCTGGGAGGACAAATGCTCTCCACTATCGAGATATCAAAGGTCTGATGCGGGTTTTTCTCCTCTCGCTCCAGCAGTGTCATGCAAATCTTTTTTCCTAATGAATCCCTTTCTGCCCTCACTGGAAACTGAGCTCTCAAGGGTGTGTGGTGAGTGTGTGAAAGGCTTCTCTAGCAAGCAAATCACTTGGGTACTTAGGGAGCTCCTAAACATTTTGTATTCCAAAATCTCACGCTCTGGGCCGGCTGTGCATGTCCATGATGCCAGAAAAACCCAGATTTATCTCCTGGACTTACAGATTTGCCTCATGGATAACTCTCCTTAGGGAAAGGAGGGATTGCCAGGCAGTTCTGGCTGCTCACTGCCTCTCTTTGACCTCTGTAGGTAAAAAAGGAGATTCCTGTGTCCCTTGGGATTTTCCACAAACACTGGGAGGTTTCCAAGGGATGACACAGCCCGGTCAGACTCTGCCCATCGCCCCAGGGGTTGTGGTGGATGGACCAGATTAGTCACAAAGTCCCAGTTCAGTGTTTGAACACTAAGTTTTATATCAGTCACCTCATCTTGACGTCAGAGAAATTAAACTTGGGCTGGAAACCGAAGTCTGAATATTCAACACCTGATTTCCTCTGCAGAGCTGAGCTGCAGAACTGGGGCATCGCTTTCTTTCACAAGTTTTAAGTATTTTTCTTTAATCTTCAACGTGTGCTTAATGTATAGATTATGTATTGCCCTCATCTTCTGTTCTGTTCACAGAAACCATTGACAGGAAGCAGTGCTGAGCTGCTCGTAGCTGTCTGAAAAACGTATAAATTAAGAGTAATTGGCATTTTTTAAAAAATAAAATTGAATTTAGCTCTTCTGTTGAATAATTTCTTGTGCTGGTGTCACTGACTGGAGACAGCTCACCCCATGCTTCATTCCTAAGGGTGCTGGAAGTAAAATGCAGCCTCTTGCTCTGTTTCATCCCTTGCTGAGGACTGCAGCAGCATCACCCCTAAAAGGAAATGAATTCAGGAAAATGTGGATGTGTTTTAGTTGCTGAAGGAAAGCTACACCTGTCTCTAGAGCATGATAAATGTGGAGAAGTGTTTGATTCCCTTAGGACCTCACATTGTCATTGTATTCCGGTGTGGGGAGTGCATCCCAATCCCATCCAGCCCTGGAGCTCTCATTCCCAGCAGGATCTGTCTTGGAAAGCTCCCACTAAACTTGGTCATTGAGGGTGAATACCTTGAAGGGAAGGTTGAAGTCCTGTTTTTCTCGTCCATGTGGCTTTGCACCAACACCCCCCCAGTCCCTTTAAAAGAAGATGTGACGAATGTTGGCAGTTCCCAGCTCTGAGAACTGAATTCCATGGACTGGTTCCAGTTCCATGTGTTCAGTCCATGGTATTCAGTTCTCTAGCTTGGCTGCATCGAACTTCACAACTCCTAAATCTGTGTGGCTTTTTTTTTTTTTTTTTTTTTTTTTTTTTTTTTAATTAAAAAGATTAATCTATTTCNTTTTATTAATGAAAGAGATTAATCTATTTCAGCCTTTCTTTATTTCTTCAGTGTCCTCCCAGTGTACTCTCCAGACCAACAAAGGACTTTATTGTTTAAAGTATTTAATTTGTTAATTTGTTAATGGAGGTGCAGCTCCTGTGGCTGTACATACACAGATTTTAGGAATGTAGTCCTGACTATTAACTGAGCTTTCCAACAGTTTTGTATTTTCCAAGCTCCTTACAAGCCCTGCATCCTTTTGCAACTGAACAGATGAGTTCCTAAAAGTTTGGCAGAGAAGAAAACAGGAACCAAGTAGCTCCAGACAAGCACTGCAGGTGTTTTCTCTGGAGCTACAGAGAAGCACAAAACCAGATGTGAGCAGTGCTGGCTGTGCCCTGACTGAGAAAAGCTGCAGGAAGGATCTGTCAAAAGCAAAATGACAATTTGCAGTTCCAACACTGACAATTCTAATGAGGTGTTGGCTTGCTTAGGAAGATTATTATGGCATTAATACACATGACATCAGTAAAACAGACTAAAGCACTTAATGCTGCCAGTCTTGCCTGGGTTTTATGTAAGTGCTGATACACACCAGTGATCATTTTAAAAGGTGCTTTGAAACATCCCTCAGAGAAGAAAGGGATCTTGATAAAACACACTGGAAATTAAAGGTAGCAGCTGAGACACTCAGGAAGTGGGAGAGCAGAGCCATGGCTGTTCCTGGTGCTCATCCTGATGTAAGGAAAAGTCCAGGAGCAACGCTGGAAAATGTGTTTGAGCCTTGCCCTAAGTGGGTCAGAGCACTCAGTGTTTCCACAGACTGCTTGAGGTAAATTGAGAGTTTTTCATCAGAGGAAAGTGCTTACGAGGAGAAGTTACTTACAGGGACAGGTTCTGCTTTGTCTGGTTAATGCATTTTTTATTTGAATGGAAAAAAAAAAATCCCAACCTCCTCATTCATCAGCTGTGTTTAACTCTTATTTGTTTCCATAGAAAACAAAGGTCATCCAGCTGGAGGACTTGGCTTCACATATGGGTTTAAGGACACAGGTAAGCACTGACTTTAGGGGTGGAAATACTAATTTTTGTACTTCCTCTTAAACCAGAACTCCATTTAAATGTGCAGTGGGTTGCTTAAAGGAATTTATTTGGTCAAAATCTAAATCATAAGTTCCTTCTGCAGTCATATAACGACAAGAAAAAGAGAGAGGTGGAACTGTAGAAACCAATACTTAAAGTGCAGTGGAACTGCGTGCTTGGAGTAACTGTAGAGTAAACCCAGCCATAAATTCAACAAGGTGTTGCTTTGCTTTGGTTTGGTAGGCGAGGTTTGCTCCTAAAAGGAGCAGGAGAAGATATAAAAAACTGTGGGATGTGTTGAGCAGGATCCTTGGAGAAGGATCAGTGTGCTTCATGGAGCTTCATGGCACTGCACAGCCTTTCCAAGGGAAGATCCCTATAACCCTCTGCTCTTTGATTGGCAATAAAAAGTCTCTTTTAAGGGATGGGGGAATTTAATTTGAACATCCCAAAATGAAAAAAAAAAAGTTCATCCCTCTAAGACCAAAGGGTTTATTACATCTCTCTGTGTGGGAGTACTGAATTCCTTAACCCTGAGGGATTTAAATGTAAACCTCTGTCGTTTATCTGAACATGTGAAATGTTTTCTGCTTCCCTTTTGATCAGGCTGTTATTCCTCCTTCTCTTCTGCACAGGATGCAATTAACAGAATCCAGGACCTGATGGCAGATGGCACCCTGACAGGTGACAGCCAAAGCACAAAGGGGAGCTCTCTGTAGCTGCTGAAGAGGTGGTGGTGCAGAAAATGCCTTCCCTGTGGCACAGAGAGACTTCCAGTGTCATTCCTGTTTTAAGGATCTAGCAGGACATGAAAGCTAGATTTTTTGTATTTGATTTGTTTGCCCATCTGCTGAAAGCCTTTTGGGGTTGAAATGTGAATTTGAGAGGATCACTGGGATGGTTTGGGGTGGATTCCAAGCCCGGTGGCTGAAGCCAGGCCTGGGGTATGGCGTGTGGGAGAGGCAAACATCCCAGAGCACTGCAGGATGCTGGAGTCAGTGAAGTTTTTCCCAGCCACGTTCCCACCCAGCCCAAGCTGGAATGGCAGCAGAGACTGAGCATGAACAAGGCTGGTTTAGTGCTGGCCAGTCTTGTTCTTTCCAAGGGTGCAGTAGGGAAGGTGCCAGCACAAACATTTATTGACCTGATCCTGTGGCTGGGGAACAACTGTCTCAGCAAGTCCATGTGGAAACCCTTCCAAATGCCCTCAGAGTGCTTGGAATCCAGGGATAGGGATGTGTGCTGGCCTGGCTGGCTGTGGCCCAAAGCCAGGGAGGCTCTGCCTTGGTGTAATACACAACAACAGAGAGATCTGTTCTCAGTCTGGGTGGAACAACTGAAATATGGAAATGGAGCTTCGTTCCCTTTCCGGGGAGAAGCTGGAGAGGCTGAGCTGGGCCCCACAAGGGCTCTCAGTGCCCTCCTGGACCCTCCTGCTCTGCCCTTCTCCACCAGGTGCCTGAGCTGAGAATGTGGGCACTGAAAAAGGAGGAGGGCTGTGAGGATGGGGAAGGGTCTGGAGAGGAATCCATACGAGGAGCAGCTGAGGGCACTTGGCTTGCTCAGCCTGGAGGAGACTGAGGGGAGATTCCTCAAGGTCTGCAGCTCCTCCTGAGGGACAGCTTCAACCTTTGTGGCAGGGACAGGACCCAGGGAATGGCTGGAGCTGTCTCAGGGGAGGTTTAGGTTGGATCTCAGGGAAAGGTTCTTCCCCCAGAGGGTGCTGGGCACTGCCCAGGCTCCCCAGGGAATGGGCACGGCCCCGAGGCTGCCAGAGCTCCAGGAGGGTTTGGACAGCGCTGCCAGGGATGCACGGGGGGGGATGGTTGGGGTGTCTGGGCAGGGCCAGGAGCTGCACTGGGTGATCCTTGGGGTTCCCTTCCAGGATCACAGGATATTCTGTGATTCCATGAAAACGAGGTACCTGCAGCAGCTGCTGTGGAGCTGCCAGCCAGCTGTGCCCAGGGCACAGAATGTGTTCCTGTGAACACAACGAGTGTTCCCTCCCAGCCCTGCTCCAGCACCCAGCAGTGGCCAGGAGAGANTTGCCTTCCCTTGCCTTCCCTTGCCTTCCCTTGCCTTCCCTTGCCTTCCCTTGCCTTCCCTTGCCTTCCCTTGCCTTCCCTTGCCTTCCCTTGCCTTCCCTTGCCTTCCCTTGCCTTCCCTTGCCTTCCCTTGCCTTCCCTTGCCTTCCCTTGCCTTCCCTTGCCTTCCCTTGCCTTCCCTTGCCTTCCCTTGCCTTCCCTTGCCTTCCCTTGCCTTCCCTTGCCTTCCCTTGCCTTCCCTTGCCTTCCCTTGCCTTCCCTTGCCTTCCCTTGCCTTCCCTTGCCTTCCCTTGCCTTCCCTTGCCTTCCCTTGCCTTCCCTTGCCTTCCCTTGCCTTCCCTTGCCTTCCCTTGCCTTCCCTTGCCTTCCCTTGCCTTCCCTTGCCTTCCCTTGCCTTCCCTTGCCTTCCCTTGCCTTCCCTTGCCTTCCCTTGCCTTCCCTTGCCTTCCCTTGCCTTCCCTTGCCTTCCCTTGCCTTCCCTTGCCTTCCCTTGCCTTCCCTTGCCTTCCCTTGCCTTCCCTTGCCTTCCCTTGCCTTCCCTTGCCTTCCCTTGCCTTCCCTTGCCTTCCCTTGCCTTCCCTTGCCTTCCCTTGCCTTCCCTTGCCTTCCCTTGCCTTCCCAGAGCAGTGCCTGATGCCTGTGGGGCAGCGAGGAGCCCCAGTGCTGACTGCAGGCTCCTGTCTTTGCCCTGCAGGTGTGATTGATGACAGGGGCAAGTTCATCTACATCACAGCCGAGGAGATGGCGGCCGTGGCGCAGTACATCAGACAGCGAGGCCGAGTCTCCATCGCCGAGCTGGCCCAGGCCAGCACCTCCCTCATCAACCTCCAGCCCGACAGCAGAGCTGTGCCTCCAACCGTGGCCTGAGGCAAACACTGCAGCAGTTTCACCTCTGAATGAATAAACCTCGTAATTAAAAGCAAACCAGACCCTCCCCGGTCCGCTCGTGTGCCTGAAGGTAGGGTGCTCTTCGGGAGCATCAGCTGCAAACTCAGAAGTTTGCTTTTCCTTCTGTTAGAGGTGGTGTTGAATAGGACAGGTGGGTGTGCAGGAGACTGGCCAGGGACTCAAACACTGATGCACCTGTAGCCCAGGGAGATCAGTCATGTATCCCTTGGCAGTCAGTCTCATGTTGCTATAAACAAACTTTTTATTGTTTGCACATTCTGATGTCTTTGTCAAATAGATTTGGGGTTGGTTGCATCCAGGATTCTCCAGGCATGCTCTGCACTGTGGAGCTGTTTAACTTTGTGATGGACACAGCCATAGGTGTGTAGGTTTTGGCTGCTGTGTCCACACTGGAAGGAAAGAGTGAAAAAAAAAAAAATACTGTTAAGTGTGTCTTTGTTCTTGCTGAAATATATCCTGAAACTCTGGAAAGAATGATTGCTCTGTTAAAACTTCCAGGGGCTGTTTCAGGAAACCTTTGCTATATAAATATGTTTTCCTTGGTTTGTGTAATATGAAAAGTTTGCTTGCAGACAAGCTGCATAATTTCCCTGTAGCCAAGAGACAGAAACCCCTCCAGGGAAGGGCTAACCCTGCTCATTTGTTGTGCAGGCCAGTTCTGCTGATACCAACCAGAGCCTGGTGATTCATCCTTTGAAGTCAGAGCCAGCTCAGAGTGTCTGAGGGCCTCAGACACCCTCACCCCGTGGCCTCTGTGTTCTGCAGGTTTGGGGGTTTTTAAGTAAAAACTTCAGACGCTCTGAGTCATGCAATTGATGTTCCAAGTTAATGGTTGTTAATGTATTAATTGTAGGGGTCAGTGTATTTCCTGCATAAGAATATTTATTTCTTTAAATCATTCATTCATTCTCTTTTCTGAAATCAGCAGAATCTCTGTGGATAAACAGTAATTGGGGAGGACAAGAGGTTTTGTCTCTGCCAAATTTAGAGATAACTTGAGTAGGCTAAAAGCCACGTTATCAGTGGGATGAGACAGCAATAAAACAGTGGGAGGAAACGTTTCCTTTTGATCTCTGCCCTGCTGCTGGATGGGAGAGTGCAGGAGAGTGGAGTTCCACCAGCACCACGTGTTGGTGTGAAAGACCAGCACACCACTGGTGCTGTACAGCCGCAGCCAGCAAAGAGGTCATTTAACATTTGAGGCTTGTGAAGTCTCCTACTGACTGATTTCGTATTAAATTTTCAAAAATATTTGGGTTTGTTCTGTCTTAAATGGCTCTTGTAATAAAATGAACAATATTGAAAGAATTGCAGAGTTTGTGTTAGAAATGAGTTCCACAGTTGGGGTAGGACCTGACTGTAGCTCTGTCAGCAGCTGCTCTGCTCCCCTAAACCTCTTCACCATTTCCATTCCTGTTCTCTTCACCCAGCTGCTGAGTTCCTATCAGCACTCAGGAAAACTCATTTTTCTCTCATTTTGGGGTGCTCCGTGGTCTTTGCTGCATGTGAATTGTGAGGCTGGGGACTTCCATGAGCCAGGGGAAAACACTGTAGGCAACAAAAACCATGAGTGGGCTTCTAAGTGTGCTGAAAACTCCTGTGGAACAAACTCTGCTCAGCCTTGAAGGAATTGTTCCACTTCTCTGGGTTTCCTGAGTGGCTGTGGGAGGTGAGGACAGTTGGGTGTGGGGGTCCTGTTCCACCCTGTGCCTTGGGGAACAGCCACCACCATTCCACTGCAGCTCAGTTTTCTATTAAAGCAGTGGTTTGGTATTTTCTAGGAATCCACTTCCAAAGTCCAAGGAGGCAGCTGAAAGTCTGGAACACAATTTCTTTGGGTGGTTTATAAATGAAGCAATTCAAACCTGTGCTGCTGCTTCAGTCTGGGGAAATGGAGGGGGGAGAAATTCAGGGCCGTGCCCCCAAAATGACTTCTCTGACTGAATTCATAACACACATTTCATCTATCCCAAAGAGAGTTGTTCCCTGCCTGCTGGCACAGAAATAGGGAACACCCTGGGTGTCCTGGCTGAGCTGGGAGCTGTCCCCAGTGTCCTGGGTGAGGGTGGTGGCTGAGGGTGCTGGGGGAGAGGTGGAACACTCCGTGGGTACTGGAGTGCTCCTCTTTCCCCAGTGTTTAGGTGTAAATGTCTTTATCTTCCTCCAGCATTCCAGGGCCTAAAGGGGCTCCAGGAGAGCTGGAGAGGGACTGGGGACAAGGGATGGAGGGACAGGACACAGGGAATGGCTTCCCACTGCCACAGGGCAGGGATGGATGGGATACTGGGAAGGAATCCTTCCCTGTGAGGGTGGGGAGGCCCTGGCACAGGGTGCCCAGAGAAGCTGTGGCTGCTCCTGGATCCCTGGAAGTGTCCAAGGCCAGGCTGGACGGGGCTTGGAGCACCCTGGGACAGTGGGAGGTGTCCCTGCCATGGCAGGGGAGTGGAACAAGATGGGATTTAAGGTCCCTTCCCACACAATTCCATCATTCTGTGGTCTCAACCCATGAGTTTTCTCACTTTTGCCCCTCTGATTCCCTCCCTCGTCCCACCCCAGGCCATGCCCCCGTGGCTCTGTGGGCTCAGCTGCCAGCTGGGGCTGAGCCCTGACAGCCTGGCACAGTCAGCACCAAACACAGGGCAGGAAAACACCGGCAAAATGGGAAATGGAGTAAAATTCTGGGCAGGAGGTTTCGTGCTCCTCACTTTGGGATGATCCAGATGCAAATCACTCGTCAAAATTACCCTGTGGGCAAGGGCAGCTCCTCCCACTGCCCCTCTTTGTCCGAGGCAGGATGGTGCTGATATTTTGCTTTCTGCTGCTTTGTCCAATCTGCTTTTGTCAGTTTTTAAAAGGTGGAACATCCCTCTATTGTCTGACTTTCAAAAAACTCCCTGTTTTCTGTTAAACTTTGCCCATGCATTCTGCAGCATTTCCTCCCATGTTTTCCCCCTGAAGCAGCACAGGACTCCCAGGTACTCTGGCTGTACATGGAAGGAATTAATAATAATAATAATTACGAGCTCATTGGAGCGAGCTTGTCCTAATTTTGCCATTCCACCCTAAGGCAAAGGCCAGGAAAAATGAGATTGAAAACCTTGTCTCCAGAACACACAAGGTGAGATCTCATCAAGGAAAACTCCAGCTTCTTCTCTGATGGAAGAATGGAGTCTCTGTGAGGTGTTCACAGGTTAAAAAATAAAAGCAGCAAAAGTCACAACCGTTCATTTTTTACCCATCACCCTCAGGGTTTCTGAGTTTTCTCTGTAACTATGGATACTAGGAACAGATTTTGGGGTTTTTTTCTTGTTATTTGGGGTTCTGTTCTAATTCATGTTGCATGTTCATCATTTTAGGGAAATGTTAAATATCACAAGATGGCAGTGAATCACAAAGCTGCACTATTCCCCTCTGCACAGCAACATTCACAGATTTCTTTCTTTTTAACCCCAAAAGCAAATCCAGATCATTAATACCAATCTGTGGCTGCAGGGATCTCTGCAAAAAAAAAGCTGATACCCAGGGAAGTCTTGTGCCTGCAGCACTGCAGGGATGGGACTTTAATTCTTTTCATCTTCTTTGCTATCAAAGTAAAACAAAGGCAGGGGAAAATACCTCCTTCCTGTCCTAAAGACAAAAGAACATTTTACGATCTCTCTGGATACATCTGGAGTCATCAAACACGACATTTTCTGTCCCTGGGGACAAGGTGGAACAAAGAGTGGCATCAGCTGCTGCTTGGGTCTGGTTTTGGAGGCTCCTCAGCTGCCCTGGGACAAACCTGGGGTGTCCCAGCCCTTGCCAGCCCACCTGGTCCAGGTTTAGCTTTGCCTCCCTCACCCATCCTGGTGTTCCAGGCCAGGCTGGATGGGGCTGGAGCAACCTGGGATGGTGGAAGGTGTCACTGAATGAGATGGGCTTGAGGTCCCTTCCAACCCCAACCAAAATCATTCTTGAAAAGGTTTCTTGTGTTGGGATGAACTGGTTTGGTGTTGAGGCAGAGGAGCAGCTCCAGATTTATTCCTTGTCCAATAACCCAGTTCATTTCCCTCTTAGAAACCTGCACTTCCCTTTCTGGAGTGATCCAGCTGAGCTGGTTGTCCCTAAAACCCCCAGGTCCTGTGCAGAGCTGCACTGTGGGGTGAGCGTGGCAGCAGAGAGGCACAGTTCCCTTGGGCCTCTCGTTTTCAGGCCTTTTAGTGGCCCAGAAGTTGTTCAGGATGACCTGAAAGGGTCAGAGTGGTTGCAGAGGGGATCTGGCTGCGTGCTGACGTGTGAACTGTGGGAGCCATGGGCACCTCCCAAAACACCTCCTGGCCAGGTGGGTCCAGGCTCCCCTCAGAGGACAGAGCTTCCTGGGTTGTCTCAGAGGAAAATCCCTGCCAGCATCGAGTAGGGGACAGAGCAGAACAGTGGCTGTGTTTGAGCTTGGCAGGGGGCTCTGGGATCAGGAGCAGTCGTGGAGCAGGACGTGGATGTCCTGGTTCTGATGGTCCAAAGGACCATCTCCCACCCCAGAAGGGCTTTGGGCCATCTCCCACACCACAAGGGCTGGGGAACACTGGTGTGGCTCTGCCTTTCCCCATCCTCCTGCTGGGAAAATGCTCCTCTGGGACGCTGGGTGTGAACTTCTCCCACCTGGCAGGAGCTCTTCAGGGAGGGCAGGGCTCAGGTGTCCAAGGGGAATCAGCGGGATCAGGGGCCAGGATGTCCAAGCAAGGAGAAGGCTGGAATGGGACAATCCCTGCAGCTGGAGCTGTGCTGGCAGCACAAATAATCCAAATTTCTCTCATCTGCCCCAGGGTGGGACGAGGAGATCCCACAGGAGCACAGCAGCTCCTCAGGGCACTTTTCCTTGGGTGGTGACAACCAAGCACAGGGTCAGGCCACCCCATTTAAAATCAGTTAATAATCATTTAAAATCAGTTAATAATCATTTAAAATCAGTGTTTCTGGCCATCAGCACAGACAATCCCGTGTTCCAGCTCCTGTCTCTCTGTCCCTGTAATGATCAGCCACAGGAATCCAGGCTGTGTCCCTGCCATCCAACAGCCTGGCACGAGTCTCGTGTCACCTTCACGCCCAGGAGCCCCCCGCAGCCGAGGTTTCCACCCGGTGGGCGGGGATCCCTGATCCCTGTGAGCTGCCGGGAAAGGTGGGAACGGATGGAAAAGTGCAGCCAAGCTGCGGCTCGTGGTCGTAACCCTGAGAAACGAGGCTGAGCTGCAGCTCCAACACGTCCCACGCTCACTGTGGTGCCTCCACACAGGCGGAGGAACCTCGCACCCATCCCCGCCCATCTGCGCCCTGTGCTGCCGCCTTTGTTCCCTGCTGCCGCTTCCATCCGTGCGCTCAGGGTGGATTAACCCCTCCAGGGTTCTCTTCGAGCCGCTCTCCGTCCTGGGGCTGACCTCACCAGCCCTTCAGGGTCCTCGCAGGGACGCCAGTCCAGCAGAAGATGTGCCCAAAGCTCCCAAAATACAACGTGGGCATGATCCTGGTTTGTCCCAGCACTGGGGTGGCAGCAGGACCAGGGCAGTGCCCGTCCCCCTGTGCTGGCACTGCTGGGGCACCTCCAGTGCTTGGGGGATTTCTGGGCCCCTTGTGACAAAAAGGACATTGGGGAAGGGTTTGGAGCACCAGGAGAGGCTGAGGGAGCTGGGAAAGGGGCTCAGCCTGGAGAAAAGGAGGCTCAGGGGGCCCTTGTGGCTCTGCACAAGTCCCTGACAGGAGGGGGCAGCCGGGGGGGTCGGGCTCTGCTCCCAGGGCACAGGGACAGGAGGAGAGGCAACGGCCTCAGGCTGGGCCAGGGGAGGTTTAGATTGGATATTTGGGAAAATTTCATCATGGAAAGGGTTGTCCAGCCCTGGCACAGCTGCCCAGGGAGGTTTGGAGTCCCCGTCCCTTCAAAGCCGTGTGGATGTGGCACTTGGGGACAGGGGTCAGTGGTGGCCTGGGCAGTGCTGGGTTAATGATTAGACTGGATGATCTTGGAGGGCTTTTCCAGCTTTAATGACTTCATTTGGGGTCATGGCCACTGGAATTTTTAGTGGTTTTCTGGCAGAGCCCGCGGGTTCAGGGTGACGTTCTGCAAGCCCCCAGGTGAGCTCTGCTGTGCCCAAACCCCACGGCACCAATGTCCCTGCCCAGGTTTGGGCTGAGCTCTGCCCGGGACATCTCCGACCTGCCCGTGCTCTCCCCGAACCCCCCCGGCCATCCCGGCTCCTCCAGGAGATGGCAGCAGCAGATCTCGCATCCCCCCTCCCGCGCAGCATTTCCATGGCAACGGCAGCCAAGCATCCCCCAGAGCTTGGAAGGGGACCACGAGGTTCGGGAAAACCCTCGCGTCCCGGCAAACAGCCCCTCTCCCTGCTTCCCGGGGCTCGGGAAAGGCTGGAGGAAGCCGCCTGCTGCTCTGCTCCCCGCCCGGCATTGCGACATTGAGGCGACAACCGCGGTGTTGGGGTTGAATTCACCGAGGTTGCCGAGTTTTACTTCTTTTAGCAGGACGGAAAAGCCACTGGAGAAATCACAGCGCTCCTGGATGTACTGAAAATGGCAGGACTGACAGCAAAAGCTTTGCAGCGTCATCGGAGTGCAGCGGCCATGGGCCGGGAGCAGCCGGAGCAGGGAATTATTTGTGGGCTTAGATCCCGCTGCTCCTAAACAGAAGCTCCAAAGTGTTTGGGAAGCTGGCTGCTCCCAGCTTTCCGGGGTGCTTCCAGCCCGAGGAAGCTGCTTAGCACTTCTCAGTGACACTCAGGGACACCTCCCACTATCCCAGGGTGCTCCAAGCCCTGTCCAGCCTGGCCTTGGACACTTCCAGGGATCCAGGGGCAGCCACAGCTTCTCTGGGCACCCTGTGCCAGGGCCTTCCCACCCTCACAGGGAAGGATTCCTTCCCAATATCCCATCTAACCCTGCCCCCGTCAGTTTAAAGCCATTCCCACTTTGGGGATGAACTTGCCATCTTGCCTTGGAGTCAGGGCCCAGCTCAAAGTTCAAGGAGGGCAGGGGAGCTGTTTGGAAGAGGGATTGTATCAAGTTCTCAAGGCTGCTCTGTTGTGTCAGTAAATTCCATTTGTCTGCTCAATCTGATGCTTTCATGCCTGGAAGTGTCCAGGGCCTTGGAGCTGGATGGGGCTTGGAGCACCCTGGGATAGTGGGAGGTGTCCCTGCCCATGGCTGGGGTGGAACAAGATGGGCTTTAAGGTCCCCTCCAACCCCACCCCTTCTGTAACTGCAGTTTGGTTCCCCTCAGCACTGGGGGAACACCCAGCACTCCTGACTTGTTCTCCACGTTCACTCCCAAGCTGAGCCCTGGGCTGGTCCGTCCCTCTCCCCCAGCAGAGAGCGGGAGCAGCACAGACCCCGCCCCAGCTGCTCGATGTTTCCCTTTGGGATTCAGCCCCGGCGAGAGGTGCTGACCGTGCTGCTGTGGCCCTGCTGGCACCTGACACAGCACAAGCTGGCCCTGCCCTGCTGTCGTGGCAGCCCTGCTGATGAACTGCTGTGGTTTCCAGTCCCAGAGATGGACTGACACAGCAGATGTGGCCCCACAGAAAAACAAACATCATCATCATCTTCATCAGGCCTTTGGGATCCTTTGGATTCTGCCAGATGGCTCCTACTCCTGTGCAGTTTCAGGTTTCTTCTCCAGAAGGATCACACTTGTTTTCCTTTGGAAGTTTCATTGGACAGATCCTGACTGGTTTCATTTTATACTTTGAGCAGCTCTGAAGGGCTGCAGCTTTTACCAGCTCAGCAGAGGGTGAGGTGCCCTGTCCCAGGCCGTGTCCCCAAGGGATGGAGAGCCAGGAGTGGAGGAGGATGGCACAGGGACAGGACAGGGAGCTCAGCTGTGGCACCCAGCTCAGCAGGACCCGGCCAAGGGGAGTGGGGAAGGCACAGCTCAGCTCTCCTGGGCTCTTTGGTCGTTCTCCAGAGATGCTGCACGTCTTTGTCTCCTTTTTCCCCTTGCTAATTTTCCCTGCTGTCATTATTTGCCTGACTGGCAGGAAGGATTCACACTGAGTTAGCAGAAGTTTATTCACATGCACACTCATCCCAGAGAGCTGCCACTCACCAGCGTGCCGAGATATTTTGGGTAAATTGAGATGGAATAGAATAAAGCCAGAATGCAAAGCAAGCTGCCTGTGCAGACAGCAGAAAGCTCCAGTGATGTTTGCAAAGGACGCTGGTATTCTCTGCTAGAAGGTTGATTATGCCAGGAAAACCATCCAGCCCGCTGTCCAAAGCAGCCTGAGCTTCATTTCTGATCCCTGAGGAGCCTCACAAACAGCCAGCTCAGCCCAGCTCTGTGTCCTGTTCTGAAAACCCACCCAAGGAATCACCCCTGGAGCCGAGGGAGCCTTGGCCCCTGGAAGGGACCCGACACATTCCCTCAGCCTGTGGGGCTCCTCTTCGTGTGCAAGAGCAGAAAAGGAAAAATTCCAACACAAAAACACCCCCTAAAAATCTCCTGGAGCTCTGTGGTGAGGATGTGGGGTCGCCCCACGTCTCCCATGCCCAGGGATCAGCTGTAGCGAGGCCCGAGGGCTCCGTCCCTCGCAGACCGCAGGGACTGGGCTTCACCACCAGCCTCTGCTGCCCCACCCTGCCTGCCAAGCCCGACCCCTGTGTCTCCTCCAGACAATACTCTTGGACAGGAATGTGGCAGAAGGATCTCCTCCAGAGGGCCTGACTCGTGCCAGGACTCCTGTTGTTGTCCCAACCAACAGAGCTCAACAGGGAACATCAAATCTTGAGTTTGATGGCGCCTCTTCTGAGCCAGGGCCAGAAAAAAGGGAGAAAAAGGAGTTTTTCTTCCTCTGCAAGACTTCAGTCAGGCTGTCAGGAACCACATCCCTCCTCTCCACCTCTGGATATTGAAATTGGCACGTTCTTAAGATGTCCAGACACCTTCTGTGAGGAAAAATCCTCCACTGAGTGGAGTGGTTGCAGCTGGGCTCCCATGGCTTTTTCCCTGCCAACAGCTTTAAATTAAAATGTATTTTTTTAGCATAGAAAGGGCAGGGACCCATCAGGATGGGAATGACCTGTGCCAGCACAGAATCCAAGAGTTCCCTTGGGTAGAGGGGGGAATTCTTCCACATCTCTGGAAGCAGTTCATGATGGGATGATCCAAGAGGGACAGAGGAAGTGAGGCTGTGCTGGGGGCTGGAATGTCTCTGCTTCGCTCTTCCTCCCTCTCCACCTTCCTGGGAGAGTGTCTGGCTTTGCCAGCAGCTGGGACAACATTTGGCCCAGGCTCAGGCAGCCTGTAAAGATCCTATGAAGAAAAACGAGCTGGAGACGACTCTGGGGGTGGAGAGGGAAGGCCACTGAAGGCTGTGAGCTCCCAGCAGGGTCTCCCCAGTGTGAAGGACACCAGTAGCACATCCCTTGTGCCCTCCCAGCCCCGTGGCTGCTGTCACACCTTGTCCTGGCCTTTGCAGAGCCCTGAGCTCGCTGGCTGAGCCGAGCCAAGCACAACACCCCAGCCAGAGGAGATTTCCACCCCAGAGCTGCCGTTCCCAGCTGAATGCAAACCCCTGGCAGAGCAGCATCCCCCTGCTCTGCTCTGAGCATCCCCACCTGCATCCCTCCCTCCTTCGGGGACACCTGAGCTGGTTGTCATGGAAACCCGAGGTCTGCCCGTCTCCCTGTGTCCTGCCTGACGCTCTGCTCCTTCCCTCCGTGGATATTTGTGCCCTGAGGTGCTCGGAGCCGCGGTTTCCCTGCACACCTGGCTGGGAATGTGCTCCCAGCTGAGGATGTGCTGGAATCAGTGGGAAGTGAGGGCAGGCTGGGGTCACACCGGACCCCACGAGTGTTCCCCCAGCTGCAGGTGCTGCTGGACGAGCTGGAGGCAGCGATTCCCGTCTCTCCCAAATCCAGGATTGTTCACATCTGCATGGCCTGGATTCTGCTGGGGATATCAGTGAGCAGAACCAGCTGCTAAATATTGCCAGGAAGCCTCTCTTTTGAAATAAATCCTAAAAAACATCAGGACCCACCCCCTCCACCCCTCCCCAATATCAGAATATTTAGGTGTGTTTTTAATAAAGCTGCAGAGGGTGTTGACTCTGATTAATTTCAGGGTGGGGTTGATGCTGTTGGACAAAATCCCATAGAATCATGGAATTATAGAACCATGGAGTGCCTTGGGTTGGAAGGGACCACAAAGACCATCCAGTGCCACCCTCTGCCATGGGCAGGGACACCTCCCACTATCCCAGGGTGCTCCAAGCCCCATCCAGCCTGGCCTTGGACACTTCCAGGGATCCAGGGGCAGCCACAGCTTCTCTGGGCAATCTCAGGGCCTCCCCACCCTCACAGGGAACAATCCCTTCCCAGTATCCCATTTAACCCTGCCAGTTTGAAGCCATCCCATTAGCCCCACTCTTCTTTTATGACAACAGTTTGGGGTTTCATTCTGATTTGCTGTTCTGGGAATCCTTGTCCTGTGACGAGCAGAGCTGGGAAGACGAGGCTGAGGCCTGTGGGAAGACAGGGATTTCCCATCACTCAGCACCTCAGCTTTCATCCCTCATCCCTGGGCAAGACCCCAGGGACCGGCTGTGCTCGGGGCACCCAGAAATTCCACGGAGAGCAGGATTTGATGATCCTCTGTTGGCTGGGACAACAACAGGAGTCCTGGCACGAGTCAGGCCCTCTGGAGGAGATCCTTCTGCCACATTCCTGTCCAAGAGTATTGTCTGGAGGAGACACAGGGGTCGGGCTTGGCAGGCAGGGTGGGGCAGCAGAGGCTGGTGGTGAAGCCCAGTCCCTGCGGTCTGCGAGGGACGGAGCCCTCGGGCCTCGCTACAGCTGATCCCTGGGCATGGGAGACGTGGGGCGACCCCACATCCTCACCACAGAGCTCCAGGAGATTTTTAGGGGGTGTTTTTGTGTTGGAATTTTTCCTTTTCTGCTCTTGCACACGAAGAGGAGCCCCACAGGCTGAGGGAATGTGTCGGGTCCCTTCCAGGGGCCAAGGCTCCCTCGGCTCCAGGGGTGATTCCTTGGGTGGGTTTTCAGAACAGGACACAGAGCTGGGCTGAGCTGGCTGTTTGTGAGGCTCCTCAGGGATCAGAAATGAAGCTCAAAATTGCCTTTGGAAATGGGCAAAAAGTAAGCAAAGCCAAAGCTGTGTCTGCCCTCAGCCAGCTGAACACCCTGAAACATCGCTCTGGTTTGTGGTGAGGAGCCAGGGTCCAGCAACACTCGGGGCATGAAGGAAAAAACTCCTTGAAACCCTTTCTGGCTGCACTGGGATGGGATGGGATGGGATGGGATGGGATGGGATGGGATGGGATGGGATGGGATGGGATGGGATGGGATGGGTGAGGCTGCACA
>VZTJ01000101.1:466852-491402 GCA_013397795.1 Orthonyx spaldingii
GGGATGGGATGGGATGGGATGGGAGGGGAGGGGATGGGAGGGGATGGGATGGGATGGGTGAGGCTGCACATGAAAGGCACGGAAGCCAGGCCAGGAGCAGTGCCGGATGTCCCAGCAGATGTGACAGTCCCTGCCCGGTTCTCCCCGGGATCAGCCACCCCATCTGGGGTGCATTTGACCCCTTTCCTCTGCCTCCACCCCCCTCTGTGCAGCCCCTCGGGTGTTTTGTCCCAAACACAGGCACTAATCAGGGACCCTCTTGTGTCTAATTAGTGCTGGTGATGAAGCCCCCCCGCCCAGGAGGGTGATTTCATCCCAGGCCAGGTGCTGGGGGCCGGGTGCCAGCTCTGCTCTCACACAGCCAAATGCTCTTGGCATTCCTAAAATCCCTCCTCAGCAGGCTCTGGGAGGGAGGAATCCAGCCATGGGATCCCCATCCCCTCTCACCATCCAGGAGCTGGTTGCCACCTCCTGACTCGCTCCTCTGAAGCTCTTTTTTGGGGGGCTACGTCTGTGTCCCACCCAAAACAGGGTGGGATTGTCCAAACGGGACTCAATTCCCACTCCTGGTCCTTCCTCCCTCCAGGAAACAAAAGGCAGGAGGAATTTGCCTCGTTCCCACTTGGCACTGAGGCCAAGGACACAGCTGGGAGCATCCAGAATTTGGGAGAAGGTGAAAATGGGATCGGGTAACGCAGCAGCAAAATGGGGTGAGGGCTGAGACCAGATCTCACAGGACATTCCAAAGCAGCTGCTGGCTTGGAAAAGAGACAAATCTGGATGTTCAAGGAGACCTGGGGCAGAGATCCACCCTTTCCAATGAGCTGGAGCTGATATTTCACCAAAAATGGATCAGCAGTGGTTTTTGGGGTTTTTTTTAACAGTGTCATCCCGTTTTTTTTCTAGGAGTGGATGGGAAAGAGTGGCTCAGTCAGGAGTTTTATGGCTTTGGATGAGGATGGTATTTCCAGCTTTTCAAGGGAAAAACTGAGGGCGGGTGTGACAGCAGCAGGGATACAACTCATCCTCTCCACAGGGAGAAAACAGCGGCGAGGGGGAGCAAAGGGCGGAGTTTGGGGAGCAGGAAACACCAAACAGGAGCAGCTCCTGGAGGAGAAGTGGCCCTGGAGAACACAAATTGGTCCAGCAGGTCTGCAGGCATCGTCAGGGGGTTGTTGTCTCCTTGTTGTGTTTGTTCCATTGTGAAGGGGCAATTCCAGGGGATCCTGGTGGGACACGGCTCTCCCTGACCCCTTGGGCATGGCTGGGTGGAGGCAGAGGGGTGGTCAGAGCTGTCCTCTCCTCCACAGGGACACCAGCAGCGATGGGATGTCTTAGGAAGGACACAAACCTCCCTGTTCAGCTGGAAAAGTGGAAATCTTTCCCTGTGGCCTTGTCCAAAAGAGGCAGTTTTGGCCCTACTTTGAAGACAAGCTGAAACTCCGTGTGGAGAGCAAACATCTCCTCCCAAGGATTGGTTTTTCTCTGGAGAAAACTCCCATCAGTTTCCATCCAAGCTGCTTTTGCAAAATTGGCAGCACTCGTTGTGTATGACTCTGCCCGGCTCCAGAGCTCGCAGGGAAACTGAGGCAGGGAGCAGGATGTGACACAGGCTTAGGGTGACACGTGGAGGGACCTGCCCAGGACCCTAAGGAAGAATTCAGGTAACTTCTTACCTCTAAAACATTCCATTTGATTTTAGAATCATGGAATGGTTTGGGTGGGAAGGGACCTCAAACACCATCTCATTCCACCCCCTTCCACTGTCCCAGGAGCTCCAAGCTCCAATGTCCAGCCTGGCCTTGGACACTTCCAGGGATCCAGGAACAGCCACAGCTTCTCTGGGCACCCTGTGCCAGGGCCTCACCAGCCTCAAGGGGAGGAATTTCTCCCCAATATCCCATCTATCCCTGCCCTTGGCAGTGGGAAGCCATTCCCTGTGTTCTGTCTCTCCAGGCCCTTGTTCAAAGTCCCTCTCCAGCTTTCTCGGAGCCCTGGAAGGTACTGGAAGGTGCTGGAAGTTCTCCCTGGAGCCTCCTGCGGGCTGAAAATCCTCATTCTCTCAGCCTGTCTCCATTTCCTCCCCTCACGGCCTTGCAGGTTCCCTACTGAGCAGATCTCTGCTCCCCACCTCCTGTAAAAGGTGATGGGTGCCTGATCCCGTGATGCCAGCCCTCCTGAAGTCCTGGGATCATGCATTTCCCTTTCAGGAAGGAAGATTTGTGGGCCAGAGGGCAAGAAAACCCCCCATGAATCTCAGCTTGTATTTATCACCTCTCACTGTAATGAACCCCTCTCTGAACGAAACTCAGCACTCACAGCCCGGGGAGGGGGGACTGCAGAAGGGAGCCAGAGGTGTTTCCTGCTCCAGCTGTGCTGGGTTTCCACACAGATCTGTCCATCTGTCCACCCTTCTGTTCTGGCTGTCCCTGCAGTGGGGGTGACCCCGATAATTTGGAGTTCTTGTTGCTGCTCTGCTGCCCTGGCCAACCCCAACAGCGCCGTGGCGCAACCCAGGCTTGCACAAACTTCCCAGCTGGAGGAATTAATCTTTTAAATAGAAGTGCAGAGGGAAGGAAAGGGGCAGGAAGGGCAGAGGGCAGGCTCGGAGCAGGTCTGTGTGAGGCAGGCTCAGCACACCTCGCTCTGGCTGCCTCCAGTGCTGCTTTGCCTGGGGGTTCTTGGGCTGCCCTGCAGCTTCTCCCCAGGCTCCAGACTGCGAGGAACTTTTCTCCAGTGTCCCTGCCCGTGGAGGGGTTGGAATGAGATGGTGTTTGAGGTCCCTTCCAGCCCAAACTGCTCTGGGATTCCACGAGCTGATGCCTCGTGGGTGTCTGGCTAAGGAGGTGCTGCCCCAAGGCCTTCAGCCAACCCCTGGGATGACCCTGGGTCAGTCCTTTCCTGGGATTGTCTCCCTGTGCTTCCTCCAGACCCAGCAGAGCCCTGGATAACGCTCTTGGCTGGGAGGAGCAGGTGAGGGTCACTCAGATGGGCAGCTCTTCTGGACACTGCAGTGGGGAAGATCCCGGGGAACTTCACCCAAAAAAAAAGGGCTCAGATCTCAATGCAGCACATCCTGTAAGAGCGGGCACACTGACAGGCCACCCATCCTATGGATCATCCACTCATGGTCCATCTGTGTCCAACCTCTGAGAGCAAGGAAGAGAGGAACAAAAATCCAGCCACTGTGGAGGGATTATCCACAGCCTCCAGCAACTTCAAATTCAGACAGTTCCTAAGGAACAGTCACAGAATGATCATAGAATCCAGTTTCAGCTGGAAAGAACCTTAAAGTTCATCCAGTGCCACCCCTGCCATGGGCAGGGACACCTCCCACTATCCCAGGGTGCTCCAACCTGGCCTTGGACACTTCCAGGGATTCAGGGGCAGCCGCAGCTTCTCTGGGCACCCTGTGCCAGGGCCTCCCCACCCTCACAGGGAAAAATTCCTTCCCAATATCCCATCTAACCCTGCCTCTGGCAGTTGAAATCCATTCCCCCTTGTCCTGTCACTACTTGCCCGTGTAAAAAGTCCTTCTCCCTCTTTTTCACAAACCAGAAATGGAATCTTTGGAAGAGCCTTTTGGGATGATCAGGTGCTCGGGTTTTGGGATCCATGTAAATATTTTTTACCCTGCAGCAATAATTCCTTGTTTAGCTGTACAGGGGATGGGAGCAGGTCCCTGTTCTGCTGATCTGCCCTACCCGAGTGTCACTTGGTGCCTCATGTGACCCCAGCTCTGTGTCCTGACAGAGGGGCCAGCAGGGAGTTGTCCAAGTCCTTTTTCCATCCACCCTTAATTTTGCAATTAAATCCTCCTCTGTCACCCCTCCAACAGGAGCTCGCACAGCTCTGAACCTTTCCTCACTCCTCTACAAACCTTCCCCCCAAATTCCTAACGAGAGCAAACCTTCCCCCCAAATTCCTAACGCGAGCAAACCTTCCCCCCAAACTCCTAACGAGGGGTGATCAGGATGAGCCAAAACCCATCCATGCATTCCCGGGGGGGGCTGGGAGACCCCGGGGAACACGTGGGCAGCCCTCTGATCCCTTACATAACCCCTGGCACTGTTTGTTTTTCTTCCCTGACTTTTATTTTGTGTGCGCTGCTCCCGCGCTCGCGGCTCCTAAAGCCGCTTAGGACGGCGCTAAGCCCGGCTTAGGCAGACGCTGCTCTGCTCCTGGGTGACTCACAGCACTTCCCTTGCAAGAAAAAGCTTCCCCCCTCCTCCCAGCATCCCAAAAGGATGAGCCTGGCTCCACCACCCCCTTCTCCGTGTGCTCACCCACCGCCTCTGCCACTGAAGGGCTTTTTCCCCCTCTCGCTGAGAGCAGATTCAGCATTTCCGTGGTTCCTCCCCTGCGTGGTGACTCTGATTTGGGACCTGCGATGGTCAAGTGGCCTCCTCAAAGGGTTGGCCAAGGTCTTGGTGATCCTCAGAAACACCAGCCTGCCAAACCCCCCCACACAAAAAATACATCCCAAACCTGCAGAGGTCTGTGGCAGCTCAGGCTGAGTGTGGCAATGGGTGTGCAGGAGTCACTGACGTCCTTCACAAGGCCCTGGCCTGTTTTTCTGACACAATCTCATCTTGCCAGTGATTTTTGTCATCAAATACAACATGTCCTGCTCTTGCTTTGTGCAACACCGTCCTCTAAAGCCTCTGTTGTGTTATTTATGTGCAAGCACACTCAGGAGATGCACACACACACACATTTGCTGTGAAATCTCACCTGCTAAACTTTGCTAAGGCAGATCAGGAGTGTTGGGGGCTCACTGAAACCTCTTCTCACTATGTGGAAGCCCTGGTCTATTCAGGGCTTTTTTATCAATGCCTGTGTCTTTACTGGAAAGCAACTGAGTTTTCATGTGCCCTGGAACAAGAGCAGTACCTGGGTTTTGTGTCTTCTCCTGAAGAGCCCGACCAGTTTGCTGCTGGGAGAATCACAAAATCTCCTGAGCTGGAAGGGACCCACAGGGATCATCGAGTCCAACTCCTGACCCTGCACAGGACACCCCAAAAATCCCACCCTGTGCCTGACAGTGTTGCCCAAATGTTTTCTGAACCCAGGCACAGCCAGGACGTTTTTAAAGCCTTCCCAAATGCTGCAGCTTCCCCAGCCCAGTTTCAGACCCTTCTCCCCCCAGACCAGTCTCAGGGCGGTGGCTCCAAGGGCTCAGCTTGGAGCAGCTTTTCCCTTTGTGATGCTAAACACCCAGGAAGGGATAATCAAATTATATCCACGCGATTACGCGGACGAGTGCACGGAGCACCCCGGAGAGATTTGTCCCTTGCCCCTCTGGGAGGGCCACTGGATCTGTCAGAGACGCCAAACGCCCCTCTGGACACTGAACAGGGGGATGGGAGCGTTGATTTGGCCACCTTTGATTGCCTTTTCCGAGCAGTCCTGGATCTGCTCACCTGCTTCCCACCACGGCGGTGACGGCTCTTCCACATCCTGCACTTCTTGCTGCTGTTTTTGGGGTGCTGCCCCCCACCCTGAGCGCTGTGCCCGGATCCCCGTGGCAGCCTGAGCTTCCTCCTGGAGGGATCGCCCCACCATCCCCGTTCCAGGGCACAGCCAGCGGGAAGCAGCTGCTTCCCGGCTGGAGCAGCGCTGCCGGGGCTTACGCAACTCTCGGATGAATCAGCAGCACATCTGGACGCCTGCTGAGGCTGCACAGTCACATTTTCCCCTCCATCCCAGCCCCATGAGCTCCTAAGCCCCGGGAAGGCAGCGGGCCAGCCCGGACTGGGCAGCGGGAGGGAGAGGAAGCCGGGCTGGCTTTGCCTTGCAGGGGAAATGTTCAACGCTGCCGTCAAATAACTGGGTCATGTCCCTGCGTCTTCCCGAGCCGGGTGAGAAATCAGAAACTGCGTTCTCTGGCTGGTTTTGGGTTCCCTGGGCCCTGGACTTGGGCTGGAAAGGGAAAATCCCATCGTCCTGCTCCTGGCTCCAGGCCTTGAGGCAGAGGGATGCTCCCGAGCTCAGCCCCAAGGCACAGGGCTCGGGTTCTGTAGGGCTGGGATTTGTGGGGCCAAGGCAAGCCCGGGGCGGCACAGACAGCCAGGGACAAGCTCGGGGTGAGCCAAAGGAACTGGGAGGCTGAGGATGGAGAAGGAGAGGCTGGGGATGGAGAAGGGGAGGATGGGGAAGAAAAAGAGGATGGGGATTGAGAAAGGGAGGACGGAGATGGAGAAAGGGAGGATAGGGATGGAAAAGGAGGGGCTGGGGTTGGATATGGAGAGGATGGGGAGAGAGAAGGAGAGGATGGGGATGGAAAAGGGGAGGCTGGAGTGAAAAGGGGAGGCTGGAGTGAAAAGGAGAGGCTGGGAATGGAGAAAGAGAGGCTGGGAATGGAGAAAGAGAGGCTGGGAATGGAGAAAGAGAGGCTGGGAATGGAGAAAGAGAGGATGGGGATGGAAAAGGCGAGTTTGAGGATGGGGAAGGAGAGGCTATAGGTGGAGAAGGGGAGACTGGGGATGGAGAAGACGAGTCTGGGGATGGAACAGGGAGGTCTGGGAATGGGGAAGGGACAGCCTTGCTTGCATTGGAACCACGAGGAGCTGAAGCCAGACTGACCAGGCACCTTCCACCCCAACCCACTGGGTGCATTTCCCCAGCCCCTCAGCTGAGTCCCCATTCCAGAAACACTCCTGCCCCCCAACACAGGCGGAATTCTCCCCAGCAAGCACCTGGAGCCTTTCCCCCGGCCCATTCACCGCTTCCTCCAGCACGCCCAGACCTCGGGGACCCCTCAGCCCCACTCTGGGGGGCCGCACGTGGGCACCGGGGCGCTGCCGGAGCGCTGTGGCTGCGTGAGGGGCTCGGTGTCCCCGCTGGCACCGCCGATGTCGCCGCGCATCACCGTCACCGCCGCGGCGAGCGGGGATCGGCCACGAGCAGACAGGACCGCGGGCGGCACAGGCGATGTGGGAAGAGCATCACTCCCTTCCCCCACCAGCCCGAAGTCCAGGCCTTTCCCAGGATGCGGGGAGGGAAAAAAAGGCAGGGAAAGGGAGAGGAAGGTGTTTCCCAGCTGGAACAAAGCCGGAGGGGGCTGCTCGCTGAGAGTTCCCTTCCTGGGTTTTGTCATTTCCTCCCCTGCCCCCTCTTTTCCCCTCGGAAAGAATTGGGAGATCAGGTGCGACATCACAAGAAGGAAAAAAGGAGGGTGTGGATCCCATGCTGCCCCTTCCACAGCAAAAAAACACCAAAACAAAACAAAACAACATTCTTCCGAGGAAAAACGGGAAGCTGGGGAGATGGAGTCTGCAGATGGAGAGCTGGTTCCTCCAGGCTGTGCATCCCAGAGGTGACCATCTGCTCCTTCCCTCTGCTGAGAGGCACCAGTGAGCCCAAACTGGGCTCTTGGGCCTTTCCCAGCAGGATTTGGCCTCTGGGAATTATTGCCCACGTTCATCCAGTGGTGCCCATGGGTGCTGGAGAGAAGGGGACACCAGTGGGATGCCTCCATGCTCCCGTTTAACCTCGGTATTAATCATTATTAATCGATAAGAAATGGTTGATCCAACACAGCTCAGCCACCACCACCCTCCTCTCCCTCAAACCAGGGCCCGGGAGGCCGCAGAGGAGGGAGAATTTCTCCAGCTAACCCAGGGCATGGCCTGCTCTGATTTTTCCACACCATTTCCAAAGATTATTCTCTTCGAAGCGTTGCACTCAACATTTAGAAGGCAAAAAGGGGGCAGGACCTCGTGCACAGGGCAGGGAGTTCGGGGTTGGTAGCAAACCACAACAAACCGCGAAGTTTTTGTCGGCCTTGCTGTCACACATCCAACACGCAGCCCCCAAATTATCCAATTACGGCTCATTCCCATCAATAATTCAATTATGGTGGTTCCACACAGGCTTCTGAGCACCTCCTGTGCTCACCCCTCCTCAGAGCCACCCCGGCCGCTCCCCAGCATCCCAGATTTTCTGCTGGAGGGGGTGAGGGTGGGAGCATGGCCTGGTTGGTGCTGCTCTCACACCTCCCCAGACAACCTCCTGGCTCACAAAACCACCCCTGGTTTTAGGCAGACCCTCACTGGCTGGTTGAAGGTTTTTAGGGTGAAACCATGCAGTTGCAAAAGGCTTGGGGAGAGCTGGTCACTGGTGGCCTGACTGCTGGGCAGACTGGTTGCCACACCAGCAATTCTCATCTGCCCATTGGGCAATGCACTGTTACAGCTAAAATCAGCTACAATGGGCTAAAAAAAGCTCCAGGACAAGCCTGCCAAGGCCTCCCAGGGACCTTAGCCCTTGTCTTGCTAAGCTAAATAAGGCTCATGGTGGCCACACCTTGTTTTTGTGCTAGCAGGGCATAAAGGCAGCGTTGTGAAGAGTTATCCCTGAGTCCTCCCTCGAGTCTGCCCTGAAAAGGGTAAATTTCGATGGGATATTGGGAATGAATTGTTCCCTGTGAGGGTGGGGAGGCCCTGGCACAGGGTGCCCAGAGAAGCTGTGGCTGCCCCTGGATCCCTGGAAGTGTCCAAGGCCAGTCTGGACAGGGCTTGGAGCAACCTGGGATAGTGGAAGGGGCCCCTACCCATGGCTGGGGGGGAATAGGATGAGCTTTGAGGTCCCTTCCAACCCAAACCATTCCATGATTCCACGAGTCCTGCATCCTCCTGCACCTGCAGCACCCTTGGGTCCATCCCACCCTCCCTGCTCTCCATCCACCTCCCAGAGGCCACTTGACCCCCACCTTTCTCTTGGCCCCAGAAGGAGACAGACAACAAAATATTCACATTCACTGTGTTCCTACAGGATTTCCCTAAAATCCCCAACATTAAGGGACATTTAGCATCCTTTGAATGGTAAACAACAAAACTCTGTTTTTCTTCCTTTCTCAGCTTCCTCTGAATATTATCCCTTTAATTCCCATCACCAAAGCTTCTGCACAGTGGGGTAAGTGCCCGTTTTCCAGCTGACATCCCTGCCTAAAAGAGCCTCAGGTCCAGGGGATGACTAGAGCAGGGAGGGCTGGGGAGGAAGAGAAGGAAAGTTTGTCCCTGAGCTGGCTTGGAGGAGGATAAAACACTGCTGCAGTGTGAGGTAATGGCAAGGAGAGAATTTTTTTTTTTTGAGCTTGTCAGTGGGAAGCATATGGCTGCCGCTGAGCTCCCAGGCTTATTTAGGATTTAGTGCCTATTTGATCTATTTTAATCCAGATGTTCAGCTCATCACATAATGAGATCCCACCAGAGGAACTGTGATGCCTCCCGGACAGCCCAGTTCCCAAATTGCAGTGGGGAGAGGGAGCAGCTCCGCCAGGGCTGAGCGTCCCGGGGGAGCTCGTGGTTCCCACTGGGGTGGCGTCAATACTCTGGTGTTGGGAGTCCACACAGCTGCCCACGTCCTTCTGGCATCCAGCCCAAGCAGTTTCTAAAATCTGAGATTTTTATCTTCAAGCATTTGGAAATTTTGAGGGGTTTCACCAAAGATGGGATGTGCTTCCCTCCAGCCCCTTTTCGCTGGGCTGTGGGCCTTCCACCCAGACACAGACACCATTCCTTCTCCTTATTTTGGAGCAGGGACTGATCACTCCACCATTCACCTGCCTCCTGCATCACTCCACCTGAACTTTGGTCTCTCCTCACTTGAATTTTGGTGTTTGTGCATGTGGAATGTGTCACTCCCACTGCAGCCTATGGAAATGGAGAGGAATCCAGGCTGGAGCCAGTGGCCTGCTCATCTTGCCACCAGAGAAGCCTCCCTAAGTGCTTTCCAAGAGAAATCGTGGTTGGTTTGGAACACTAAAGTACTCTAATTTTGAAGCTGACTCCCACTGTGGGCTGCCCAGAAGGTGACAAAAACACATCCCATCCTACCAGGGCGACTCCCAAATCCCGCTGTCACCGCTGCAGGGTTCACGCTGAGATCTCAAAGTTTATCAAGATTAAAAAGGCTTTTCCCAGGTCTGAGGCTGAGGCAGGGACCCGGAGCAGGGGGAGCTGGTCCAAAGTGGGTCAGGATCTGGGTGGCCCGGGACAGGAGCCGTGTGTGTTTTCGGTTGGCACGGGACCACGGGAGGATGGAGGTGATGAATGTGTCCTGCCTGCAGCTTCCTGCCCTGTTGCCTCCCCTCCTGCTTCATCTCCAGGTCTCCTTGGGAGGACAAATTGTACAGAAACATCCTCTGGGAGTGCCAGCACTCGGCATCCAGCCCTCCATCAGCGCCTGGCACCTCTCCATGTCGGACTCTGCGCCTTCCACAGGGAGATGTGGGTAGGGAAGCACGCAGGGGAGGAGGTGACTCCAGAGGACTCAGTAAGGAGAAACAAAAAAGGCTGGAAGCTCCTCAGCTGTGCAATTCCCATCTCTGGAAGTGTCCAAGGCCAGGTTGGATGGGGTTTGGAGCAACCTGGGATGGTGGAAAGTGTCCCTGCACGTGGCAGGGTTGGAATGAGATGAGCTGGAAGGGACCCACAAGGATGATCCAGTCCAACCCCTGGCCCTGCACAGACACCCCAACAATCCCACCCTGTGCCTGGAGCGGTGTCCAAACCCTCCTGGAGCTCTGGCAGCCGAGGGGCCTGTTCAGTGCCCCACCACCCTCTGGGGGAAGGACCTTTTCCTGACACCCAGCCTTTCAAACAAACAACCCAAAGGATTTCAGTGGATCCTGCCTGGCTGTGATCACTGTTTTCCCCATAATTTCCCTACTCAGCTGCCCCTCTCCTCACCACTCAGTAACTGAGCTCTCCATGAGCAGAGGGCACTTAAAAGGTAAAAAAAATAAAAACAAACCTGCATATCTTGACATTTAATTAAAGAGCTGTGAGTGGTTCATGGGGGATGCAGAGTGCACAGCACCGGGCTGGGAGATGCCCTTGACGGAGCCTGGATGTGCTGGGCTTGGGAGCAGGGGGGAGGAGGATGGGAAACCCATTTCAATTAAGATGCTGAGGCACGAAAGCCCTCTTGGCCTCATTCCTCTTTGCACTAATGACCCTGGATTCCCCTCCTCCATCCCAGGTGGCTGCTGGGAGGTTGTGGCACAGCACATCCTTGTGAGAGAGGCAGGAGGAGAGGGGCTGAGTGGTCCTTAAGGTCCCTTCCAACCCAGACAAGTCTGATTCCGTGATTGATTCCCTGGTGGAGGCCCAGCTCTGCTGTTATTACTCCTGGTGCCTTTGGAGTGAACGCAGGAATGGCCATGCAGAATCCCGGGTTTGCACCAGGGCTTGTGTTTCCAGGGAAAACGCTGCAAATGAGGGGGGTTTTTCCTTTTTTTACTCCTACAAGTAAAGTCTGAGTAAGAAAAGCATCTCTACTCTTATATAAGAAGTACAGCTTGTGGCAAATTATCCCTTTAATGCATTGCCAAGCTTTTCTTACTGGGTTCACCCTGGTGGGGTGAGGCTGGGAGGTCCTTCAGCATCCTTCCCCCAGCTCCTGAGCTGTGAGGACAAAGGAGGAGCAGCTCCCAGAGCCACGGAAACACTGCCCTGGACCCGCCCCGTCCCTCTGACAGCAGCACTCCCTGCTTCTGCTCCAGCTGGGGTGGGCTTTGCAGGTGCCAGGTGTGTGCCTGGGGCAAGAAATGGCCATTTCCTTCTGAGCTGTGTCAAAGTTACGTTGTCCAGGGGTGGTTGAGGTGCTCAGGTGGGCTCCTGCTCCCACGGCCCTCAGTCCTGCTGCAGCACATCAGGCCCTGCTGGGCGTGTGTTAATTCCTGAGGGTCATAATTTGATAATTCCTTCCTCACGGCCCAGGCTGGACAGGGCTCCTCTCCTCTCCTCTCCTCTCCTCTCCTCTCCTCTCCCAGTGCTGGAGGAAGACTGGAAGCAGTGTGGGAAATGGGCTGCAATTTATCCTGTGCACACACTGAGGGAGAGGCTGAGGAAGAACAAAACAACACAAAACCCCAAACCNCCGGCTCCTCTCCTCTCCTCTCCTCTCCTCTCCTCGGATAGGGGAAGGTTCCTGGGTGGAACCCGAAATCCTTTCAGGTGCCCAACCCAAAGCAATCCGTGATTCAGTGCTGCTATTCCACTGCTCCAGTGCAGAACTCCAACCCTGAGATCCCAAAAGCTCCCAGCGCTTTGTCCCCGTGTCCCCATCCACGCACGGGAACTGCTGGCACCCCTCAGCAGCAGCACCCAGCTCTGTTTTCTCCGCGTTTTCCCTCAGAGCAGGGCAGAGATTCTCCTGCCGTGAGTTCCCGGCGTTAATGAGCCGGGAAGTGCCCTTGGCTGCAGGAGGAATCTGCACCTTAATTACTGCGGACAGAGCCGTCCCCAGAGCAGGGCATGGTTAACGCAGGCAGCAATGGGCAGGGAAGGAGATGGATTATCCTGGGCTGATTCCCGTCGCTGGTCGGTGCTGGCCGTGTCTGGAGGGATGAGGAGTGTGAAGGGGATGGATTCAGTGCCCGGGTCACCACTAATGCCAGGGATCTTTGGTGTTCCAGGCTCAGGAGCGTGGGGATCTGCACAGCTCCGGCCTCTCCAGAGCATCCCTCCCTTCAGCCCAGCCTTTCCCCACCTTTTCCCAGGAGATGCTGGGGGCTTGTGTGCATCTCTGGGCACACAATAAATCACGGATAATCCTTCAGAGGACCCGGTTTCTCAGGAATTGCTGGTGCTCCCCACCGCTCCCAGGCTGCACCCCTGGAAGAAGAGCGGACGAGGATTTGTCCCTGATTTGGTCCCAGGGAAAAATCCTGCCATGGATTTGTCTCTGGTTCGGCCCTGGGGTCAGATGAGGTGACACTGGAGGTGGGATCCTGCTGGATCAGGCCCTCCCCGAGCTCCAGCAGGATTCAGCAGAGATCCTGCCAGGCTTTTAATAGTGGACTCCTTCCCCCAGCCGCCCCCAGCCATGGCACGTGCAGATCATCAGCTAAAAGCCTGGTGTGGGCAGGCAGCCCACGGCTGTTTCTCTAAATAAACCTTCCCCTCCCTGGCTGACTCTCCATCTCCCTGCAACGGGATGGATTTCATTCCTCGGGTTCGGATCAGGGCCTGGGCGGCCTCTGGAGCTCTCTCAGCACCGGCCTGGCTCCCTGCAAGGGACCTGCATCTCCTGGCTCCCTCTGGAGCTCTCCTGCTCCAGCAGAGGCAATTCCTGTCTCCTCCCCGCTGCCGGGGACACGCAGGACGCAGCGTGCCCAGTGAAATCCTGGCAGCAGAGAAAACTCTTGGATCAGGCAAAAAAATGTTGCCCTGGCCTCTGATAAAGCAGGAAATGCCCCCAGGCCCTGAGTTTCCAGCACGGTGCTGCTCTCAAAGCCTCTTTTGCAGTAGCTGGACCCCCCTAACCCCCAAAAACCTGAGGGACTGGGGGTGTGAGAAGCCAGAGGATGCCGGGGGGATCCCCCTGGCCCCTGAGCACAGGGATCTCGGTGCCAGCAGCACTGAGGCAGTTTTGCTGCCCGACCCCAGCTCCAGAATGAGATCTGTCATGCTTGGCTTGACCCGTTGGCCGAATCATCATTAGGTGGGGAATGCTTTTTTCTCAGCCGTGTGAAAACAAGGGAGAGGGGGAGGAGGGAGGGGGCCGGTGCTTGGCTGTGTCCTCTGCTCCCCTCACGTGTCCCTCACCGTGGGCAGGCCACACGGAGCACGGGGAACCCGGTGGAGCATCAGGAAGGGCTTTAAGGAGGGGTTGTCCCTCGTGCCCTGGCCCTGGCCAGCAGCTGCCCTGGATTTTGGGTGGGTCCCTGGTGCCCTGCAGGGACCTGGCTCTGCTCCTCCAGCCCGGAACCATTTGGGGCTGAGGAAGCACAGTCGGATCCCCCCACTCTGGTCTCCCTGCCACACGTTTCTTACAGTTCCTTCTGCCAAAATCACGCAGTTCCAGGGACTCAGAGCACAGACTGAGCACAAGGAATGACTGGCTTCGGGGAAGGGAGAGTGGAGCAGAGTCACCTTTGCCTCCACGTCTCAACCACCTGCCCAGGTGAGAGCTGCCATGGGAGCAGCACGGGGCTGGACAGCAGCAGTGCCCCATTCCAGTGTGGCTGCTGATGCTGAGATAACCCAGCCCCTGCTAAGAAAACACCTGCAAAAAACCATTTAGTGAGCCCCAGGCATCTACCTTAACCCAAACCTGTCCCCAGCGTTTCCCAGAGGAGAGGGACAGAGAAATACCAACAGCAGCTCCCCCAGGAGCCCTTTGCTCAGGGTTTCTGGCACAGCTGGGGACGTCAGGAGTTGTTTGTGGGCTGTGTCTTTTTTAGCCTGCTGTGATCAATAGGTGTGACCCATCGCACAATCCAATACCGGATCAGCAGCCGGAGCAGGAGAGAAGAGATTTTCCTCTCTGTGGTCATAATGCCACACACCCAGCTGTCCTTCAAGGAGAGGGAGAAACAGTCATTCCCCTCAAGCTGAAAAGAAATGCTGGGATTCTCCTCCTTTTATTCCCGTGGGTTTCCAACAGGCCACCTTTAGGTGCTTCAATAGACTTCCAGATCCCATCCTTGTCACCTGGTAAAAACAATCCACAATGGATCCAGCAAACCTGTGCTGACGTGGGAGAAACTGGAATAATCTGTGCTGCTGGAAGCTCTGGATTACCCTGCTATGGCTCTGGCATCCCTGACCTCCAGCTCTTCCTTGGATCAGCAAGTTCCTTCCACACAGCGGTAGCAGGAGATGGTAATCTTGGGATTTATCCACACTTTTCCTGCTCAAAGAGGTGCAGACTGCCTGGATCTTGGAAAGGGAGCGTGTTGGGGGCAGGGTGCTGCTCCTGCTCTGTATTCCTGGCTAAAAGAGATCTCCCAAGAGTGGGGTCATGGAGCAGGAGGAGGAGGCAGTGTTGAGCAGCTGTCAGAGGATCTGCTCCCAAGAGAGGGACGTTTCCAAAAAAGGGGCCCTCACCAAGCACTCGCAGCTCTCTGGTCCCCAACCTGGGGGTTCACCCATCCTGGGACAGGACAGGACAGGACAGGACACTGTTCCTTCCACTGGGAAAGCAGATTCCCTGGTGAGATGAACCTCAGGCAGCCAGAGCTGAGCAGCTCTTTGGCCACCATTCAGCTGTGATGTGTGAAGTTTACAGGCTGTGTCCCTCTCCAAGTGCTTTCCTGAAACACCAGGAGTTACCTCCAAGTGGTGAAAGCCAAGGTCTCCTCTCCTCTCCTCTCCTCTCCTCTCCTCTCCACCTGATTTCTTCAGGAGCAGCAGGAATTGCACCAGCAAACACCTCCACCTACCCAGCCACATTCCTTGGGTGAATCTCTTCCACCCCAGTGCCTCATTCCCACTGTTTTTACCAAGATCCCAGAGGTTTCTCCCCCATGACTGCTGCCCTGCTTCCAGGACACCCACAGGGTGTTGCTGGAGTGATCCTGACCTGTTGTTTCAGGCAATCTCCTGGTGTTGTTCTGGGCCAGGGGTGCAGCATCCCCTGCTCCAGACTATGAAGGATTTATCACCCAAATACAGGAGGAAGACAAATGTCGGGTGCAGGGAGCTGAGGGATGGCACAGGGAAGTGGAATTAAGCAGGAATTTGGCCAGAAAAGGTCTTTAGCAGCACATGGTCAGAGCCTGGTGTAAAATCCCACCAGCACATGACAAAGGACACAGAGAGCCCCTCCTGCCCCTTCTGATGGGGACACTGAGGTCCCCAAGTGAGGACAGCCACTGCAAACCACTCTCCAGCAGACAGAAAATGCTCTCCATGGGTGAAATCTTCCTTCTCCCTGCCTGGGTACGTGACGGAAACCCCACAGGAGGAACTCGCATTCCGAAGCTCCCTCACACCTCTGATTTTTCTTCCAAACCGGTGAAATGAGGAGCGAAGCCACAACCTCACGGTTCTCCCCCCCTTTCCGTGGCATCATCCTTGCAAGGACAGGATCCCTTTCTCTCTCCTGCCGTGGGGAGGCTCAGGCTGTGCTCCCATCCCAGATGGCATTCCCAGGAGCGATGGCTCCGGATGGACATGTCACAATCCAACCTCCTTTCTATTTATACAGAGCCTGTGACCTTCAGCTGTTGCCACACCGCTCTGGGCGCAGCACAAGCAGATTTTCAAACATCCTGGAGTTTGTTTCTGGAAGGTGCGGAGGTTCCTCGGGTTTTCCAGGGGGGTCACGGAGTGCAGTGAATCCGGACCTTTCCAGAAAGTGGCTAATAGCCTGGTTTTTTCTGTCTGTATCATCATTTCTGGGGTTAAACTTTGTATTTAAAAACACAGATGGGCTCAGTTTAAAGACTGGGAGAGGATCCAATTGTAAGTTGTCCAGCTGGTAAAACACCCTCACTGCTAAAAACCGGGTGAACTTGGGAATTCAGGCAGCTCCATCTCCCCATCGTTGCCTCTCCCCCTGTGCCTTTTCCCAGCTCCTCTGGCAAGCCATGAAACCCCCAAAAGTTGTTCACAGTCAGTCCCTGAGCCACTCACCCCTTGCCCTCCTACTGCACAAACCCATCCGACCCCTTTGCATCTCCGGCCAGGAATCAGCTTTGTCAGGCCATTAAAAATGAGACTTTTTCCTGAGCTTCCTCCAGTCTTGCTTTGTTCCCTTGGAAGCACAGGCACAGGAGGGGGATGCAGGACTCACCTTGGGTGGGCTGTGGAGCTCCTGGGCTGGTGCAGCCCCTCAGCCTCTTGGCTGCCTTCATTCATAAAGCGTGTTCCACACAATTATGCATTAATTCATCCCGTTAATGGGAGTGCAGCAGCTTCTCTGGGCTCCAAGCCCAGCTCCTGTCCTTGGGCAGGAGAATGTGTCGGCCTCAGCTTTGGCTTCGTGGTGTCCCAGCATCAGGAGGGACCTTTACACCAAAGAGGAGGATTTCAGGATGTCTTCAGGTGCTGTTTTATGGCATTTTCCTGCAGGAGATGCAGGATGGAAATGAGGCAGGAGAACAAGACGTTCCAAGTCAGTAATTGAAGCTCAGGGGGAAGCCTTGTAGTCCAGATACATGGAGAAAGCACTGCTGGGAGAGGAATTAATATAAAAATTAATGTAAAGCAAGTTGTGGGTGCTTTGGGGAGGGGAAAACAGAGACAGGGGAGGGTCTGGGTGTTAATAAAGGTGTCCTACTCTGCTTGTTCAATAAGGAGCATTTGGAGTCAGGAATGAAATTCTGGGTTTAAAAAGAGCGAGGGAGAATATCCGAAGATGAAATGGGGGCTGACAAGGAGGGATTGGCTCTCCGTGCTCCAGCAGAGCCTCAGGGTGGTGTTTCCACCAAAAAATGAAGGTGTTTTCCCTCAAAGGCTGCTTGGCTCCCCTTGCCTGGCTCTGTGCTGGGCAGAGCTGGGCACTGAGTGCCCGGAAGGGTGGGACAGTGTGGGCAGTGGGCACTGAGCAAACCGTCCCCTGGAGCTGGGCCAGGGGGCCAGGGCTGCTCCCCCTCAGGCTGCTCGAGCCCGGGGCTCTCATTTGGGGACCCTCCTTTGCTTTCAGCGGAGAGAAAGCACTGAAGAGTGTGGTGTGGATCGAGCCAAAGTCCTGCTGACTTTCAAAAGAGCTCGGTTATTGATTTCTGGGACTGTGCTTCTCCCTGGAGGACTGGAAGGAGCCCAAGGCAGTTGCCTGGGATGCTGTAAACGGTGACTCTGAGAACAGCTTTGTTTAACCAGGACCTTTCCTCACGGAATTTGAGGCCAAGGTCATTCCCCCAGGCTGCTCTCCAGCAAGCAGACTGTGAGGGCCTGGAGGATCTGCCAGCCAAGGCTACTCTCCCTGGAAGCAGATCCCAAAAAAAAAGGTAGGAATCAGGATAATGATGTTTTCTCCCCAAAGCCTTTCTGTGGCAAAGGGCCAGAGATTTCCACCTTGCTGAAGTGGCTGATGTGGAGAGCCCGGGGTGAAGCCTGTGCTAAGAAGAGCTGGAAGGTGTTCATTTACCATTCAGAGGTGTGAGGGACAGGTGCTAAAATGACCCCAGAGATGAGTTCTCTGTGCTGGGGGCTCCATAGGAAACCTGGCTGTGGCCTGCTGGCATGAGGGTGGATACGGGCACGGACCGTGAGGATGTGCTGGGCACAGGGAGCTGAGGTGGCCAAAACTCCATTTCCCACCTCAAAGAGATGGAAACACTTGTCCAAGGCTCACAGAATCACTAAGGTCGGAGGAGACCTCCCAGATCAAGTCCAGCCTTTGACTGAATGCCACCATTCCCACTAAAATATGTCCCTACATCTCGTTTTTTGAACATTTCCAGGGATGACAACTCCACCTCTTCTTATGGAGCCTGTTGCAATGATTAACCACCCTTTCAGTGAGGAGATTTTTCCTCATATCCAACAAAAACCTCAGCTCATGTAGAGAAAACAGGCAGTGTTGTGTCCAGCAAGGATCTCCACCACAGGTGATGCCAACAGAGACCCCATTCCCTGTCTGCCTGCTCCGTGCAGGTGCCTCTGATACTCTGGGATATCTACGGAGCTCTGAGAGATGGGCTTGGAGAACTGAACCGAGCTCAGACCAGCACTGTTGGGGAAGATGAAATAGGAAAACCTTATAAATATGATTGCTTAGCAAAAGATGCTGAGAAGATGGAAACTATAGGCGAGATTGAAATGAGAACAAGCTTTGAGTTACCAAACCCCAGTTACTGAACAACTGGAAAGCAATGGCAGGGCCGACTGAAGTAATCCCCTCTTTGATTAAACAATACCCTCTGCTTGCAGACAGGGCCAAGGGTCAGAGCAGACCCTGCCAGCTTATCAGAGGGTCCAGAAAGGAGATTTTAGAGTTTAAACTATAACATCCTATGGTAATGCAATGATTCTTATAGGCTGTATGTAAATGTTATAAGATTTGTAGCTTATACCACATTGGTTAATGAGAATTAGAATATTCAACACAGAAGATGATTTATTGGATTGTAAACGGGAACCGTGGGCACTTTTTCGTCTACTTTTTGCCTCTCTTTGTCACTTTTTGTATCCTCTCTACTCTTTTCTTACTTCTCTGACCTGCTTCGAGCTGCGCCCAGCAGCTCTTAGCAGGTCCCTTTCACCCACGCTCTTCTACAATAAACTTCATGCGCTAAGACCTGACTCCAGAGATCTCTCGTCTCCCTCCATCCCGACCGTCTGAAACCAAACTGCACAGCACCCCCGCACAGCACAGCCAAGGAGCTGGGATTGCTGCTTACCTGGCATTGGGGTGGACACCAAGGTGTGGTCAGTGATGCCTCCTTGAGGAGTGACAGTCCCAGGAGTGGGCAGTCTGCACCCACCCATGGTCCCGGAAATGTCCAGCACTGCAGCCTGAAAGTCAGGGAATCAGAGAGCGGAGTTACAGTTGGAAGGGGCCTTAAAGAACATCTCATTCCAACCTGGGGCTTTCCACCTTCCACTATCCCAGGTTGTTTCAGCCTGGCCTTGGACACTTCCAGGGATGGGGCAGCAACAACTCCTCTGTGCCAGGGCCTCGCCACCCTCACAGGGAAGGATTTCTTCCTTATAGAACAGCCCTCAGTACCCAGCTCTTGGCTATCTCTGACAACCACCAGCCTCCCGCTGATCCCAGCGCGGTCCCAAGGACAGCCCCGCAGCCCCCACGGCCACACGCCCCTCACACCACCCTGTAAACACGGGTGAAAGGTCCCTGCTCTTTCCCTGCTAAACGTGAACCCACAGAGGTGCAAAAGCTGCCGAGCCCGAGCCGTGCCTGCGGCTTGGCGTGACGGATGGCAGGGCTCAGCTGGGAGCTGCTTCATTTGGGTGAAAGACACCGTGTGGGAAGCAGCCCTGCCTGAGCTCCAAGGTGTGTAGGAGCCAGCTCGGTTTCATCTCAGCTGATTCTAGCAGCAGGGTGTTGCTTTGGAGGAAAACGAAATGCCGGGAGCTGTGGAGGGGGGTGGAGGTCAGGACAAATCTCTCCATTCACTTTTGCAGGGATGAGAGCAGCGGCGAAGCTTTCAATGGGAATTTCTCCATGAAAGGGCTGGGACAGATCTGGTGTGGTGCTGAAAGAGGAGATGATCTGCAGCAGGCCTGCCTTGGCCAGCTCTCCAAGCTGCTGTCCCTGGATTCTCACTTGGAGGAAGCCCTGAGGCTTCTTCCTGGCAAAGACAGCAGTGTCCCTTCACCATAAAATCACATTTTGGTTTGGGTTGGAAAGGGCCTTTAAAGGTCATTTAGTCCAGCCCCAGCTATGGGCAGGGACACCTTCCACTATCCCAGGGAGCTCCAAGTCCCGTCCAGCCTGGCCTTGGGCACTTCCAGAGATCCAGGGGCAGCCACAGCTTCTCTGGGCACCCTCTGCCAGGGCCTCCCCACCCTCACAGGAACAATTCCTTCCCAATATCCCATCTATCCCTACCCTCTGGCAGTGGGAAGCCATTCCCTGTGTCCTGTCACTCCAGGTCCTTGCCCAAAGTCCATCTCCAGCACCAGTTCTTCAAATTCCTTTGGACTTTTAATGAGAATCCTTGATCCACAATCCCATACTCTGCACGATGCCCCGAAGATCTCAATTTCTGCTCCTTCTCCTCAAAACCCAACCAAAGGCTGAAACCATCATCATTCCCAAGAATTGCTCCCAGACCTCCTGCATCTCCCCATTACTTGGAGAGACCTCCATGGTCTTGAGCATGTTCAGCCTGGCATGATGAGACAGCCCTTGGCACTGGTGTTTCTGAGCACCCCCAAACCATCTGCTCTCCTTTCATCCCTCTTCTGGGTCCCTGTGAGGAGGAGGAGGCTCCAGCTGAGAGAAAGGGACAGGCCGCCCACTTGTGCTGAGTAACCATTGCCAAATTGGATGCCAGCACACACACACACACACACACACACACACACACACACACGAAAATATTTCCACCGAGGTTGCTGGGAACAATGGTCCCTTGATGAGCTGCTATCTCAAACACACACAGCTTTGGCAGCCCTCCACGGGGAACAGGCAGTCCAAGCACTGACCCTGCCGCTCCTGGCGTGGCTCGTGGGCACCTCCAGGTCCAGCACTGCCCTCCAAGGGGGTGTTCCATGGGCGAGGAGCGGGATGGGATCCCTGCCCTGGGGGTTTGGAAGGTGAAGGCTGGCACGTGGGCAAGGGCAGAGCTGCGTCCTTGTTGGTGCTGGTGGGAAAACTCCTCTGCCTCATCGCCACTGCCCACTTGGAAAGCCTGGGCATCTCCTTGGACACAGCCCCTGCCCCACTTCATTATCATCTTCCCAGATTTCCTTCAAACATTGTCGTGGCGCCTGCAAACCCATAGGAAGGAGTTAGGGAATGTCCAGCCGAGGTCTGTCAGTGCTTTTTTCCAAGGGTGTGACAGAGCAGTGACACCCTGAGCCACCCCGAGTGGCACCAGAGTCACATCCTGATGATGTCCTGCCTGAAAGGTGAACACCTGTGGTGGAGGAAGCACTGGGAGATGTCTGAACCCGGGAAATGTGGTGAGTTGAGCCAAGTCCTGTTCGCACAAGGTGAGAACGCGCTCGTGGTTCAGGCAGCGGAGAAATCAGCGCTGGACACTTCCTAAAACAAAGGGGAAAAGGTTCTCAGAAGCAAAATGTTTGATTTTAGCCTCATTAGTGATACTCAGAGCTCTTTGCCCAGCCCTTGATTGCCCTCCCTGCTGGCTCCTGCGTGCCTGGAGAGAGCCTTCCAGAGACCCCATCCGAGCGCGGCGCTCCCGGCTTTTGCACCGTCTACAAATAGTTGGTGCGTGCTGAAAAGAGCAGATCTGAAGCCACAGTTGGCAAATTGCACCAACAAGCATATTCCCAGCGAGGCATTGTTCCAGTTTGTATATGTCTGAAAAGAACTGTTCAGGCATATGTTAAAGTTGGCACCTTCTCCCGGGGACTCGCTGCAAGCTGACGGCTGGAGCGCGATAACCACGGCAAAGCACACAAAACACTCGGCAAATAAGGGAAAACAGAGTCCACTCGGGATGCTGGAGGGGCTGGGATGAGGGTAAGGAGCAGGGGCAGAGCGCTGTCCTCTGCAGACAGAGCTCATCCCAGCCTGCCACAGGGAATCTGCTTGAAGAGGGGTTGGTGTAGAGGAGGAGAGCGAAAATCCTGCAGCCCCAGAGCTGGTCCCGGGAGAATCCTGAGCAAAAGACTCGGCCACTGGAATGGGAGAGCGAATGGGGGGTGTTCTACAGGACTCACAGCACGCTGAGGGTTCTCAGCTCCTAGGAGTGTCCAGACCTGGCCAAAACCTCTCCTTTGGAGATGCTGGAGAATGCGAGGGGGAAATATTGTCCTGGTTCTGCTCTTCCTCGGGTGTCCATGGACAGCTGCAGCTGGGGACAGGATGCTGGGCTGGCCTGGGGGAGCTGCAGCACCATCAGAACATTCTCTTCTTGGCTGGGCTGGGTTAACTTTTGGACTTGGCGATTTTAGAGGTCTTTTCCAACCTGAACGATTCTGTGATTCTGATTCTCAGCTACAAAACTGGACCCGCCCCAGCCTGGGTATGACCCACGGCTGGGCAGGGGGACATGTGCAGGCTCCCCCTGCATCCCCCCAGGCTGTCCAGGAGCACCCCAGGGCCCCTTGGAGAGGGCAGCTGGAGCTCATCTCCCATCAGGGGCAGCTCCATGTTGATGCTCAGTCCTGCGGGTGTGGCCAGGTGACAACTGGAGCAGGGTTCATGGGAGGCTGGAGCAGCACGAGAAGCTCCATGAGCTGCCTGTAGGACACCCCCTATCCCTGCATGACCCCTGAGGGAGGCTGCACTGCCAGGCCCAGAGCAGACCAGGCTGCTGGGAAACACTTTTTGCCAATGGACACCTTTGCATGGACAGGGAAATTCCTGCTGTGTCCTGGGCACGTCTTCATTCCTGGTGGGACAGTCCGAGAAAACACTTCTGACTTGACCTTCTCCACCTCCTGTTGACAGCCCCGCTCACTCGCTGCCAGATCTCACAGGACAGGACCCCCCAGTTGTCCTGAACTGCTCCATTTCTTGGGAATGCTGGTGGGAATCCCACCCACAGCAGAGGTGGGTCCAGCCGGTCTAATCCCGGTCCTCAAAGGGGACGGGCTGTGTGTAAATCAGGGAGGCTCAGCTGCCCTCTCCATCCATGCAGGATCACACCCAGCCCCTGCAGCGCTGCCAGCAGCCACCTGTGCAGGAGATCCTCGCAGCCTGCAGTTCTGGGGAGCAGCTGAGGACCTGCCCGGCACTGTGAGCAGCAATAATTAATTACCCGCCCTGCCATTTCACTGAAAAGCAGCAGAACTCAGTGGCAGCAGTTCCTGCCTCTTTCCTCCCTCCTGGGACTGCCGACAGATGAGCAGGAGGGGTGGAACCTCCACATATCCATGGAAAGGCCAAGGGGAAAAGCAGAGCCCAGTGGTGTTGCAGGATCTAAACTTGCTGCAGGAAACCCAGGGCTGGGGTGAAACTGGGAGCAGGGACATGTGCCACCAACCTCTCCATGGACAGCATCAGGAGCTTCTCCTTCTCCTTCTCCTCCTTCTCCTTTTTTCCCCTTTTCTTTTTCCTTTTCCTTTTCCTTTTCCTTTTCCTTTTCCTTTTCCTTTTCCTTTTCCTTCTCCTTCTCCTTTTCCTTTTCCTTTTCCTTTTCCTTTTCCTTTTCCTTCTCCTTCTCCTTCTCCTTTTTCTCCTTTTTTACCCTTTTCCTTTTCCTTCTCCTTCTCCTTTTTTTCCCATCTCCTTCTCCTTCTCCTTCTCCTTCTCCTTCTCCTTCTCCTTCTCCTTCTCCTTCTCCTTCTCCTTCTCCTTTTCATTCTGGCACCTCTCATTTCTCCTTGGAGAAGACAGCTCCGTGCAATGTCACAGTCAGGAGCTGCCCTGCCTTCAGCTGGAGCCCTTGGCCATTGGGATGTCCCTTTTCCAGCTCATCTGTGGAAGAGGAGTTTGGGCAATTTGCCCCCACTCGCAGGTCCTCGAATCCTCCGTGGGATGGGAGAAGTTGTTTCATCTCCCACACTGGCTTTACTTCCCCATCCCACCCCCACTGGAGACCCTCAGGGGTTCAGGCTGTGCCCCCCAAGGGTGCTCTGCTCCTGGAAATGGAGGAAAATAGGGGCCAAAACGGGATTTTCATGGTGGACACAGGCAGACAGACTTGGCTCCCACCCCCCAGCCTCGTCTGTCACCCAGGGGCCGCCCGTGCCCCTCAAAGCCCAGCCGTGCCCCCGAGACACCCCCTGGGCCAGTGTCGGGGCTCAACTTTATTTGGGAGCTCCTTTTTGGGGGACACGGGGGCGATGAGACACCAGACTGCGGGGGACAGAGCCAGGGCACCCCCAGTCCCCAAACACCGCCTGTCCCGGCGCCCTGAGGGGGACGGGGACAGAGCGAGTGGGGTCCAAGCAGCATCCCCGCATCCCCAGCCGGGTCCGCGGGGACAGAGCCCTGTCCTGGGGGGGTGGCGAGGGAAGAGTTAAAGGGAAGGCGAGCAGATCCTCCTCCATCCTCCCGGCCCTCGCTGTTAGGCTGCTGCTGTGACAGGGGGTGGGGTCGGGGCTGGCCGCCGTTTGCCGCAAGAAGGGGGGGGAAACGTGGCTGCGAATGTGTGTGTGTGTGTGTGTGTGTGTGTTGGTGACACAGGACAAAATGAGATGAGACCCCTCGCACGGGAGCGGCCGCCCGGCTGCGATCCCTGAGCCCGGCCCGAGCCCTGCCCGCTCCT
>VZTJ01000101.1:501820-515921 GCA_013397795.1 Orthonyx spaldingii
TTTTTTTTAATATTGCCCTGTAATTATCATCTTTCCACTCTTCTGGGATCAGAGAGAAATCCCAGGGCTTCTCAGAGAGGATGAGCAGCAGCCCATACCTCTCCTGGTCCTGCTTCCACGGGACCCTTGGGAGCAAATTAATCTGAACCCGCTGTTTAAGAATGTTTATCCTCAGGCCACGCCATTTCGTGTCTTCCTGGGTTGCTGATGGACTCGAAAGCACTTCGTTGTCCCTGTGCAATCCGAGAACATTTCTCCAAAGCCAGAACAGAAATTATGGAGCTTTTTTCCCCTCCGTTGTTATCAGCAATTTTCTGATCTCCAGCTCGAGGACGGGCAATGCTGCTGCTGCTGCTGCTGCAGTTATTTCACTGCTCTTAGTTTTGTAAAATCAAATTAAAAGCCGCTTCACCAGGAGGGACCTGATGTGGCCGATTGCAAACTGAATTGTGGAGTAAATTCCATAAATTCATTGAGCCAGAGTGGAAACAGGTTTTTGTCCTGGTAGCCAGTGCTGGTTCTTAAGTATTTTGGGTGGAAAAGAGAGAACCCAAACGAAAACTGGGGTCTCCAAGACCCTTTGGTGGCTCAGGAGGCCACATCATTACCCAGAGCTTTCATTTTTTTATTTCAAGACTTTGTGAATGCACAAGAAGGGGTCCGTGGGGATTTTGTGGTGACTTTTCTGGGCTGCAGCAGAGGGGTGGAGACCCCTGGGCAGCTCCTGAGGAGTCGGGGCCAGGGGATGGAGCTCCCCTTTCCCCGCTGCGGGGGAGCTGTGCTGGCGGAGCTGGCACCGAGCCGCTCTGCCAGGGACAAGTGACAAGAGCGGGGGTGGCTGGATCTGCTGATCCCAGGGAGGAGCTGGCAGAGGACACGGGGCTCGGCTGGGCAGGGAGAAGCCGCTGCTTTCCCTCCCCGCAGCTCCGCAAGGTTGGGCACAATGAAATCCCCTCCTCCCTGCCGCGCCGGGAGCAGCCACATCCCGGGAGGAATTCGATGCCGCCTTCCAGGCCATTCAAAACGCGCCAGGGTCAAACCTTTGGAAGGCAACAAAGAAAATAAACCCAAAGACAAAAAGCTGTTCTGGAGGAGGGGAGGGGAGGGGAAGGAAGCGGCTCCCAAAATATCAGTGAGAACTTCCCTTTAAGCCCGGCTGTGGGATGGGGTCTCTGCTCCGGTGGCACCGGGCAGGGGAGATGTGAGCACGGCCTTCTGCACCTGCTTCTTGTTGGGAGAGGGCCCCAGTGACCCAAGTGCGGAGGTTTGGGGATGTTGGGTTAGGCCCATGAGGATCGGGGTGCTGGAGAGGGGACAGCTCTGGGTGGGAAGGCTCCTGCGGGGAGAAGGGGCTTGGCTGGCACCAAAGGACCACGGACCCCCTCCTCTGCCCCACTGCCTGTGGTCACCACCTCCCTGGTGGCTCTGAGGGCTCCTGGGGTCACCTTGTGGCTTTTAGAGGCTGTGGTGCTCCTGGCTGTGATCCCAGAGGCAGCCGGGCAGACTCCTGGTCCCCACACCTCCGAAAGAATTTGGGGTTTTTTCCCTCCATTTCTGTTCTTTAGCTGGCAGCACTAAGCGAGGCTTTTTGGGAAGGGTGTTTTGGATTGTTTGAATTGTTCCCATGTGGGGTTACAGCTCTGGCACTCGGGATGGGGTGGGAGAGGTCTGCGAGCTGCAGGAGGGATTGGGATTCAAACCAGAGACGGCTGAAATCCAGCGGGGTGGGAAAGGACACACACAGGGTCCCAATTCCTGCTGGGCACCTGATTCCAGAGGAGGAGGCACCTGCAGGCATAGAAACCCCCACTGAGGCAGGGCTGAGCCCCAACAAGGACCCCAGCACATCCCAGGAGAAGCAGAGGAGGGTGAGGATGCTCAGCACCATCCTCTCCCGTCTGTGCTGGGATGCTGACACCTCTCGTCACCACCTCCCACCCCAGCACCCCTGCCCGAGGGCAGAGCTGTCCCTCCCAGGGTGCTCCAGGGTCACTCTGGACACAGAGTCCCTGTTGGGAGCAGAGCAGGGAAGGACAATTCCCCACAGCCCCTGCCGTGACTCAGGAGTCTGTGGTCTGTGCCGGGTGAGTCAGTGGCAGCAGGAAAAGCTTGGCTGTTTTTAGGGCCACGGACATTTGGGGGGGTTTAACCCCTCGCCCTCCTCCCACAGAGGCATCTCAGCAGTGCCTTGCTTGAAAAGGGAAAGAAAGACCCTTCCCGAGGCAAACAGGGGCCAGATTCCCGGGGTGGTGCTTCCTGGGATGAGGAGATGAGGGAAGCAGGATCAGCAAGGGGCTGCCAGGAGCCACAGAGACAAAGCAAGAGGCCGTGCACAGACAGAATCCAGAACTGTTTAGGTTGGAAAAGCCCTCTGGGATAATCGAGTCCACTCATTCCCCCAGCACTGCCAAGGCCACCACTGCCCCCTGTCCCCAAGTGCCACATCCACAGGGCTGTTAAATCCCTCCAGGGATGGGGACTCCAGCACTGCCCTGGGCAGCTGTTCCAATGCTTGACCACTATTTTGGGGAGGAAACTTTCCCTAAAATCCCACCTGAGCCTCCCCTGGCCCAGCCTGAGGCCGTTCCCTCTCCTCCTGTCCCTGTTCCCTGGGAGCAGAGCCCGACCCCCCCGGCTGCCCCCTCCTGTCAGGGACTTGTGCAGAGCCACAACGGCCCCCCTGAGCTTCCTTTTCTCCAGGCTGAGCCCCTTTCCCAGCTCCCTCAGCTGCTCCTGGTGCTCCAAACCCTTCCCAGCTCCGTTCCCTTCCCTGGACACGCTCCGGCCCCTCCAGATGTTTTGCCCAAGCTCTCCTGTTACATCTCCAGGCACTCAGAGGTCTCTCTGCCCCAGGGTGATCACCCTACCCTAAATGCACACAGATCAAGTTTCAAAGCTCCTCAGCAAGCCATGGAGAGCTTTTCCAGAGTTTTCTTTCCTCCTGGGACTAAGGGCCAAGTGGCATCATGGCAAAGCACGATGGCCTTGTCCCCTGAAGCTCCTGGGACCCCTCTACCTGCAAAAGTGACATCGTGGGGCTTGTCCAGCTTCCAGCTGGGCCCTGGGACAGCGCTGCCTCTGAGGAAAGCCACTCCTTTTATCCAGGGAAAGCACATTCAGGGTGGCCTGGGGTGCACCACACTCCTGCTCCTGTCCTTACCAGGGAATTCAGGCCCTCAGCATCTCCTCATGGGAAAAGCAGCCTTTTCCCAGAGATGCTCCTCCCTCCCACAGCTTGCCCAAAAAATCAGCCACCATCTCCCCTTCCCCACCATCCCACCTTCCTGCTGGAGATGGATTTCTTGTCCTGTAGTGCAGATTTAGCTACTTTCCTGACAGCTAATCCATCCTCGGTGTGGAAAATTCCCTGGTTCCACTTAGTTTAGCAAAATGTGAAGGTGTTTGGTGGTTTGTATGGTTTGTGTTTTTGGGGGGGCTTGATTTTTTTTGTGGTTTGGGGTTTTTTGTTTGTTTCTTTGTTGTTGTTGTTTGGGGTTTCTTGTTTTGGGGGGTTTTGGGGTTTGGATTTTTTTAGTTTTTTGTTTGGTTTTGTTTTTGGTACAATCATGAACACAGGCACCTCTGGATTAGAACCATTTGAATTATCACTGATCTTTCTACGCAGTCTGTTCCGTTCTTGGAGCAAAATGGGGGCACTTAATGTTTTAGGGATGAAAATCAATGTGAACTTTTGGGCTCGATGACCTTAGAGGTCTTTTCCAGCCTTAAGGATTCTATCAGCAATGGGCAGGGATAGGTGGAAAAGGGTGGGTTTGACAGCCTGCTTTATCTTCCCTCACTACACTCCCAAATCTGCCTTCTGTGCAATTTACAGCAGCTCCCAATGGATTTCTGGTCCATGAACTTGCCAAGTTTCCCCTCAAACACTGAACATCAACTGCATCCCACGGCAGGGAGCTCTCCAGGCCACCAAGCACTGCCTGAGGATGGGGTTTCTTCCTTTTCTCCCTGATTTCTGCCTTCACCCGCTTCCTGATGGGTTTTTTTTTCACTAAGAATTCCCCCTTTCCCCACTGAAAAGGAGACAGCTCCACATCTGTGTGTCATCTGGCCGTGGCTCTGGTCCTGTCTGAAGCGCTGCCCCAACGCCACCGACGCTCCTGGGAATGTCTGAGCAATTTGTCAGCACAAATTCATTAAAAAAAACAAACAAACAAACAAAAAAAACCCTACCAAGGAAAAATGCTGGGAATACTCGTGGTGTCTGCACAGGCAGATCCCACGGCAGTTCCTGTCAGCAGCACGGGTGAGATGAGCGGCGTGGGATTGCTCCCAGCTCAGACAAATTAATAAGGACGCTGTGCCGGGCTGAGTTCTGTCCCAAATAGATGAAGTGCGAGCTTGTAACATGTGCCAAGCTCCTCTGGAGCTTGTTTCACAAGTGCTTCCCATTTTACACGCACGCCTGAGGAATTCTGCTTCCCCCAGCTGAAGGTAGGGATGAGAGGAAAATCGAGGAGTGCAGAGAGCAGGTGGTGCTTTGTCACTGTTGAACAGAGAGCGGCGCGAAGGGACACACGAATGGTGAGAGAATGCTGAATGAATTTATTTAATTAATAACAGATTTATGTACATGTGAGAGGGCTATTTGGATTCACTAACAATCATCCACCCCCCGGGACTGATTGGCCCCAGGCTCTGACCGCCTGTTTCCAAAAGCCACTCTCAGTAACATGGAACTTATCTTATATGTAGTAAACTTTAGTAGAAGAAGGGAAGAATTCCCGTGGGAAAGAGTCTGTGCTGTCACAGTTTTTCAGCCCCGGCAGACGCCTTCTCCTCTGGCAAATCCTTGCACAAAGCACCAGGAATCTCTGCCTGCATTTAGGCCACAGATTCTGGGCTGGTTCGGGATGGGTGGGCAGCCCAGGCTAGGAATTGCTGCATTCCTTTGGGAACCTAAAATCACAGAATGGTTGAGGCTGGAAAGAACCTCTAAAGGTCATGAAATGCAACCATTAACCCAGCACCCCGGTGTTCACCACCCAGGAGCTTGTTTTCTCTCCTGCAAATCATTGACAAAGCTCCTTTCCCTTTCTCCCTGCTCCCACACCACCCTTCTGCCCCTCTCTCCTTCCCACACAGAACAATTTGCCCATGGCTGTGTCACTGGGCTGTCATTCCCCACCTTCTCCCCGGAACACTGGTGCTGGAGAGGGAAAATTTCCAGAGAAGAGGGGCTTTTTAAGGGTTCCTCAGGAAACCAGAAACCATGAAAACCACACCATGAGCAGGGTTAGGGCAGGAGGGCAATGCCAGCAGCTTTGTGTCCCCAGAGGTGCAGACACACAACACAACCCCACGTTCTGGGGAGCCCCACCAGTGCTCTGCAAAGCTCAGCTGAGTAAGGAAAGTCACAAAGGCTGCACCTAAAGGGGCTGAAGGAGAGCTGGAGGGGGACTTTGGACGTGGGGGAATGGCCTCCCACTGCCAGAGGGCAGAGTTAGATGGGATATTGGGAAGGAATTCTTCCCTGTGAGGCTGGCACAGGGTGCCCAGAGAAGCTGTGGCTGCCCCTGGATCTCTGGAAGTGTCCAAGACCAGGTTGGACACTGGGGCTTGGAGCAACCTGGGATAGTGGAAGGTGTCCCTGCCCATGGCAGGGGTGGCACTGGATGAGTCTTGAGGTCCCTTCCAACCCAAACCATCCAGTGACTCAATGATTTTGATAAGTGATGATGATCTTCAGGCTGACTGAGGCAATGGGGAAAAGTTTTATATCAGCCAGAGGGTGTTGGAGGAAAAGCACAAGAGGACACCAGGGCTGGAGACAACTCAGCAGAGACATCGTGGATTTTTTTATCTTTGCTGTCTGACTCTCTGGGTTTTCCTCTCCTGGGAAGACCATTTCTGATCAGTGACAGATCCAGCAGCTCCTGGGAGTGGTCAAAAACAGCAGCAAAATGGTTCTCCTGGGCAGATCTCACCTCATGTCCCCTGGGTTGGTTGTTCAGTCCTCACAGCTTTCATTAGATCTGGCCCCATTTCCAGCTCTGCTGCGCTCTGGAGTCCTCCTCTCTCCCCATCCTCCAGTTCTCTGTGTTTCCTAAGTGGAAATAACACAAAACTGAGAAAAGGGAGGAGCTGCCACCACCCCACTCCACGAGGCCGGGATAGAGAGGATGTTTTCCCACCCCAGGATGGTTACACACACACACGCTCGCACACTCACACGCTCTCACACACACCACAACCGTTTTCTCACCAAGCCCTTGGGATTTTGGCACTCCCTCCCACTCTCCCGGTCGTGCACAGCCCCACTTTCCAGCTGAAGTTGCTGCTGGAGGAGCTTCCTTGGAGGAGATGTGGGTAAATCCCCTCAGTGTTTTGTTTGCAGCAGAGCTGCTGGCGCTTTCCAGGGCTCCCAGGCTGGTTGTGAGCAAATGGAAAACAGAAGGAAACCAAATCCCTGCCTGGTTCATCCTCCCATCCATCCCTGTCCCTGCTGTGTCCCTCGTGCTGCCAGCTTGGAGAGAGGGGCCTTGTCCCATGGCCATCTCCAAGCCCTCCATCAAACCAAGGGCTTTGCAAACTCTGCTTCCATTTCAAAGCCTCTTTTTCCTTTTGCCGAGGATCTGGAGAGATAGGAGGAGCGTTCAAAGCCCAAAGTTGGTTCTGAAGTCCAAAGCTGGGCCAGCAAAAGGGTTTTTTTTTTTTTAATATGATGGAGCAGAGAGCCCGGGAACCTGTGAGGGCAACACCTCCCTGCAAATCAGGTCATTTATCCAGCAAGGGAAAAAAAGCCTTCCCAAGGCTCAGAGCATTAGGGCAGAAATCAAAGAGCATTTGAAGGAGGAGGGAAAGCCAAGCCCTGGCTTTGCCATTCCTGCCCTCCTGCTGGATCCCCACGGCCCCCCAGGCTCCGAGGGAGACCGGGAAAATATTCCACTCTTTGCACACCACTTCAAACCCTCAGAGCCGCCCTTTCCAGGGGGACCTGGGTCAGCCGCCACACGAAACTCCAAATATTTTCCTAGCTGGCAAATGACAAAAACTGCGTGTGGCTGTGCCTGGCTCCGTAGCCAACGTACACGGAATGATAAAGGCCCTGGCACGCATCTCGCAGGAGCTAATTATAGAATTTGGAAGCCAACGTGATAATATTTTCTTTAGATGTGTGGTGCAGATGTAATTACTTCTCCGGAGATGCCAGCCGCAGATGACGCAGGATGCCCTTATGTAATCACCTTTATTATGCAGCTATGGAAATTTTCCCTCCCTGGCCCATCCCCTCAACTCCTTCTTTTCATTCCAGGCCCTAAACTCTCCGTGGCTCCTTCAGAGGGGGATAGGGTGAGGTCCATCCAGCTGGAAGCACAAGGGCAGCTCCAGAGAAATCCCATTCCTGGGTTTCCCCATCCATCATCCCTCAGCGAAGGAGGAGAAGTTGATGGTTTTGCATTGGCAGGGCTGCGAAAAGGCTCCCCTTCACCTGGTGGCCTGGGAGGGAATCACGTTGGAGCTTCCCCCAGTCCTGGAATCTCCTGTGGCTTGGACCAGGAGCCAACTGCTCCATCCTTCTGCCCCCTCCCCAAAACGGGCTGGGGATGCTGAGGATGCAAGCGCAGTGCAGAGCAAAGCTGGTTTGTCCCTGCAGGGCGAAGGCTTGGAGCTCGAGTTGCTCCAAACGCAGCTCCGGAGTGCAGGAGGATCTCCCAGGTGATCCACAAAGCCATTCCTGGCAGGGTGAAATCACAGCGTGACCACAGCCAAAAATGCTTCCAAACCAGAGGGATCTTTGCCTGTGGATCCTTTCCGAGGTTTTCCTCTTTGCCTGTAGATCCTTTCTCAGGTTTTCCCTTTTTCCTGTGGATCCTTTCCCAGGTTTTCCTTTTTGTTGCTCCCAAGTCTCTCTGTCCCACTGCCCACAGGCCACTGAGGTCCAATCACCAGGACAGAGGCTTCCCCCACCACCAGAGCTGCTCGGGGGGAACACAATCCCCTGGCACGACCAGTGAAACCCTGCCTTGAGCACAAATATTCAGGGAAAAGGGTGGATGAGCAGCCTGGAGGCATCACCCCGTACTGGCAGCACGTGTTTTGGTTGTTCACCTCCCTGCTCCCACCCTCTTCCACCCCTTTTCCTGGCCAAACCTGGATCCTTCCTTGCTGTTTTTAAGGATTAATAGGTGATGGAGAGGGGTGACTCCTAGTTCTGGGCCATCCTGATGCCAACAAAGCTGCAAATCTGGGTTGTGAAGGCTTTTCCTTCTTCTTTTCTCTGCATGGCACCCGAGCCAGGGCATGGATTGAGGAGGGTGAGCCTGGAGATGAACAAGGCTGAATCTTTCAGTGGATGGGAAGCAGAGTCGAGAGAGTTGGGAGAAGGGGAATTGGCCACACAGCCTAAAGAAAAGGAAGGCAGGAAGGTGGTGGCTGGAGCAGGACTGGAGGCAAAACCATTGGTTCACCCACTGGGGAAACTGGTTCCAGTCATGGGTCAGCGCCAGTGACTGCAAAGGAATTTGTCCTCAGGGCAGGGAATACCCACATTTCTCCAAGGACAAAGAGCCACGGGGGAGGCAGAAGCTGGGGGATGTGTTAGTGGCACTGGGTCATTTATTAACTGCAAACTCCAAATTCCCAGCAGTCCAGGGCCATCAGCTGGTCATGGATCCAGGTGCCATTTCAGCCCACACCCATTTCCCATCAGCCAAATCCCTCCCTGTGGTCCATGGAAGGTCAGCTGGGTCCTCGTGGCCTGGAAGGGGATTGTCAACCCTGAGTCCTACACAGAGAGGCCTGGAGGCCACCACAGGGCTGCTCCAGGCTTCCTGCTTGGTCTTCCACTGCCCCTTCAGAAGATCTTTCCAAGGATTGGAATTCTTGGGGATTCTCTTTTCTGCTTTTGCTGAAACTGCTCAGCCACCAATTCTTCCCCAAAGCAGAGGTTGGCCACGATGGAGATGGAGCTGGATGGGACAAGATGAGTACACACAACTTAGTCCTGAGCCTGATGTTCCTCCCTGAAAAAAAAAAAACTCCCACCCTGAGCCAAGGGAATCCCTAATTCCTGATATGGACAGAAAGGGCACTTCCAAACAGGATCCTCGGACACCTGGTGATTTCAGTGGAAATCTGCCCCTTCTGCCTGCAAGTTGCTTTGCTCCAATTTATTTTTTCTAGGCCTGGCCTGATGCTTTGGGATTGTGGATGGGAGGTTTGTTTCCTTTGCGCTGGATAATCAACCAAGGATGCTCAAGGAATGGTTTTAAACTAAAAGAATGAGAGATTTAGATTAGATTTTAGGAAGAAATTCTTCCCTGGGAGGGTGGGGAGGCCCTGGCACAGGGTGCCCAGAGAAGCTGTGGCTGCCCCTGGATCCGTGGAAGTGTCCAAGGCCAGGCTGGATGGGACTTGGAGCACCCTGGGATAGTGGAATGTGTCTCTGCCCATGGCAGGGGAGTGGAATAAGATGATCTTTAAGGTTCCTTCCAATCCAAACCATTCTGTGATTCCATGCTTCTCTGGTCTAGACATGATTTGGGAAAGCTGATCATTCACACCCTCCCCCCAGGCAGCTCAGACCTGACCCACATCCCAGGGCCAAGGCACCCAGCACATCCGTGGCCTTTCAGCACCCACAGACAGAGATGCAGGAGCCTCTCCTGATTTATGGGAAGACCTGGCTCATGCACCAGGCTGTGGCTTTCCAGCACTGAGAGGCTTTGTCTGCCCTGTGCTGGTGCAGGAGGAGACAGCTTATACCAGCAGGGATGTTCTTCCCAGAATAGGAAACCATCCCTCTGGATGACACAAACCAGAGTCTTTTGGCTTGTTTGTGCTGGCTCAAGCTGAGCCTGCAGATGTTGTGGAGATGGAAAGTGTCCCCCGTTGCAGCAGCTGGCACCAACCCAGCTTTTGGGGTCATCCCAGCCTCAGGACCCCCTGTCACCCCCTGGGGCAGCCTGGAGAAGGTTCTCTGCCACCCCCAGCTCTGTGAGTATGAAGAGGTCTCACACAGGCTCAAATTATTCCACTTAACGAGCAGGAAGAGCCTCTCCCAGCATTTTAACTTCCAGACCAGTGGGATGTCACCGTGCTGGAGAACCCCCAGGTGCAGAGCAGGTTTGTTTTATCACATCACCCGTTCCTTCTTGCACAAATCAACCCTGGGTGTCATCCTCACATTTCTCCCGGGAGCTCAGCCACAGAGCCTGCTCGGACTGTGCGGGCTGCTGGGGATTTTATCAGCTTTCCCTGCAGAAAGGTTGGATTTTATCAGCTTTCCCTGCAGAAAGGTTGGATTTTATCAGCTTTCCCTGCAGAAAGGTTGGATTTCCTGGCACGGTGTAGTTGTGCTCCCCTACCAGCCCCATCCTGCACGTTTGGCTGTGGTCCCTGTGATCCCTGCAGGGCACTCACAGCAAATCAGGCAAGGCAGCATCTCTCCACAAACACAGGGAAACCCTGGGATTGTTCACTGTCACAGAAAACAGGGGCTTTCCTCTGAAAACCAGCCTGGAAATCTCGGCTTTAGTAACAGACAGTGGGGAAGAGCTTCAAACAGAGCCTGGTGAGGAGATGCTGCAGGAATTCTGGTTTTGGTGTCCTGCCTGTTGGATGTCAAGCACGTAGAGGCACAGTCAGCTCACAGCTGAGGTCTGAGCTGGGTTTGAGTTGTTGTGGAGAGCTCTGGAGGCCTCCAGCACAAATTCAGAACTGTCACCATCACCACAGGCTGGTCCTGACATTGCCCAGCCGAGGCACTCAGACATCCTGGGATGGAGATGCCACTTCATTCATGACCTCCACGTGTGTTCAGTCTCCATCTGACCCTTATTCAGGGGGTTTTTTTCTGCTCCTCAAGGCTTTGAAAATGCTCTTCCCTCTAGCTAAAGGAGTCTGGGTGAAGAGAGGAGGGAGGCTCTTGCTCACATTGGGGTGCCTGGTACTGAAAAGCAGCTCCCCAGAGCCCTCAAGGAAGAAATCCCAGTGCAGGGAGCTGTTGTCTCTGCTCCCATCCCATCTCCAGCTCTGCCTTGCCGCATGCCTGAGCACATCAGTGCTTTCCACCCCTGTTCCCTGGGGAATGTCCCGGGCCAGCCATGCCCCCTCAGACCTCACTGCAGCTCATCAAAGCAGGAAACACGGAACCAGTCCTGCAGGTGCAGGCCAAGGACCTCAGAGAGCTTGGGGATCTTGAAATGAAACTGCTCCAAGAGAATGGGAATCACCCTGCCAGGGGGCTGCCACTCCTGCAAGGAAAAGGGAAAAGAAAAAAGAAGGACACGGGGAGCAAAGAGCTTGGATTTTGGAAGAGTCAATTTTTCCTTTCCTCCAGAGGAAGAAGGTTTTGGGGGGATGTTCAAAACCTTGTCCCCAAAACAGAGTGAGGCCATCGTGGCTGGGTAGAAAAGACTTTTTAGGTGGCAACCCCAACCCTGTAAGCCCAGGCCGGAGGTCACCTCAGGTGGTTGGGTCTGAGTGCCACAGTTTGACCACAGCCACCCAAAAACGGCAGAGCAGAGAAGGATAAACCCCACAAAGGGCTGAGCCCAAGTCCTGGTGGTTGTGTCCCACGGGGCCGGGCGGACACGGTGCAGCTGGCTGTGCAGGACCCTGGCACAAACGGGTGCTGGGTGAGGATGGGGGTCTCTGTTGGCTCTCAGAGGTGCTGGGGGGGCTCTGCTGGAGCTGAGCTGGGTGGGCTCAGAGGTTCATGTCTCAGCCACCCGAGCCCTGGGTTAGGAACGGGAGTTCAGGGTTCAAAAGTTTACACCCTGCCTGAGAGCGCCAGGAGCACGGGTTATCCTGGAGCTTCCAGCCTTCTCCAAAGTCTCTCCTATCATGATTTATTCATCTGTGGGAAGCGCTAAGACACAGCTCAGCTCCCAAAGGGAGCACGAGCACAGGCCCCAGCAGCTGCAGTGTCAGGAAAGCGCCCGCCTCCTGTGAGATCTGCCGAGCCCGGGCCTGCTGCAGCTCCTGTGCTGGGGCAGCTCCCCCAGATCCCACTGGTCCCAGCAGAGCTCCTGAGCCAGCAGGAGCAGTCCCAGGGATGGAAAGGGCTCGCTGTCTGCGTGGCTACTTCCAAAGTGCACACGCATCCCCAAACCAGCCTGTTTGTCGGAATTTTCTGCTTCTGGAGCTAAAGGGCAAAATTAAGAGCTTGAGTCTCCACAGGAATGCATTTTGGTATAATTTACACCTCCCCTGTTCACCCCAGCAGCGCGTTTTGCCCTGGTTTAAATGCACATTAGCCCATATTTGATTATTTTGGCGTTATTGCTGTTTTACTGCTCTGGCTGTTATTTGCCCGCCGACGCCGGCAGCGTTTGCGAAGCCCCGACCGGTGGCTCCTTTGATCCCCAGACATCCTGCCAACAGAAAATTCACTTGAGCAAATAAGTCTAAATTAGTGGTAGCTTTGTGTGGCTTTCTTTCCTTGCCTCCACGAGTGCAAATAATCCAGAGTAAGTGCTGAGGCTGGACGCCCCCGATGAGGAGCCTGATTGCTCTCCCGCCGCAGCGCTGGCAGCTGGGAAAGTGGGAAAAGGAGCTCTGGGCCATCCTGTGCCACCAGGGCTCTGCTCTGAGTGATGGGAAAGAAGGAGGGCAGCATCCAGGTCCAGCTTTTGGCCAGGTGGATGCAGCTTGGAGCACCTTGGGATAGGGGAAGTGTCCCTGCTCATGGCAGGGGGGTGGAATGAGATGAGCTGTAAGGTCCCTTCCAAACCAAACCATTCTGGGATTCTATGGATGCATCATCCCGTTCATCCAGTTTTCTGCCCTTCTTTGAGAGCTCTTCAGAGCCTTTCATTTCACCCACGCAGCTGGGAAGCATCCCCAGAAGGATGGGAAAGTTGAGAAGGGTCTCCTGATAGAAAGATCCCAAAATAACCATCTGAGTGAAAACGAGCTGCTTTGAGCAATCCCCACTTGCAAAAGAAAACCAAGCTGTCAGACCCCAAAATTCCATTTGAAATAAAGCCAGCTGTTAGGGTCCCAAATCTGTATTTATGAAAAAAAAAACCAGCCTTCAGACCCTAAAATCCCATTCTGAAAAACAAACAAACAAAAAACAAAACAGGCAGTCAGACTCCAAATCCCTGTTTGAGGAAAACCCAGTTGTCAGACCTCTAAACTCTCCTTTAGCCAAAATAAGTTACCTGATCCCAAAATCTCCATTTGAGCAAAACCAAGCAATCAGACCCCAACAGTCCCTATTTGAAAAAAACCCTCAAACCCCAGCTGTTTGATCCCAAAATCCCTGTTTGAGTACATTGAATCTCAAATTCCTCATTTGAGCAAAAGCAAGTTTTGAGAGCCTGAAATTCCCTATTTGAGAAGAAAATAATAATAATTTTTAAAAAGAACCCAGCAGTCAGAGCCCAAAATTCCAGTTAAGTAAAAAAAGCTGTCAGACCCTCAAAACTTTCTCTGTGCAAAGCCAAGTTCAGACCCCAAAATTCTCATTTGAAGAAAAACAATCAGTCCAACCCCAAATTCCCTGTTTGAGCAAAACAAGTCCCTGAACCCAAATCCCTATTTGAGCAAACCCCCAAATCCCTGTTTGCGCAGAAACAAACCATCAAAATCCCAAAATCTGAAAATTTTCCTCCCAAAATCCCCATCTGAAATTTTTTTTTAAAAAAAGCAAACTCCAGATCCTCATTTCTGGAAAACCCAGCGTCTGACTCCAAAATTCCCATTTCAGCGAAACCAAACCATCAGCCCCAAATTCCCCTTGGAGGAAAGACGGAGCCGTCCCTTCCCCAAATCCCTGCCGGAGGTGGGAACAAAGAGTTAAAGCTCCTGCGGGCGCCGTGGCCAATCCCCCCGAGCCAAGGGCAGCCCTTGGCCCCGGCCCAGCAGCAGGTTGCTCTCCGCAGGTATTATTTTGGACTTTTTCCCGGGATACCACGCAGGGAAACGATGAAATTCGCGGTCGGCCGAGGATGGGGAGCTGCAGGACGCACCCCTGCGCTGCCCAGGTAAATCCCGGCGGGTGCCGGCTTTTTGTGGGACCTTTCCTTTCCTCTCCTTCCCCCTCTCGCTGGGTGTCTTTGTTTGGGGCCGGGAAGGGGAGCGGAGCGTTTTCGGTGGATTCATGCGGGGCTGAGCTGGCGGGACCCTT
>VZTJ01000101.1:522747-539115 GCA_013397795.1 Orthonyx spaldingii
TTTTTTTTTTTGTCCTTTTGGAAGGATCAAACTTTCCAGTGACCTCATCCTGCCCTCAGAGAGTCAATGTAAATGTGCAAATGTCACCGTGAAATTTACCCAGTGAGGGAAAAGTAACCTGAATTTCTCCCTTGCTGGCTGGGGAGCACTGCAAGGAGACGATGCCACTTCCTTGTCTGGAGCTGAGACCTTCCAGCACGTCCCTCCCGTGGTGCCTGATGTCCCATAAAAAGAAATCACAGCCTATAAAGATTCCCAAAGTCACTGAAAAGCAGGTTATTCCTAAATTAGCAGGACAAAAAGTCTTCCCTTGACTCATAAAACCCAAAGGCACCGTTGGTTGAGTGCAGCTTCAGGTGGGTGTTCTCCATCCTTCCTCATTGCTCCCAGCCAGGTGTCCAGGTGCTCAGCAGGCACCTGGATTAACCCCTGGGCATCGTGCACCCATGAACTGTCAGTGATGATGTTCTTCGGGAAGTGTCTTTAGGGTGTGATGGGGTCAGGAGCTTTGAGTGCTGCTCAGGGCACTGGAGAAACACGAGTCCAAGTGTCACATGCCGGGTGTGTGACGAGACGCTGCCACTTCTTGCTGCTGGCAGAGGTTTTGTCACCTGTGACCAATAAACGCTCGTGTTTTGACTGTAGTGGATCCCCACACGTGCTCATGTGATCCTCCTTTACTGCCTGCTCTTTAGACTTTGGTCAGGGAACGACATCAGCTCATCTGCCGGGGTCAGAGGTGCGAACTGCAGGATGTCCTCAGCAGGGACTACAGAGTGTTCACGTAATGCTCATTGCTTCATAAAATCCCAGAATGGGTTGGGTTGGAAGGGACCTTAAATCCCATCTCAACAGCCCTGTGTCCTCTCCCTCTGGCACAGCAGTTGCCACATCTGCCACTCGGGCTGTACTTTGGACAGGGCAGGATGATGGAAAAAGCGGGAGGAGAAGCCTCCAGAAATGCAGCTTAATAAAAGCAAAGTTGAGCAGCACAGACCCTGCTTTAACCTTTTTAATTCTTTTTCCATTCCATTATTAGTGCAAATAGCAAGGCCCTGTGAGACACCACATGGGAGCTGAGCTCCAGACCTCATTTTGCTCTCCAGGGAAATAAGCAGGAGAGCTGCATTTTACTCAGGGAGGTTTGAATGAACGTCCCTACCCCAAGGAGAGGGAAAACCCCACTGAAATGAGGATTTTCTCCATCTCCCCTTCCTGCTGGTCCTGCCTGACCTCTCCCATTTCTCCAAAGGGCATCACTATTTTATCCCATCCACAGGGAAACCTGCACCTCCCACTGCCCTTAAATCATGCTTTAGTCCCCACACTGCCAGGATGCTTTATCCTGGAAAACCTGGAACTGAGGGTGCCTGAGACAAAAGAAAAGCATCCGTTCTGGCCCATGGGCACCGAGTCAATGAACTCTGGAGGGCTGGGTGGACACTGGTCAGCTGAGTGTCCACAGCTGTCCACAAGCCACTGACCCTGCTCCTCCAGGTTTGGTTCAGCCACCCAAAATTTGCAATGCACCTTCTCCCTTCCCTCAGCTAATAAGATCCTTGGCTGGTACGGGTTCAAATTCTCCATTATTCAAAAAGGCAACAAAAAAGAGTTCGTGTGGGTCTTTTATTTCCTTAAATAAGGTTTTATACCTTTGTGTAAAAGCTGATGAAGAGCATCTAGACATGCAAGAATTGGTCCCAAGGATAATTGGTCCCAGGACAACCCTGGTCAAAGACAACTTTTAAAATTATTATTTGCATGTTATCCATGTCCCATGGCCTAGTTTTGGCCAATCCAAGGCACAGCCTGAGTAAGAATCAAATGGAGAAGGGGAATAAAGATTTAAAAGAAAATTTAGGGTGACACCTGGACAAAAGCAACCTTTTAAAAGCTCAAGTCTATGGGAGCAACAATCCCAAGGAAGAGATGGAAATTGTGTTTCCTAAGCCCTGTGATACCATCCCTAAGGGATGTGCTGGAGGGAGCCTTTGTATGAGCCAGGACCAGGGACAGAGAGAGACCTTCTGTCCCCAAGGGAACACAAACTTGTTCAAACCTGGGAGGAGTGACAGAAATCGTTCAAGCTTGGGAACAGCAAACGGTTGTGTCTCGCTGATGCCATAGAGCTGTGCCTACTAAAATCCATGCAGCCCACTCCCCTGGGAACACCAACCCTTGGATTGAGAAGATTAGGAGCTCTTTTGGAGAGCAGTGGGTGGGATTTGGGAAACGCTGCTCCTCCAAGGGATCTGGGGGTCCCAGAGAGGAGGAGAACCCCATCACCAGGACCTGATTTCGATCTGCAAAGGGCACGGCAGACAAAAGGCACCTCTTTAACAACCCTTTTCCCTCCTTCTCCCAGTGCCACTGAGCTGTGCCTCCACCTCACCCCGACGCTGCCATGGCCACGCTAGAGACGCTGCCCGTCCTCAGTGACCCGGCCTATCCCAGCACGGAGAGCTTCCACGGCTTCGCCCCCCGCTATTCCCAGACCATCCCCAAGAGCGCCATGGGGAGCGTGGGCAGCGGTGTGGCCAACGACCAGGAGTTCGCCATGAAGAGCGTGGGCACCCGCACGCAGAGCAGCGGCCGGCAGCCGGAGGGGCCCCGCAACGGCTACTCGGCGCGGGAGATCTCCAACCGCTACTCCGGCGAGGAGAAGACCTACAAGTCGGAGAAAGTCTCCAACTCCCTCTACATCAACGGCGACCTGCGCAAGAGCGAGAAGGTGAAGATGGACATCTGCGGCAACGTGACCGCCAACAACGAGAAGAACCTGCCGCCGCCTCCCCAGTACCGAGAGCCCGGTAACCCACCAAAGATTTTGCCGATCTCCGGCAAACTAGACCAGGTGAGAACCTCCCGGAGCTGCTGGGTGGCCGTGGCACATCTCTGGAAGCACAGACCAGGAGGCCTTGGGCAACAGTGCAGTCCTGGTGGTCTCGTTCTTACTTTGTACATTTTTATGTAGAGATGATATAATTCTTATGACTTTCCGGGGAGTTGTTACTTCTTGAGAAACCCAAGAGCATGACCACAAGTCTTCCACATACAGCTCATTTAAGCCTGTATTTAAGTCACTGGCTATTCCAATTTCCCTGAGATGTTGTGCTACCTCCTTGAGGGATGGGGAGGGAGCTGGAGCTGGCTCCTATTTCAGTAGGTTCAGCATGAATCCCACTCTTACATTTTGTGCCTTTTATAGGCAGTTTCGAACCACCAACTGCCACCTAAAGCTGTTGCTTGAAAGCACCACAAGCATCTGTTTGGAATCTCAGTGCCCCTTGTGAGGGGCAAGGTGACAAGGCTTAGAAACCACCCCTGTAAATGTTATCTCCCAGCCCAGCCCTCATGGCTTGTATTGGCTTCAGGGAGCAAAATCTCCCAGGCCTGGAGGAGCAGAGCCCCAGAGCCAGCAGTGTTTTATGCACGCTGCTGCTCTGCTCCAGTGACTTCCATCATTTGTGTCCAGCATTATTTCTGCAGCGTTTGGTGGCCTTTTCTCCTGGGTTGTTAATCCAACAGCCCCTGCAGTCTATCTCAGTCTCACACTTGGTCTCCAACCTCCAACGTGTTCACTGGGGCTTGTTCTGTTTCTCCTAAAAGGCATTTTCAAAACACCTTTGCTTCCTCCAGTTTAATTTTCAGCTAAAATATTACTTGAAGTAGGGGACACTCAATCCCATCTTAAGGAAAAATTTGTTTCTAATGGTGCATTGATTGGGTGAGGAATGTGCAAGGTTTTAAAATCCTTTCTAAAGCCATTACATCTGTTGTCCATTGTCCCCCAGCATTGCTTAGGCCCACACAAAACACAAATTTCAAATGAAGAGCAGCTCCAGCATGTTCCTTGCCCGGTGTCACTGCTGGGGTCACAGCTCCTACCTGCTGCTGTTCCAGGATAAGCAGGACATGAGGTCCCCACAGGCACAGGTCACTGCTGGCAGCAGGGAGATGTGATGCCCCTGGGGAAAAGGGCTGCTAATCCAAGGGTTCAATTCAGCTTTCAGCAAAAGGGCAATTCAGCCTCAAGGCTAGAAATATAATCAGCCAAAATTAGTTATTTTGGTCAGGTCTGGTAGGCAAGGGGCAGCCCTCCTTGTAAAGAGCACTGAGAGAACCCAAGGAGTATTCTGGGCAAAAATCACACCGGTTTGGGGTGAGTCAAGATGATTTCCATTCAGCTGGGGCAAGGGAAGGCAAAGTGTTGCCCTATGAGTGCCCACAGGTCCCTCATGTGCAACCCCAAATGGTCCAGGGTGTAGCAAGATGGGATAAAGAGCCAGCCCAAGCTGCATCAGCCACACCCTGTGCCGATGTGTCTCTTTTGTGTGTTGTTACCGAGCCTCCTGCTGTGTTTGATGCGTGGTCCTTTTTCCTTTTTGCAGAGCAATGAGCCCTTAGTTAGACCCTCAGCCTTTAAACCCGTAGTTCCTAAAAACTTCCATTCCATGCAGAACCTCTGCCCGCCACAGAGCAACGGGATGGCAGAGAACAGAAAGAGCTTGAACCATGCCAACAGCAATAGCCCGTCCGCACCCAAGGGTGGACTCGACAAGAGCAGCCTTAACAGGACTACAAACCAAGGCGGGGGGCTCTCGGATTCGGGCCGTAACTCGCTGACGAGCCTGCCCACCTACGGGACGGGCTACAGCCAGCACGTGGGCCCCATGAGCGCCTCCACGAGCCACATCAACCGCATCGGGACCACCTACGTGGAGAAGAACATCGTGGGATACAACGGGATATCTACCTCAGACAGCGGGCGGTCCTCGAGCAAGAGCACCTCGTCCTTCAACAGACTGAACCATCTCAACGAAACGATGCCTTTCCACTCGCCCTCCACCGACGACATCATCCAGGACCTGGAGGACCGGCTGTGGGAGAAGGAGCAGGAGGTGCTCCAGATGCGGAGGAACTTGGACAAGAGCGAGGCGGCCATCTTCCAGGTGTTCGAGGAGAAGCAGAAGATCTGGGAGAGGGAGATGGAGGACCTGAGGCAGAACTATGCCAACAAGTTGCAGCAGGTCTCCAAAAAGGCACAGAGGGCTCAGCAGGCTCTGCAGCTCCAGATCTTCAAGCTCCAGCAGGAGAAAAAAAAACTCCAGGACGACATGGGACAACTCCTCCAGCAACGAGAGGAGCTGGAGAAGAAATTTGTGGCTTTCAAGAAGGAGCAGGCTGAGTTTCTCCCGAAGATTGAAGAGACCAAGTGGGAGGTAAGAGCGTTGCTGTGACAGACCTTGAGTGAGGTTTCCATCGCGGGGTCTGGTGACCCAAAGTACCTCCCATGTGCCCTCAGTGGAGCCCACAGATAACAGCCATGGGTTGGTGGCTGCCAGGCAACAGGTGACACTTGTCACCTCACTTGTCTGAGTCCCAGGCCTGTTGATTTCAATCAAGCTAAAATAAGCACAACTTTTTGTGCACACCCTCCTGTGCTGGTTAATAATTTGACTTCACAGTCTGGTCGCTCCAAGTCGTGACATTCAAACCCAGCTTCAGGGAACACAGGTCTTTCCACACAGGTGCTTGTGCCTGCCAAAAATGGGCTTAAGTCTATTTTAATTACATTCTTTTACCATTTGTATTTCGGCAAACCTTGAAATCACTTTTCAGATATTTGATTTTTTTTAAATTGAAGATATAAAAGCGACTGAGCTAAGAATGATATCGATAACCATGTCTACCTCATGCTTTCCATTGTAACACACTGTTTTCAGTTGTTAATAAGTTTATCTCTCTTAAAAAGCTGAAAGGCAAATTCCTCTTTCTAGTTCTCCTATTGAGTCCTACATGACTTTTTCCTACTGTTTCTATTTTTAGAACCTTTTATCAAGGTCTGTTTGTATAGCCAGTGCTAACATACCTTTTTTTTCAGCTTGATCATGTGAAGAATTTTAATCCTTCCATGCATGGGCTAGAAACTTTAAATTTATTAAGAGTGCAGAGGCAAAACATAGCTCTAGAATCAAGAAGGCCTTATTCTGCTAATCCTGATGTAAAGTCAATGAAGCTGGGATTAATTAGGCTCTGAAATGTGCCATTTGCAGATGTTCAGCACAGCTTATTAGAGGCTTGTTGTAAAACCTCTGCAAGATACATCTCAGAACAAGCAGCCTGCACTGTGCCTCCTTTGACCAGCAGTTCTGCCCAGGTCTTTTCAGGGACATCTTCCACTAGACCAGGTTGCTCCAAATCCCATCCAATGTGGCTTTGAGCACTTCCAGGGTTCTTTAGGAGTCTTTGGGAAGGAAGGCATCATAGGATGAGTAAGTAAAATCTACTTATCTGCCTCCTGTCCAATGCTCCCCGTGCTTGGGGAGAACTTCAGTGGTCTCTGGGTCTGAGATGTTTCTGTCTGTTCAAAGTCCAGATGCCACCGAAGTCAGTGGGAAAACTCCTGCTGAAAGCAGAAGGTTTGGGGTCAAGCACCGCCGGTTTGTGGGTGGGGGCGTAAGATGAAAGCAAGAGGGAAGCATCGCTGCTGGGGACTGCAGGACTGGGCTTGGCTGTTTGGGCAACTCCAGCTGGCAACAGGATCAGGTCCCTGAGAGGCAGGAAAAAACACAGAGGAGAGGACAACCTCTAGGTCTGTGGCATGGTCAGGGTCCTGGTGAAGGCTGGGTCCTTGAGCAGGGTCGTTTCACGGGCAGTGCAGGGGAAAAGCAGCTCCTTGCTGCCATCCACCAGCCTCACGCGTGCTCTCCCCACAGGTGTGCCAGAAGGCAGGTGAGATCTCCCTGCTCAAGCAGCAGCTGAAGGACTCCCAAGCCGATGTCTCCCAGAAGCTCAATGAGATTGTGGGACTGCGGTCGCAGCTCAAGGAAGGTAAGAACTTCCTACGGGAGAAAGAGGAGCAGATCCTCACCCTGAAGGACTCCTACAGCTCCAAGAGCGTCAACCTGGAGATCTGCGAGGGCGAGCTGCAGCGAAAGATGAGCGAGGTCCAGGTGCTGAGGGAAAAACTGAACCACTGTGAGCTGGAGGTCTCCGGCCTGAAGCGGACACTTGCCAGCATGGGACCTGCGGGGCATTTTGGCGGGGACCCTGGGGAGAAGCTGCGGGACCCGCTGGCCTGCGAGAGCGACGAGGCCAAGATGCAGCGGCAGAGCGAGGACAGCGTGAACACCCTGCGGAGGGAGGTGGAGCGGCTCCAGACGGAGCTGAAGCTGGAGCGGCAGCAGCGCGAGCAGCAGGTGATGGACTTCGAAGAGGAGCGGCGCACGTGGCAGGAGGAGAAGGAGAAAGTCATCAAGTACCAGAAGCAGCTGCAGCTGAACTACGTGGAGATGTACCAGAAGAACCAGCTCCTGGAGCACAAGGTCAATGAGATGAACACCAAGGCCACCAGCCCCCCGCACACCGAGGAGAAGAAGACATGGACTCCCTCCAGACTCGAGCGAATAGAGTCCACCGAGATCTGAGGAGGGACCGAGGCGACACAACGGAGTTTTTTATTGCCGTGCATGTACTACCTACTCAAGCCAGTGATCTTCCGAAGGATAATGCGCTCCCGTCGGAGCGGTGTGAGCGTGCTCCCACCAGGCTCCATCACCCTTACTCTCCACTTCTGTGCTCTGTAGGTAAAATAACTGTGGATGCGCGTTGGGTTTCTATCGATAATGCGACATCTCGTCTGGGTTTTTTCCTGGTACAGCTGGTGAGGGTCAATTGGCTCTTTTGTAATCTGCCCTGACTGTTACTTTGCTAGAGGCTGCCACCCCCTCTCCTACAATTCACCCTTCTTCGGCTGGTTGTTTTGGAGGGTTGTATTTGGTTTCTTTGGTTTTCCAGGCATTTATGTGCAGCAAAACAGTTCAAAGTGGCAGGTTTATTGTTTTTTGGGTTTTTTTTCCACCAGGACATTTTTAGCCACATTGGCTAATGGAACAAAGCTCTCGGGATCATGAGCAAACTCAAGTGTTCTGCATCAAGTATCCTGTCTAGACGGTGGTCTTAATGAAGTCAGTGTGAGCTTGGCCACTGATTTCAGTGAAACCAGACATATCTCTACCAGATGACTCCCTCTTGCCCTGGTTGCAAGAGGTTAGGACATCCTTGAGGAGCAGGATGAGCCTGTCCTGGTAACAGAAGCCAACAAGGAATGATGTCTCAGCAGGAGCCTCTTTGGAGGCTCAGCAGAGCTTAACGTATGCTGCGTTTTCACTTCCTTGTGGTTTCCTCCTGCAGTTCCACTCCTCTCCCAGGTTGCGACCAACCCCAGGAGCAGAAATACCCTCCCACCTCTGCCTTGGTCCCCTTATTCTTACTCTATACCCAAGCTGGCTACAGCAAGAAAAAAGCTTGGAAATCCAAGCTAGTTTCCCTTCCCAAGAGCCCTCTTACTTCCCAAAGTCAATGGAATCAAGGTTTGGGGAAGCCTCCAAACCCATGGGATGTTTATGCAAACTGAAGCTTTAGCAATCTGCCCCAAAAGTGGCCAATTGTGCCACCCTATCCCCAAACGAGTGACACCTTGGTGCACTCTCTTGGTCCAGGGTCTGCTTAAAAATGGCACTCGAGCCTCACTCAGGAGTCGCAGGGGAGGCACAGCAGCATCACGGCTGGATTGCAACGCTCAGCCTTCAGTACAGCCATTCCAAACAGCGCCCACAGCCATCCCACAGGACATCCCAGACTCCAGGGATGGAGATTAACGCAGGCCTAGCTCAAGAAAATACTCAGCTACTAACTCTGAGCATGAAAGAAGTCATAAGAGGGGAAAATGCTTAAGATCACACAAGTGCTTATGCCCTGGCAGAATAATAAACCAAATCCTTCGTGCCCAGTCACCAAGGCAGCAAAACGTGGTGTTCCGCTTGAAAACATGGGCAAAGTGAGCTCAGTTCTTCTTGTCATGGACAATTTTTTACCACGAGTCACAACAAAGAGAAGAAAAATGTTGCAAAGTGGAGTTTGCACTGGCCAAAGGATCAAGCAGAGTGGGGATTTTGGCTCTTTGCCCTGGGGAGCAGCTAGAAGAGAAAAGTTAGAATTAGCACTGGGACGTCTTGAAATGTCCATGAGGTGACTCCAGGGAGAGTTTGGCCAGGTCACATTTCATGTGCATACCAAGGAAGAACCTCCAGGCACTGAGGGGCTGAAGGACTTCCAAACAAAAGCCCTGAACATGCACATTTTCTATGTTCTGTCTCCCCAGAGCTCCCCTGTTCACGACCAGGTCTGACTTTCAGTTTGGGAACAGACATTGTTGTGGTGAGCTCCAGACTGAGCAAGGAGTGGAGACTGCAGTTAGTCCCACCAGCCCAGGGCATCAGGCAGTGCCACTGGCCAGGAGCTGCCAGAGATCCCTGGAGCCGTGGAAAATGGAAAAGTGCATCAAGACCAGGGCATTTCAAGATCCCAGTTGACTGTTCCAGCCTTTCCCACCACTTCTGCCCATGTCTTTGCAGCTGGAGGAAGACATAATTCATGCTAAAAAAAACAAGGCAGCTCAGGCTAAGCCCCTCTTCCAGCACCAGCCATAAAAGAGGGATTAGGTCAGGCCTGACTCCTGATGGGTGTGGGGAAGAGTCCCACTGCAAATCCTGAAGATGCTCCAGCACGCTTGGACACTAGCCCGTGCACCCCACCAAGGAAGGAGTGCAGCTGCCTGCCAGTGCCACCCAGCTGCAGACTTTGCCATGCCCAGGGAGACATCCACATGCACCTGGCCAGGCAAATCCTAGAGCTTCCTCCATGTCATACTCCAGGCCTTCAAGACAGAGTCAAACATCCCACAGTGTCAGGGCTGGAGATCTGGTGTCTTGCACCATCTCAGCTTTCTTTTCACATCAGACAAGCCCATGTCGTCCTCCTTCCCAGAGCTGGTGTCTGTGCTTGTGAAGATTTTTCGCCTTGGAGGAGGAAAGGCCCACTCCCTTCACCTTCTTCTTCACTGCATCACATCGATCCAGAGTTTCAATCCAGATGTGAGAGACCTCGACTGTGGACATTCCCTGGATGACAGAGCCTTGCAGACACCCAGTAACACACTGTGCTGCTGCTGGTGGTGGTTTTCCTTCTCTCGGGATTCTCCCAGGGTCCCCCAAGCACCCGGCTGCCCTGCAGAAACCACCCCACCTCTGCTACGGTGACAGAAAACACAGATGGTTTTGGGAGCCAAACTGCCACCAAGGATTCCTGTGCTCCAGGATTCCTCCCCACAACTGGATGTGCTGCTCCCCATCAAGTCTTCTCCCCTGTGCCAGCCCTTTGCTCAGCAGAGACGGAGCAAAATGATGGTGGGACACCTGGATTCCTGTTGTTTGTGCCCAGGTGGGAGCTCACCTGGCTCCTTCCAGATCTTAACACTTCCAGAAGTTGATGAAATCTCCCATCAAAAGCTTTGTTGAGGCTCTGGGTTAGGACAGCCAAGGGGTGCCCAGCTGGCGTTTGGGTGACATGTCCTGGGAATGGCCAAGGAGGCTGGCAGCGTGTCTCTTGGAGGCTCAGGCAGGGCTGATGAATTGTTTCTGTCCCAGGGAACTCCACCCAGTTTGGGCTTGACCACAACCCAGGTGTCTCCACCATGGAGCTGATGGAATTCTGCATGATGTCCTGGCTCATGTGCCATTCTTCAACTCCTGCCCCCAAAATTCTCTCTATCTTGCCACTAGCCACCACCACAAGCTGTGGCCACAAGAGCCTCGGCTCCGTTGCCCACACATGGGGTCCACAGACATTAGAGATGCTCTGGGATACCCAACACATGTGGCTGGCCAAGATGATCCAAGACTTTTGGGAGAGCCAGGCCAGTGGTGGGAGTCCTGAAGCAGCTCTGGTGTCACACCGCCCACATGTACAGAGCCCAGTCATGCTCCAGGCACATCCACATGGCAAACAGAGGACACTGATCAGCTCCAGCAGCTTCCACCCCTGAGGATGTGGGCTAAGCAGGCTGTCCTGGTGCCAGGGAAGGTCTTACTCTGCCGTGAGCGGGGCTGCTTTGCTCCACTACCATTCCAAGGCCAGCTGCTGCCGCTGTCCCAGCCACCCAGCTGGGCTGATTCCAGCACTCCCCTCTCACCCCCAGGGTGAACACCACAACCAGGGCACGTTGCTGTGCCTCACACAGTCCCACTTAGCTCCTGCCACTGTCTGGTGGCAGCCGGTGGCCCCGATCCTGCTGCCACTGGTGGTGGTCACTCACCTCCGTGTTTCCACACTCCAGAGAGGAATGGAATTGTTGCTCTTACACTGTTATACAGAGAAAAGTGTAGCTGGATGTAAATAAGAGCCCAGCTCTGTGTGTTGATGATTAAATGGAGACAAGAAGGCTCTGTGGCTTCTCTGTTGGCGAGCAGGGCTGAGCGCTGAGCGCTGCACACATGGTGCTCAGCACCCCGACCTGTGCCTGGCTGCAGTGGGAATCAGGGCTTCAGCACCTCCCAGGAAAACAATCCACTTGGGATTAGCTCAGCCTGGTGTCACTCTGTCCTGCTTTGACACTTGCTGTCCCCCTGAGGCAGGTTTGCAGTAGTCCCCTGGTTAAGGCTGAAGTCCCCTCTGCCCGTCTGGTGTCACACCACGACTCCATGCAGATGGTGGCTCCCAGAGGTGTCCCCCCTGAGCTCTGCCCATGGAAAGGACCGGCCTGCTCCCCTCCTGCCCCTTGCAGTGGCACTTTACAGCTCGCTCAAGGCAGCGAGCTCATGAGCAACGTGACCAAAGATCTCCGGAGAGCACTGGACTGCACGCTTGCAGCCGTGTCCCGCCTTCCCTGGGGAGAGATGAGGCTGGTGTGGGCTGGAAAAGGGGAATGAGAGCTGGCAGGGGGCATGATTTCCCTGTGTCCCACCTGGGAATGTTTGCAGGTCCATAAGGGCCTTTCCTGGGCGAGACAGGACAGGATAGAAAGGAGCTCCTGGGTGAGGTGATTGTCCCCAGTTGGTCACACCAGTATCCTCCACAGCCATACCAAGGAGCTCCACACATTTCCCAAGGAGAATGTGGACCAGGACCTGTCCCTAGGAGTTGGGATGGATGACATTCCCTTTTTCCTTGAGGAGAAGAGAGGATGTTTGCCAAACCATGCATCCTCTTGTCTTCAGGCAAATTCATGCCTCTCTTCTTCAGAGCAATAGGTCTCCTCTAGTTCAGCAGCAGATATCACCACAGGGTCCAGTCAATTGTTCTGGCTCAGTGGGAACTGTCCAGGAAAAGGAGCATCCTGAGAGCTGGTGGTCCTGCTGGCTGCCCCCCTGGTGCCCCCTCCCCAGCTCATCCTCAGCACCCTCCTTACCAAGGAACCAAACTCCAAGGTGTAGGCAGCGTGTTCCTCCTTTCTCCTGCCTGAGGTGCTGAAGGCATCTCCACCCACTTTTCCTCCACGGATGCTCCTGGGCCTGGCAGGAGGCCAGTGGGAGATCTGTGCTCCTGCAGGAGGGTGTTCAGCTGGGTCTGGGCCTTGGGCAGATGCCTCTCACTGTGCCTCTGCTCCCCAGCTATGCCCAGCCTTCTCCATGCCATCCCTGGGATGGGAGAGAGTCCAACTCACTGTTAATTTAACCCAAACATTCAGTTTAAGCCTTGAAACCCCTTTATAAGTTACTGTTCACCAGGACCCCTTGCTGAAGATCTGTTCATGTGTTGCCTGTGCCCTGCTGCTCCTCTGCTCCTGCTTTCCAGACTCTCCTGCCTCCTTTTAGTTCATCCCCATCCCGTTGGAGCAGCCAGTGCCTCTCCCAGGGCTCTCCCAGGTACCTCTGGACAAGCTGGAGCTACAGCCCCCTCTGAGAATGGGTGATCCCAACCCTGCTCTCAGGAGCTTTCCAGAACACTGATCCTCTCCTCTCTGACATTCCCATGGCAGCTCCATCAGCCCTGCTTTACCTCCAAGGACAACCTGGCTTCCTGCTGAAGGACATTCCCATGGCCTGCAATCCTGTGGGATCATTGCACAGGGATTCACACCATCACCACCCAGCTCTGGGGCTCCCTGCTCCTTCTACCCTCTGGAAAAGCAGAGGTCTGAGCGCTCTGTGAGGTCCACAGGGGCACACAGAACCCTCCAGTGCATCGAGGGGTTGGGATCACATCCAGCTGTTTGCAGGTGTTGGCTTCCCAAAGCGATGTTCCACGCTGGCAGTGCAGCTGCTGTCAGCGCCAAGCTCCTGCATTTTCAGGATAATCCTCCTCCCCGGTTCTCCCAACGACAGGGATCGTGTCAGCCTGGGACCAGGCTGCATTTCCACAGCTCCTTCACAGATCTATTTTCTCCAGCAGGAAGTCTCTGCTTTCTGTCCCAAAGCAATAGGTTTTTCCAGGGAGATTTAAAAGGGACCCTTCCCAACTTTGACAGCTGCAGGCAAGCCAACATTCCCGTGAGTACCTTCACAGCTCCAGCCCTGGGCTCAACTCCTTTGGAAAGGGACACGAGGTCCAGTCTGGCTCTAAATAACCACAGTGGTCTCAGCTTGGTGGCCCCATTTATCCGGAGAGCCCAAAGCTCCCCACATCCAGCAGGCCATCAGCCTCGGTGCCCAGGAGGTGTGACCCATCCCCTCCTGGTGCCCATCCCACAGCTGTCACTGGGTCCCTGCACCGGGTCTGCTCCACGTGGGAGCCACTGGGGCATCTGAGCTCATGGAGTCACCTTTGGTGACAACTGAAGAGGCTCTGCCATTCCTGAGGGCCAGGCCTGGAGGTGAAGGCTCCCTTTTCCCCCTCTCCATGACAGAAAGGAGCAGAACCCGTGCGGGCAGAGCTCCGGCACCGGCGCAGGAGCGTCCCGGCACCACCCAATGCTGCACACCCGGCCAATGTGTCTATGCAGTCCCTTCCCAGGCAGCCGTGTCCCCGCAGAGCCCAGCCCGCGGCCGGGGCTCCTCCCAGGTGTCTTCGTTTGCACTCTCCGGGACCTGGAAATCGCTGTGAGCCCAGAGGAGCACCCCCGGCCTTCGCCTCGCTCCGGGCACCACCCGGGCAGGGTTTTCCTCGCCCCAAGCCGCTGCACGCCGCTGAGTCCGCCGTTCTCCAGCAGCTCCAGCCGTGCCCCCAAGCCCCGCGGGGAGCAGGGCGGCATGGGCGAGGCTGCTGCCCGACTTCACCAGCAATAACAGGAGCTCTGCCGGCGCCGGGCCGTGCCCTCACCTCCACGGGACCCTCTGCGTGACACCCCCGGTCCCGTTCCGCACCTCCCCGACTGTAAATTCAATCCCAGCCTTGTGCTTTCCTCCCTCTCGTTTCCTGACGCCTCGGTGTCTCTCTCTCTCTCTCTCTCTCCTCTGACTGTGAATTCAAACCAGAAGTGTTCTGAACTCGACTCCGTTACTGTTCTGTTTCTGCGTCGACTGTTGCTGGTTCTCCGAACTGCGTTTAAACGAGACTTTGCAAAAAATAAAAAAAATAAAAAAAATAAAAAAAATAAAAAAAATAAAAAAAATAAAAAAAATAAAAAAAATAAAAAAAATAAAAAAAATAAAAAAAATAAAAAAAATAAAAAAAATAAAAAAAATAAAAAAAATAAAAAAAATAAAAAAAATAAAAAAAATAAAAAAAATAAAAAAAATAAAAAAAATAAAAAAAATAAAAAAAATAAAAAAAATAAAAAAAATAAAAAAAAAAAAATTAAAAAAAAAATCTAAAAAAAATTATTAAAAACTATATATATATATAAAAATATATATATACTTAAAAAAATATTTAAAAAAGAACTCCATAAAGTTGGGTGTCTCTCCTGTCCACTTGGTCACTTCCCAAACACCGTTGTCATGACTTTGCCTCTGGTTAAGTGTGTTTAAAGACAAGAATTTGCAAAAAAAAAAAAAAAAAAAATTAAAAAAAAAAGAAAAAAAAAGAGGTGACACGCAGCATTCCGGGATTTTTGTACAGCAAAGGTGTATCCGTTTTGGAAGTTCTTGTTAAAACTCTGCCACACTTCCCAGTTCCCTGCTGGTCTGTTGTATGTTGGGTTATCCAGATGTGAAGAGCTACTGCCTTTGCCATTTTCTACGGTGAATATATAAATATATCTGTACAGGGGTATGTATATATATAAATAGACACGCAGATCTATATGTATACGTATCTCCAACTCTCCTCTCTCCACCTGACTGTGAAGGATTTTTATTGGGCAAAATAAAATGGAGAAAGGCCCCGTTTTAAAAACATGACTGCGTGCCTTGCTTGGTTGTGTTGGAGGTGGGAGAAGGGGGGAGAACCAAGGGGATTTTTGGGGATGGATCCGCAGCTGGGCTGGGGAACCGGGGGGAAGCTTCACCCTGGATGTACCAGCACCCTCCAATCCAACTGCAGGGGTGGGAATGCAATTCCTCCTCCCTCCCATGCCAAGCCATCACTAAATTCCTGCAGGTTTTTACTTCAATGAGTCCCACCCAACTGCTTGGTCAGCGTCACTAAAAGCAACAGATAATTTTCCTTTAAAAACCTGACAATTCCAGCACTTTTCCCGACGGCAGCTTTATTAGAGAGGTCTTCTGCCCTCTGGTGACAAAGCGAGTCAGGGATTCCATGAGTTCCCTCAGGTTTCAAGCCTGAGGTGCCGTCAGCCAGCGCGGCTCTCCTCCAAATCCCTGTGGCCTCCTGAAAACGGGATTTCCTCGCTTGCCAGGGGATGAATTAGGAAAAGGTGGACAGGAATTACACCTGGTAGAAATATTAGGAAGTGCTAAGCAAGGCTCGAAGCCATATTTAATTACTGTTTGCCAGTGCTGAAAGCCTGCAAAGTTGGACAGGAGGGAGATTTCTGGGAGCAGTGGCGGTGGGATTAGTGGAAATACTCAAAATCTGTGTGGACACAGCCAAGAAGCTCTGGGTGGCCCTGCTGGAGCAGGGGCTCGGGCCAGACCTCCACAGATCCACAGTCACCTTGTCACCGAAAATCGGGAGAAAATAAAAACCTTCTAGTGAGACGAAAAATTTAAACTTGGTATATTTTCCAACAACGTGAATCCTCCCGTTCTCTTGCCACAGCTGCAGTCACGAGTGTCAGCTCAGACACGACCTCAACCCACCCCAGCGACGCGCTGGTGCCTCTCTGGGGACACAAAAATGACATCTCTGGGTGTGTGCAGGGGTTTCTGCAGCCAAAAGGGTGTCCTGTAACCACAGAGCCACGGAATGGTGTGGGATGGAAGGGACCTCAAAGACCATCGAGCCCAACCCCGTGCAGTGGGCAGGGACGCAATCCCAAGGTGCTCCAAACCCCGTCCAACCTGGCCTTGGACACTTCCAGGGATCCAGGGGCAGCCACAGCTTCTGTGCCCAGGAGGGTGGTGAGGCACTGACCGAGGTGCGCGCAGCTCCGCGTGAGGCGCGGTGAGCCCAACACCCCCTCGGGCCAGCGGAGAGCCGGGTCGGGTCCCGCATCCTGCGGGTGGGGGGGGTCGGGTCCCGCAT
>VZTJ01000101.1:539189-552937 GCA_013397795.1 Orthonyx spaldingii
CGGGAGCCGCGGAGCGGCCGCGGCGCCTCAGGGACCCCCCTGGGGCCGCCATGGCCGCGTTCCACGTGACCCCCCGCCCCACCACGTGACTGCGTCCTGTCACGTGACCCCCGTCCTTGCACGTGACTCCCGCACTGTCACGTGTATGCGGCGGGAGTTGGCCGAGGGACCGGAAGTGGCGTCACCGGCGCGCGACCGGAAGCGGCGGGAGGAGGCGGAGGGGCAGCAGCAGGAGGAGGAGGCGGCGGCGGCGGCGGCGCCGGAGCGGCCCCGGTGAGGCCCCGGTGAGTCCCGGCCCCTTCCCCTGCCCGCTCCCTTCCCCTTCTCGTGTCTGTACCCCTTCCTCTGCCCGCGTCCCCTTCCCCTGCCCGTGCCGCCCGCTCATCCGGCGGGGCCGCCCTCGGGCTGCCCTGCCCCATATATATATATGTATATATGTCTATATATATATATGTGTGTGTGTGTATATTTATATGTATGTGTTATGTGTCTACGTGCAGCCGTAGGGGTGAGAAGCGGGACCGAGGCTTCCAGCCCTGCCCCCGGTGCCGCCCGCGAGAAGGGAATTGCACGGGAATGCTCCAAGGGCTGGAGCCCCTCTGCTCTGGAGCCAGGCTGGGAGAGCTGGGGGTGCTCACCTGGAGAAGAGAAGGCTCCAGGGAGAGCTCAGAGCCCCTTCCAGTGCCTAAAGGGGCTCCAGGAGAGCTGGAGAGGGACTGGGGACAAGGGGTGGAGGGACAGGACCCAGGGAATGGCTTCCCACAGCCAGAGGGCAGGGAGAGATGGGATATTGGGAGGGAATTGCTGGCTCTGAGAGTGGGGAGACCCTGGCACAGGTTGCCCAGAGAAGCTGTGGCTGCCCCTGGATTCCTGGAAGTGTCCAAGGCCAGGTTGGATGGGGCTTGGAGCAGCCTGGGATAGTGGAAGGTGTCCCTGCCCATGGAAAAGGGGTGGCACTGGATGGGCTTTAAGGTTTCTTCCCACCCAAACCATTCCGTGATTCCGTGATCTTAAAAAAGATGGAAAAAGCACAAACAAACCAAAAAGTGACTGGTTTGTGCTCTGACATCATACATAACCTGTTGGGGGAAGAAAATCCCTTTTCTGTTGCTCTGCTCTCCAGCCCAGGCACAGGAGATCACTTCAGGCTGTTGGCCAGAAGGAGCTGTTTGATCCCAAACATCTCATTCCCTGTTCATTCCTCACATCCCGAGGAGATTCCCTCTTCCCTTGGGCTGTCGGTGGAAGCCCAAGGGTGAGGGGTTTCCAAGAGCCCCTCTGAGTGCTCCAGAGCCCTGAGAGCATTTTGGGATGCACCAACCTCCCCTTGCACAGGGCCGATCCCCTGGGGCGGGGGCCATCCCTCTGGGAATGTTCTTTCCCGGGTGTTTAGGGATGCTCAGCTGTGACACTGAAACAGAGACATTTCCATGGCTGAGCAGCTCCTCAGAGGACATTCCCAGCCTGCAGGACCCAGCTCCAAAACTCACTGGAGCCGCTGGAAGTGAAATTTTGGAGAGACCTGCCCAGAGGTGGGAAGGAGTTTGGCTGCGTTGGGAAGCGAAGTGGGAGGAGGAAGGAAGGGAAGCCAATTGCTCAAGGTGAAGAGAGGCAAATCAGGGGAAGGTGTGGGTGGAGCTGGAAGAGGATTGGGGTGGAAACTGGGAAGATCACCAAGATTTGGGCCGGGGGTGGGCAAAATCATGGAAAAAACACTTGGAGCAGCCCTTTGCCCTTGAGGGTGCTTGGAATTGTTTTGGCCCATCCCAGCCTCACTCCCTTGTGCCTGGTCTTCTCTTTTTTGCTGGATTTGAAGCAAAGGAGGAGAGAAGCACTCCCTCCACTGCCTGGCTTCCCAAATGTGTCACAGCTCCACAGTCAATCCGTGCAGGATATTCTTGGCAGCACGCGGCGCTCGCCTTCGGAGCCTTCACGGGGCTTTGATTCCCCGGCTTTGAAGTGGGGCTGTTGTTGCTGGGAGGGGTTCTGGGAGCAGCAGTGCTGGGTTTCCTAGGGAGTATCACCTCTCACAGCAGAGAGGGGTTGGTTTGTGTAAATAACCTGTCTTTTGGTAGTGGAAAAATCGATAAAGACACTCCAAATCGAGCCAGGCGAGGAAATCTCTGGGAAAGCCTCGCCTGGATAAACCTCCCCTTGTTCAAGGGGATTTCTGGAGCTTGATCCAGCCCCTCTGAATGGTCCAAGCTCTGCGAGGTGCTGGCAGAGGAGATGATGGAAGGGGTTTCTCCTTCCCCCAGCGAGGTGCAGTCTGAGCCTTGTCCTGTCTCCAGCATCTGTCACCCGTGGCCACTTCAGGCCCGGCACCGCAGCCAGGAGAGGCAGAAATGAGCATTTTATCAGACATTCCTTTGAGCTGAACAGAACAGCTTTGAAATCCAGCTCTTGGCTCAGGTTTTGCTGTCCAGCTTCTGCGGAGGCTTCTCCTTTCCCTGCTCCCCAGACAGGCAGGAAGGGGCAGAGTCTCTCCTGCCTGGCACGATTTGACCTCTCATGCTGGGATTGGGACAGTGACGGCCTTGGAACAGCCAGGGGTGCGTGGGGCAGAGCCTGATCTGCACCTGGGGCTGCCTCAGGGTGTTTGGAGGTACAGGTAAGGTGCCCAGTGGGCTGTTGGGCAGCTCACAATATTCACACAGTGTCCTCTCGTGTACCCTCCTCCTTGCATGACTCTCCCCACAAATCTGCATTTCAGTTTGCCTTACCTTTTTTTTCCCCCCCAGAACCTCTTGTTCTCCACCCCAGTTGGTTTTTTCACCTCTGCTGGCGTGGTTTCTGCTCCAGCAGCTTCTCCTGCCTCTCTGGCTGGTGTTTGCTGCCTGCAAGCTCTGTCCATGGAGCAGGGGGTGCGAGATGTCCTCATCTGCTTCTCAGCTTTCCCAGAGAAGCTGTGGCTGCCCCTGGATCCCTGGAAGTGTCCAAGGCCAGACTGGAGGTGTGTTTGGAGCACCCTGGGACAGTGGATGGTGTCCCTGCCCATGGCAGGGGTGGGAACAAGATGGTCACACACCCCAAACCCACACCTCACCCCTCCTCTTCTGCCCCAAAGTGCCCATTTTGCTGCTGCAAAACCGAGTTTGTCTGCCCTGCTCCCACATCTTCCTCCATCCCTAATCAGGATACAAGCAGAGCTCCGAGGGGTGTCCGTGAGGATTCACTTCCTCGTGTGGGGAGCACAAAGCATGTTGCAGTGGCAGCTGCCAGGCTTTGGCTTCCCTGCCCAGCTCCCTGTGCTCCTGAGGGATTTTAAGGAAGTGGACAACGCCTGTGTGATGGATATTTGGGTGGGATGAGGATTTGCTACCCAGCGTTGTTGACCTGGTGCTTTATGTTTTTTAATCAGCATCTGAATCGTGGTAACCAGGGCTCGTTTGGCAGCCAGTGCAGGCTGGCAGCACCCAGCTGGACTCCCACGGATTTCTCATCCTCACCCTCCATGCTGTAGCTGCTTTAGGCAGGAGTTAGGAAGGCACCAGCCATTTTTAAGCCTCCTGTGCCCTACAACTCTGGGAAACGCCCCCAAATCTGAACCTCAAAGCTCTGGTTCTCAGCCTGGGATGTAGCATCACATAATGATTTGTGTCATTTCTCCCCTGCCCTTCCCCCACTTCAGTCTGGGCCATATTTCTTCTTTCCTCCACTCTCCATCTGCAGGTTCTGGGCCAGTTTTCACTCTCTGCACTGGTTTTGTGGAGATTTGCTCCACAGCCTGTCTCCAGGTGCAAAGGGCAGTGTGGCACCCTGGATTTTTGGACAACTTCTCAGGTGGTGGTCAGTGATTCAGACCACGGTGACCAAAGCAGCAGAATGCTCTGTTTGAACACATAAATTCTCTTGAAGCTGCAGCTCTACTGCAAAAACACGTTTTCATTGTGCAGAATGAAAGAAAAGCAGCTTGGGTGTCTTAAAAATGGAAAAACGATGATTTTTTTTTTTTTCCTTAACTCTCCTGGTCTGTGCCAGGTTCCTTGTGTCTGCTGAGTAGCAGGTCATGCCTGACTGCCTCCTACTCCAAGCCCAGGTCACCTGGGTGCTCGTCCTGAGCTGCCTTTGCATGAGGTGACATTCCATAGTGGCTGCGCAGGGATCCAGCTGCCCTGGCCAGGGGAAGCACCAGCACCACCTCCCTTTGATTAAGGATTGATTAAAGGATTGGTTAAAACGTGCTGCCTGTGAGGTGGAGGCCACTCACTCTCCGTCTGCCCTTTTTTCAGTACCTGGAAGCAGTTCTGAGCCCCAATAAGTTGAGACCCATGGCTACAGTGCTAATGTGCCGAAGATTCCCAAGGCTGAGCAGGGTGACAGCGTTTTCGACCACAGCCGAGCGCAAGGCCAAGCATGGAAGCAGCAAAAGCAAGAAGGAAAAGCCAGATAAGCCAGGAGCAGCCAGCAGTGGGACAGAATCCGGGGTTACAATCCAGCTGCTGAAGCCACAGGACTACAGGGTGTTGTATAACCCAGCTGCCTATGCCAGAGGCAGGGCTGGCTCCCAGCAGCACAGGGACAGCAGCCAGGCCCTCGGTGACACCTTCACCGGCCCTGGCACCGCGCAGGCTCCACAGACGTTCCCTGCTGCCTCTTCCCAAGCTCTGCCACCCATCCGGAGTGCCCTGCCCAAGCCCAAGTCCAGCACGCTCCTGGAGCAGACCATCCTGGCCACGCTGAACAAGGCAGAAGCAGAGAAGGAAAAGTGGGAGGTGCACGACTCCAAGGAGGACCCCCGCTTGTTCCAGAAGGGGAGGCCTGAGTACAGAGCTCTGAGCTGTGACAGCGCTGAGCCAGCGCAGACCCTCCCCGCAGAGGAAGGGGACTCGATTTTGCAGAGTGTGGCGGGGTGTGAGGGCAGCCCCGGGATTCTCACGGATTATTTCCTCAAGCTGAGCCGTTTGCCAGCGGAGCGCCGCATGGCGCTGGCGGCCGATCCCCGCTTCAGCGCCCTGTGTCGCCGTGCTGTCACGGCCATTTCCCTGTTCAGCACCCCGGATCTCATCCAGATTTTAAAGGCTTGTGTCCCCTTGGCCGTGCCAGCCTCCCACCCCCTGCTCGACGCGTGCGAGGCTGAGTTCTGCCGGCGGGCGTGGGACATGGGGCTGGAGCAGCTGCTGCTGGTGGCGGATTGCTGGCGCTGCCTGGACCGCGGCGTGCCCTCCTACCTGGGCATCCTGTTCAGCTACGCCAACCTGCACTGGAAGGAGCTCACCTTGCCCCAGTTCGTGCAGCTCCTCTACATCATCGGGGAAGGCCGGCGGTCACCCGCGGACTTGGTGCAGAAGGTGGAGAGCACGATCCTGAAGCACTTGGATGCCTTCACCCTGGAGGAGCTGGGTGCCGTCTGTTTGGGGCTCTTCAAGTCGCTCAGCGGGATGTCAGAGCACGTGATGAGGAGGATTGCAGACAGGGTGTCCCTGCAGATGGAGGACATGAGCACGTACGCCTTGGTGAACGTGCTCAAGATGCTCCGCTACACCCGCATGGACCACCTGCCCCTCATGAGGGAGCTGGGGAAGGTGATTCCTGCTCGCATTCCCACAACCAACATCCAGGGCATCATGCACATCACCCTCACCTATTCCTCCCTGCACTTCTTTGACGAGAGTGTTCTGGCTGCTGTAGCCACCTCGTTGCCTTCCAAGGTGTCCTACTGCCGCAGCAAGGATGCTGCCAAATTCCTGTGGTCCTTTGGGTGCCTGGACTATGAACCTCCCAACGAGGAGGAGTTTTACTCCAGCCTGATAAAGCAGCTGCATACAAAACTCCACGAGTTTAACAGATTTCCAGAGCATCTCCTTACTGCTCTGCTTGGCCTGGCATTTGTGAAACGCTTCCCAGAGGAGCTGATAGACTTTGCTTTGAGGGAGGAGTTTGTCCAGAAAACAAGAGGTAGCAAATACGAGCTCAACAAGGACCTGTTCACCCTTGGCAAGAGCGTCGAAATCGAGTTCCCGACCTACCGAGGCAGCCGCCTCCCACCCCAGCTTTGTCAGGAGTTCACTGAGATGGTTTTGAGCTTTGCAGAGCGGGAGATCTACGTCAGGCCTGAAATTGTGGAAGCCACGTCCCTCCTGGAGAGCATGTTGGGCGGCCCTGAGTACGTGAAGAGCCACATGATCCTGCCCCACACCAGGTCCAGCGACCTGGAGGTGCATTTGGCCACCGATGGACGTCCCGTGCCTTTCAACTTCAAGGATCCCGTGGCAACCAAGAAGCTGAAAGACATGGGAGTCAGTCTGACAGATGATTTAATGTCTCAGCTCATACAGGGGAGAGCTCATAGCCAGAGTCCCGTGGAAGTGGGACATGAAGCCGGAATTCCCGGACAGGAGAGAGGGGCCGCAGCAGGAACGCGGTGCTTGGGTGGAGGTGCCAAATCGCAGGCTGAGCCTGCAGCAGGGCGCTGGCAGCCTGGCGAGCTGAGGCTGGCCCTGCAGGTGTCCAACAGGAACCACTTCTGCTACAGCTCCAGGCGGCTGCTGGGGCTGCACTGCCTGAAGCGGCGGCAGCTGCGGCGCCTGGGCTACACCGTGGTGGAGATCCCCTTCTGGGAGTGGTTCCCTCTGCTGAAGCGCACGCGCTCCGAGAAGCTCAGCTACCTCCACTACAAGGTGTTCTGCCCGGCGCTGCTCTCCAGGGCTGGCTAGTGGGGGCCAGGGCTTGCCCAGAGCCTCCCCAGTGCCTCTCCGTGGTTAAAACGGTCTCTGAGTGTTGGCTCGGTTTTTGGCAGGTGCTCTGTGGTGGCCGTTTCTGCTCTGGTGACATCTGTACTTCCCGTGCTCTCCTTTTGTACCCAGATCCTCAAATAAAACCCACTAACGATTCAGTTTTCTCTGTGATTGCTTCTTTCCCTGCCCTAAACGGCAGCGGTTGGATTTGGTGCCTCTTTGAGAGCAGGGACAGGATATTCAGTCGTGAGGCTGAGCTGGGAGCCAGGAGCACACACAGAGCTATTTCCTCGTGTTTCCATCTCCATGGAGCTGGGGCTGAGGGCACAGGGTTTCTCCTTTAGGATCTGGGTGTGAGCAGGGTGGAGCATGGATGCTGAGTGGGAGTGAGGGTTGGGGTGCTCTGACCTCATGACATTCATTTCATGCTCCAAGGACCTTAATTTGGTGCCCACCATGCACATTCCTTATGGCAGCAGCTCCACAGTCCCACATGGGACACCAGGAAGGGTCGTGGTGACGAGCTCCAGACAGCCTGGTTTGAAATTCCTTGTCCCAAACCACAAAGGATTTTTTTCAGGTCTGTGTTTCACTGCCTCAATGAAAGACCCTAAGATTTTTTCACCTTAAGGAAGGCACACATTGAAGAGAGAGTTAAAAAACCCACAGCCATGGGTAAAAGGAATTCAGTGACTCAGCTTTTGCCATGAGATTTGTAGCAGAGTCTTGAAGCAGAAGGGAGTGCAGTGACTTGGAAATGCAGAACAATCCATTTTCTTACTGAGGTAATGAGACTGGAAAAATTAACCTGAGTTAAGTCTCTCGGGGTCACAAACAGGTAGGATAAAATCCTATGAAACAGCCACACAGAGTTCCTCATGCTGCAGGAGAAGTCTTCGGCCCAGGAAAGAGAGGAGAGAGAGAACAGGGGGAGAATCTTGAGTTTTCCCAAAGAAGAGAGCAAGGAGAGTTGGTTTGCCCCTTTTCATAACACCAGTGCTGAGGGCCGAGTGAATTTACCACTTGGTAAATTCATTTTGGTTCCAAATGAGCCAAAAGGAGCAGTTTTGAGGCACAGCCTGTAGCTGAACTGTCAAGTTCAGCTCCTACAAGATGTGAGTGCCAAAAGTCAAACCAGTTTCAACAGTTCCCCACTGGCAACCCCATACTGGAAACTTCTCAGACTCAACAAGCCAGGAAAGCAGTGTTGAAGGAGAGTTGGACTGTGCTTGTCCTGCTCCTTGAGAAGCAGGAATTGCTCCTGATGGCTGCCAGACCAAATTTTGGGATAAAAAGGCTGCTCACCTGGCTGTTCCTCTTGTAAGGTTCACACCTGCTTCATTCAAGGCATTGTAACCCAGCCCTGCTCTCTGCGGGTGTGAATCCTGTGTTCTGTTGGGTTTTATCCGTGGGATTTGTGCCTTGAATTCCACCTTTCTCCTTCCAGATGTGGCACAGGGAGCTCATTAACTCTGCCTTTCCAACGTGCCCCCACAAGGCCAATTTCATTTGGGCTGAACCAACAGATCAGTGGAAAATCATTAAAGAGCTGCTTGTTCTTGAAGGAGGCAGCGAGCCCCTGATTTGCAAGGTTGCCCAGGGCAGTGACATTTTCAAGCTGGGGTTAACACGAGGTTAAAGCTCTTACCTCGCAGATAATTTCATTCTTAAAAAGGATCTGAGGGAGCCAATTCCAGTCACTTTTTTTTTGAATGGAAAGAAGGTGTGTTCACTTGAGTTTCTTTAATGAACGCTGGCAGAAGAATCAGCTGTCGGTGTTCAGATCCCAGACGTCTCCCTCAGAGCTATTCCGTGCCCTCTGCTCCCTTGGAGTTATTTAACACCAATTATTAATATTTGTGGTTAATCTTGACTGGCTGTGACATCCTCGTGTGCTGTGCTGGTGCTTTACTGCACCTACAAAACTCCTGCATCGTTGATAAACCTTCAGAAATAATTGCTGCTCTATTCAGAGGTGGTTTTAGTTAAAATAGCCATTTTCTCTTTGATTTTTCTCCACAGGTTCACTAATTAATATTAATGTGATTTTTTTTTTCTGTCAATCACTTCTCCCCACCACATTCGTTTGGGTTGATATCAGCTTCACCTCCTGCACTCAGATCTGAGCTGCATTTCAGGAATTCCCAAGCCTGTAACTCACCCAGGCTCCGAAACACGAGATCTTTTCACTGTTCATGGATATTCACTTGCTTTATTTTTAATTTTTGTTCCCCAAGCTGACTCTGATGCTCAGCAAGTGACCTCTCTCCAGCTGCCAAGATGGTAATAAACGTCTGTCTCCCACAGTTCAAGCCAAGAATTCACTGCAACAAGGTAAAATAGTGATGTGGGGGGGTTTGGGGAATGGGAGGGATGGAGGGATTAGGTGGAATTGTCCCGGGGAGGGCTTGTTCACTGTTCCTCTGGGATAATCAGCGTCACTGCTCTGATGTGGCACACACTAAATATTGGAGGGAAAAGCCCTAATTTAGGAGGATCTCATAACCAGACAGCATTATGTGCTTCCAGGCATAAGTTCTTGGACTTGAGATCCCTTTTTCCCTGCAATATTCCAGCTTTCCCTCTGCCCAGTGGAACACACAGCTCTTGACAACGTTTGCTGAGGTTGCTTTCCAAGTATTTCTGTTTTCACTTAGCACATCAGGATCTCTTTAAGAAACTCGGTTTTAATTAAAATCTATTTTTTAAGTTTCCACACCAACTCACCCCAAAACCCAAGACAGCCTTGGATTTGTAAATACTGTGCTGCAAAAAGCAGCAGTACTGGGATTTTTTGTGGAGAGACCCAGCCGTGCCACGGAGGTTTGGTGTGATTGTCATGATCAAGACCGTATTAATCAGGTGGAATAAATGGATTTTCCTCGTTTTTAGTTGTCCCATTCAGCAAGTGCTGCAGACTCCTTAGGCCCTGGAGCTTCCAGGAAAGGGAATGGGTCAAGCCAGTGTGCCCAGGAGCAGAGCAGGGGGTAGGATTGGATGTTCTGGGAGACTCAGCCTGGTTTGATGGATCTCCCTCAGGGGTGGGTGGGGTGGGTTCCAGAGGCTGAGTGACACCCAGAGGTTCCTCTGGGATCCTGTGACTGTGATTCCAAGTGCATTTCCACACGGCAGGATCAGTTGGCACAAAGAAAATCAGGAGACTCCCATCTGAAAAGGGAGACTGAAAGAGGAGACTCCCACCTCCCCCACACTCACCCTCTGCTCCCAGCCACCCTCTCCCACTTGACTTATTTCACTGATCCAGCCAAAACCACGAATCATCCCTGATTTTCCACGCTTCCAGGAGCTAAATGAGGTCAGCACATGGTGACAGAGGGTGCAGAAGAGGGGATGGGAGCACGTGGCTGGAGGAGGGTGGGAGTGGGTCTGCTCTGTCTTGGAGCAGGGATCTCCTGCCTGGTCTGAGGCACACAGAAAGCTCAGCCTCGGCTCCTGGTTGGTGTCACCTTGAGAACCTGTGGAAGTGCTTGTGAAATTACCTTCCTTGCATTTCCTTGCTCCAAACTAAACCCGGTTGTGTCCTGGCACGCAGATCTCTGCCGATGGCTACGAGGTGGAGAACCTGATCTCCGAAGACCTGGCCAGGAGGAACCGCGGCTTCCGCAGCGAGTACTTCATCAAACCCCCGGTGCACGTCACCATCTCCTTCCCCTTCAACATCGAGATCTGCAGGATCAACGTCGACGTCTCCTCGGGCGGGTACCAGACCTTCTCCGGGCTGGAAGTTTACACCTCTACCTCATGCAACAAAACCTCGTGGCAGAGCCCTGAGGGGCAGTGCTCAGGGCTGGCCGGGCAGCCCGTGTCGGACAAGGACACCTTCACCCTGGTGGGCAAAGCTGTCTTAAAAAACCAGAGCAAAGTGACTTTCGGCCACAGAGGCTTCAAGCCGAGGCCTCCCTTCCATCAGATGGAAAATGTCTTCTCCTACCCCGGCTCGGTGTCTCAAGACCTCTGGAACAAAGGGCCGGCCTCACTCAGCAACGTGTCCCACCTCAAAATCTGCATCACCCACGTGGCCGGCGGGGGCCTGCCCAGCATCAAGAGGCTGGAGGTGTGGGGACAGCCTGCCAAGTCCTGCCCTCAGGAGGTGATCGAGGGCGTCTTCCAGGTGGCCTCCCAGTTCCTGGCCCAGGACGTGGGCGGCCTCAAGCCGGAGCTCTGGACGCCGATGGAGAGCGACTGCGTTCCCTTCAGCGCCAGCGAGCAGCAGACCCTCCACAAGCTGGTGGATGTCGTCCAGGACATCCCTGAGGAATTCCTGGACCCCATCACTCTGGAGATCATGACTCTGCCCATGCTCCTGCCCTCTGGGAAGGTGATTGACCAGAGCACCCTGGAGAAGTGCAACCGGAGCGAGGCCTCTTGGGGCCGGGTTCCCAGCGACCCCTTCACGGGCGTGGCCTTCAGCCAGCACTCGCAGCCCCTACCTCACCCCACCCTCAAGGCCAGGATAGACCACTTCCTGCTGCAGCACAGCATCCCTGGCACCAACCTGCTGGGCAGGGCTCACGCCCCGGAGAGCCTGGTGCCCTCCTCCATCACCATGTCCTCTCTGAAAAGGAAAATGGACTGCCTGGATCAGGGCTCCCTGCAGCCGCCCTATTTTTCTGCTACAAACTTACTTGTCACGGCTACCTCAGAGAACAGTGCTAAAAAAATGAAAGCTGACAGTGACTCGCACTTGATCCAGATGGACTGTTCCACAGGTACTGTGGCTCCCCAGCTCACCTCTGGTCCTTGGGTGTTGTGACAGCCCCAGGCTGGGGTTTCAAATCAGGACAAAACCAGTACAAATTCCCATCCCACCTCTAGAAAGCTTCCAGGCTGTTTGGGTGTGGTGAGGCTGGGTCATTTCAGTCACCTCTGGTGTTCCCTGTTCAGTGTTTCACAGGCCTTGTTTGCTCAGGTTCCCTTTTTAGTTTGGATTTCCTTTCTCCTCCTTCCACATGGAGACAACGCTTTTCTCACCGTCCTGGTCTGAAGTTTCTTTTTCCAGGGTGATTTATTGTGTCCTGCAAAAACAGGAAAAGAAATAAGTGGTGGTGCGGTGGTGATGGCACGGGGAGCCCTGGCTGTGTGGATCATCACGAGGAGGGAAGTGGGGAGGAAAACAGGAATGGGACACAGAACAAAGCACAGCAAGGGAATTGCAGGGAGGAGGGACAGCCCAGCCTGGGAGAGACTTGCACAGAATTCACAGGTGGTTAAAGCAGAAAACCTGGTGGAGAATAAATTAGATAAGAGATGTGACTTGTGGCTACAGGGGAAGGAAATGGGCCCTGGTTTCCCTTTAATTATGCTTTTTTCAGTGCAAAATGTTCTGCAGATCTGGAGAAAAGGAGGCTCAGAGGGGACCTTGTTGCTCTCAAGAGCTCCCTGACAGGAGGGTGCAGCCGGGTGGGGGTCAGGCTCTGCTCCCAGGGAACAGGGACAGGAGGAAACAAGAGCTGCACCAGGGAAGGTTTGGGTGAGATACTGGGAACAATCCTTTCACAGAAGGGATTGTCCAGCCCTGGCCCAGCTGCCCAGGGCAGTGCTGGAGTCCCCATCCCTGGAGGGATTTAAAAGCCGTGTGGATGTGGCGCCTGGGGACAGAGGGTGTGGGTATCTTGTGGTTGGCTCAGTTTCCTGGTCTGCTCTAACCCCGTGGTCTGTGACGTGTCAAAAGGTGCCCCACAGCTGCTGGGACCTGTCACTGCCTTCACCCTTCTCCCAGACTGTCCCAAAATGTTTTGAGGACAAAGCTGAGGCGGCCGTTTGATTTTAAACAAATTCCTTGGTTGAAAATCATTGATGTGGGGTGGGGAGAAGTCAGACTGCACATTTCTGTTCTGACCCCTCAGCCTAGAGCTCACTCCCTGTTTTAGGAGGAATCTTTGGCTGTTTTGGCTGTGGAGGTGTGTGACAGCTCCCCCTGGGATGTGCCCCAGCCCCACAGGAGCAGGAGCTGCCCTGGGGGTCCTGGAGCAGCCGTGCCCATACATAAATAACAGCAGAGTGCTCAGCCCACGGAGCTCGTGCTTCACTGGATCACCAGCCTTGATTGGTGAAGCAAATGTGCAGCACCAATTGGGAGCTCTTCCTCTGGGACATGGGTTTAACAGGATTAGTGATGCACACAACATTCTCTTAATGCTTCCTCTTAATTAGTGCCACAGGGCAGCCCTGCAGGGAGGGTCCAGCCCTGGCCCTGGGGCTCAGAACTGGGACAGAGAGGGAAAAACAAGTCCCACAGATTTCATTAAAGGTTTAAATGTTCTCTGCAAGCTGCATGGAGCAAGGCTGCGAGTGCTGGGCTGAGGGAGTGCCTGGGATTTCAGGGAAAAACAACTTTCTGGGTTATTTGGAGTTTTGCCCTTTTTCAGACCTGCAGGCTTCTGCAACTCCATGAAAGGAGGGTACAGCCAGGTGGGGGTCAGGCTCTGGCTCCCAGGGAACAAGAGGAAATGGCCTCAGGGTGTGCCAGGAGAGGTTTAGGTTGGGTGTTAGGGAGGATTCCTTCATGGAAAGGGTTGTCCAGCCCTGGCACAGGCTGCCCATCCCCAAAGGTATTTAACAAATGTGTGGATGTGGCACTTGGGGACATGATTTAGTGGTGGCCTTGGCAGTGCTGGTTAAGGGTTGGACTGGATGATCTTGAAGGGCTTTTCCAACCCAAATGTTTCTGATCCTTTATAAGCTGGCACTGGGACACCACATGAATGTCTGGTGGTAATCCACAGGGAATTCCACCTCTAGGACTCAAAGGAGACGAGGCACTCCACCCCCATCCCAGCCCCTCAGTGGGGAAAAGACACCTCTCAAGAAAACAAGTGGCAGGGCTCCTGAAATCCTCCCAGGTTCAGAGCCAGGGCAGTGCTTCCATCTCAGATTCTTTTTCCCAGCATCTGCTTCTTCATCTTTTTCTTGTCTTTGCAGATCTCACCTCTGTTTCCCTTTGCATACCTGGTGTCTGTGTTCCCCTTTGCAGACCTGATCTCTGTGTTTCCCTTAGCAGACCTGTTCCCTCAGTTCCCCTTTGCAGACCTGATCTCTCTGTTCCCCTTT
>VZTJ01000109.1:0-11047 GCA_013397795.1 Orthonyx spaldingii
CACAGAAAAATTAAATAAAATCTTGTAGGTGTGCTGGCTTTTAGCCAAAAACTCAAGTGGATAAACTCAAACCACTACACCAGTATAAACTGATAGTCCAAGAGCAAGATTTAAAATAAAAGAAGAAAGATATAACTGGTATCAAATCCAGTAGTATGTGGTTTGTGATCCTCTAGAATGTACTGTCTCCTTACAGCACATCTCTGATCTTACTACTTTTCACAATTTTTTCTCTCCTCTCTGCCTGTTGGAGATCAGCATGTGTAAACTTAATCCTGCTGAAAATCTGAATTTTGGCTTTGAAGACTGCTGATTACAAGACAGAGAAAATATCTTTTCCCATCTTTTTTTGAAATCACAGATTTCCGATTTAAAGTATGATCACTGCAGGCCCAAAAGTAGGAGGCAGTGCTAAGAAAAACCTGGAGATGTTGTATGTCCCAGTTCCTGTCTTTCACAGGTGAAGAGACTTCTCTCTTCTGACTTTATGCCTTGGATCTTATTGCAGAGGGAAGACAAAAACAAACGGCTGCTGTCTCTCCTGGTTTAGTTTTGATAGGTGATTTTTTTTTTCTCACAGGGGCTAAAAAGAATTGAAGAAGGGAAGGACCTTTTTACTGACATAACTGCTGCCTTCAAGGAGAGAAGAACCTGGCTGGGAGACAGGAAGAAAGGTTTATACAACCCCCCAAAATAATAAAATACTTGCTTAACTAAAAAGAGGTTGGCCTGGGCCTGGTCTTCTTGCATATGCTTGAGCAATGGGAAAACCAGCTATGGAGATGGCAGCAGTGCATCTGAACTGTCTGAGCATGTTGGCACTCACTTCCTTGCCTGCTCTATATTTGTCCAGCCTATGATGTGTTGTGGGACTACCTACAAACAGAGGCTAGACAAAATTAAGAGGGTAAAAAGCTGTTAAATTTATTGAAGGGCCTCCAGGTACATTTAGGGCAGTCAAAGCCCATCCAGAGGCTACACACAAAATGGACAACCGATCACAGGTTTTTCATACTTCGTAAGTTTTGTCCAGTTGCATATGGGCGGTTAATCCTCCAATTACAGATTCAGATAATGAAGTCATTTACTCCAAGTTTGCTTCCCCCCAATTCACTGTTGTTTACGTATCCTGGGGCCTGAGACAGTAAGGTGTCCTTGAGTTTCAGGCTTAGAGAAGAATTGTTTTGTTTAAAATGGGGGAACAGTAGCTTAGCACTGTATATGGAGTCTAGAGTTATACACTAAAGAACTACAGGATTACAGATACATGAAAAATGTAGAAGCTAAAATCCTAAGGCATCACCTAGACAGGTCCTTAATTACTTAATTATTTTGTGACTTCATTCTTGAGTCAGAGACAGTCAAGATTTGGTGATTTGTACCAAGCAAGTTCTGTCAAAGAAGTTCTTGGTTATTACATTGCAGATCCAGTCCTGCAACACAGCCCCCTCAATACAGCATCAACAAGGAGATATCCTATCTAACTCCACCGGGGATTTATGTATCTGACTATGCACTGGAATGGCAATATGGCTTGAAAAGAATATATACCCATGTATGAGCATATCCCATATACATGCGTGATGAGCACAGTCGCAGACAAACTCCAGGTAGAAGATCACTCTAAGTAAAGAGTTCTGCACACAAATCTTCTTTCCCACCCGTCCCCATCATTTCCAGTGTGCTAAAGCTATTGGAATGTTCTCCCTCTGGCATGTATGACAATCTCCAGCTTTTAGCAATAGCTGTTCTCAGTGATCACCAGGAAGAATTGTGGAGAAGGACGACGTGCGATACAAAGTAGAAGTGAAAGACCAGCACCTCAGATGGTCTCTTTTATAGCTGTGTTGCCTCTGTAAAGAGCTCAGGCATCTGGAAGGTCTATTTACCTCATTAGAAGATCATACAGAGACCAAATCTCTGTCCTTCTTTCTCACTCACTTTCCCAAGCAAGTTCTGTCCTTTAAGTCCCAAAATAAGGTGCAAGATAATGGAATTTGTTAATGCAAGAGAGTGATAGCCCAGTTTACATGAGCCAATGTGCAGCAGACATTCCAAGAGGTAGAAGTGTAAGGCCACTATTGACAAGTTTTGAAAACCCAACAGTAGAGATTATGGTCCCAGTACATAAAGCACAGCTTTGGTGGTGCAAATCACACTGTGAAAAAACCCAAGGTGTTGCCTGACAAATGACATGCAGCACCACACAAGAGAGCTTGCCTAGACCCAGCATTGCACAGCACGTTTTCTGGAGGTAGAGAGGACAATCTGGTCATCATGGTTATGACACAAGTTCACCTTTTATACAGGAGGAACTTGCCATTAGGAGAGTGTAAGGTGTTTTAAAAAGGGAAATTTTTCTCTGTTTTTTTTTTTACAGGTGAAGAAAAAGAGGTAAAGTGAACCAAATTACCCAAGGCCAATCAGAAATTTAGTAACAGAGTCTGAATCAGACATTGGGCTGACTAGTGGGTCAGAATCAAGTTAATTAGGTATTCATAAAGCTGTGTTATTCACTAGTCTGAATGTGTCCACACTAGAGGGTGCTACACTGCTTTTGTAAAGTAATTTCCTGTATTTCTTTTATTTAAGCTCATGCTGAACTCAAGTAAAACTTCTTTTTGCTTGACAGTGAAGATCTAAAGAACAGGAACTATTCTTGAGTAATTCAATGTAGGCATGCAGTTTTGCTGTGGAGAATTAAGTTCCTAAGGAGGAAAAGAAACTCCTTTTTAGATCAATGCATTTGCAAGGGCATTTTCCCAGGAAATATTGTACACATACATAACTATACATATAAATAAACCCCTTTATTCATATGAGCATTTTTTTAAAAAAGAGAATAGAATAAAAGAGAATTTTAACAGATGTAGTGGAACAGAACTTGTAAGTGTTTTTTGAAAACAGTTTCAATCAAAACGTTGACAGTCAAATTTTTATGGTAGAACATGTAGTATAATAGATTGTAGATATAATTTTACCAGTAACAGTCTTTCCTTAAATATCTTTTAAAAGTACACATACAGATTAAAAAAATCCAACCCAAAAATTCTTTCTCCAGTAAATTTAAGAAAACTAATTAAATTAAGAAAAACCTCTCATTCTGAAAATGGTGTGGGATGAATTTGTGTAGCTCAGGGACTGTGAACACAGACTAGGTATGACATCAGGATCAACGACATTTGTAATCAGTCAAGGGAGTGGGTGAGATTCTGCTCCTTTTAGAAGGGCAAAAATTCAGAGAAACATTGTTGAGGTTTATGGTGGCATTAATTTAAGATTGTAGCATCAGTGTTATGCTACCAAAAGTGTGTCCTTAACAAGGAACATGCCTACACATGCATGCACAGATATGCATGTGTGCACAGACAGAGAATGCAGACATCAGCATGTCTCAGCTACATTCTTTGGAACAATTTTCTTTGGCTTGAGAGTGAGAAATAAATTTTGCTGCTGGGAACATAGGAGCCCAGAATAGCTATTATAGAAGGAGTTAAAGGTTAGTTTTCTCCATGGGCAACTCAACAGACTCTAAATCAAACACCAGTGAGAGAAGCCATACCATGTGGAATTGAAATGGACATAAATTATTCTGCTTTTTTTCTAAGTTCCCTTCTGTACTACAATTACCTTATGTTGGCTTTAGCCGAATGAGTGCATCTCTCATACTTTCAGATATCAGATTGCAAATACTTGTGAGAATTAATACACTATCTGCATACAGACCTGAGAAAAATTATAATTTTGAACTGCTTTCATCAAACCATGTCTTCCTCCTGATCTTAGGTCCATAAGGTACGCAGACATGCTCTCTGCAAATTTATGTTCAGGATTACAATTTTCATAGCATCCTTCATGAAGATTATGGGAATGTTGGATTACACTGGTGACAAATTTATGGAATGAAGGTTGTCAATAATTCAATTAAGCTGCTACTAGAAATTTTTCAATATATTCCCTGGTAGCCACTGTTGTAAGTCCTTTTAAAATGACTACATAGCAGTGGAACTCGTTGAATGTGAACCTGAAAAGGCAACATGGCTGGGAAATTGTGGTATGTATTGATTAATGCTGAAAAAAAAAATCTCCTAGCTTCCGTCAGGAAGGTAGCTGCTGGAAAAGAAGGTAAGAGACTTCTAAATTAAAAAGTTCTCTCCACAGCAGCTAGTCAATGCTGCACTTGAGTGCACATTTTGCAACTTTCCACTGACTGTCCCCAGTTTCTGTGTTGAATTATCACTTCTCTTCAACTTCAAACTCACATGGCACCTCTGGTTGGCTTTTTCCCTGACTTTGTGAGGGATCCCACTCTCCTTGACACATGCTCCATGGCACACTTTGCTACAGCAAAAGCTCTGCCCTCACATATTTGCTGCTTATGGTGCTTTACAGCTGCCATAAAAACAATTATTTTCATGTTTGGATTAAAGAGGTAAACAAACTTACTGAAGTCAGAGGTGACAGGTTTCTCAGAAACCCTGGTAAGTTCTTCTGAAATTCAGAAGAGTCTTTTTTGACAGGGGACATAATTCCTGGTGCATGGCAAGGTGTCTGTCCCCTGTTGTTGTCCTCCAGCTTTGCGTTGTGTCTGATGTGGCTCTGTGTGGCTACTCAATGGACCATAACAACTCCCTACCTTGCTAAACTCCCACTCAGCAGTAGTCACTTCAGAAAACCTATTCGGAATGTTCTTTCCACTGGTACTCTGCACATGCCATGGCTCAGAGTGCAGAGCTGAGTTGCCCGGCCTGGGGAGGGTGGGGAGGATGCTGTCCCTGCAAGAAGGAGCTGGGCAAGGCAGATCACAGCAACCTGTTTCTGTGCCCTGGTTTTGGAGACAGAGCATGTGAGGTCAGGGCTCTGAGTTGCACCTACCATTTCAGCATCTTTGCACACTGGAGATACTTCATCCTATGAAAACAAATGGAAAGGAAACAGGAGGAAAAGGAGCACAGATAAAGCCAGACAGGGACAAAATGGTGTATCCTTCCCTTTCAGTGGCATAAAATTCATTGGGGTCCCATTTATCACAGGGCCCTCTGCACCTTCCTCTCCAGCTCCCGGTATGTAGATTTCACAGATATCAGATGATATTGCAGACCCATTGTTTGAAAACCAGGCGCACAAACTGTCAGTTATTATTTACATTCAGTGGACTGCCATCAACCAAAGAAGGTAATACTGGAATTTCATTGCATTTGCTGATAGCAGAGCAGCTCTGCATGTCATGAAAGCTTGAACTTGTGAGAGATGAGATGTCCAGGTCCTGGAAGAATTGCTTCACACTAGGAGAGTGAGAGGGACAATGCTTTTGTTGCCATTTTCCTCACCACTGGCACTTGCACAGTGAAGCCTGAGGGCTAGGCTAGCCTGAGGTCCAGCCTACTGGCAGTGCAAACAACTGGTATCTGTCACTCAAAGCAATGCGTAGGTGTCTGTGTATTTCCACTCACCTGAAGCACAGTGCAGAAATAAGAGGCACAGGGTTTTTTTGCTTTCAATAAGGGTATAAACCCTTATTGAAAAAGTATTTTTGGACATCTGGAGGTCAGGCATAGAGCGCAAAGCGTCAAGAAAACACTCTCTGTTCCACTCTGAAGAACCTTTAATCATCATTAAACCAGCTACGATTACTTTGAAGGTCTCCAGTAATTTTTGTCTCCAGTAACTTTTGCACATCAGTAGGAAATTCATCCTGAAGTTGAGAAAACATTCATGTTCCTCTGTGGCTTTTTACTCACCAGCTTTTCATTGTACTCTGATCTTTCTTTATGTTGTTCTGCAGGACACAGAAATAGACGACTTTTTCTCTTTTTTGACTCTAAGTAACTTCTGTCTTCAGACAAGGTGCTTTAACTAGTACTCAGGTTATCCTGCATTTAATCTCCCTGTGAGATGTGCTCTTCCTGTGTTTCTTACCACATTACTTGCAGGGAGTGAAGAATCAACATCTAAACTAGAAGACAAGAGCCCACTCACATCTTTTACCACAGAGGAGGAATAGGATCACTGGTGATCCAGGTATAGCATGATGCAGGGACAGATGTCACTTGTGATTTCTCAGGCTCACTTTCAAACCAGATCTCCTAAACCTGTATGTTTAAGCATGCATAAAATGCACACTTCTTCTCCCACATTGTTTGATTTATGATTCAGTGTGGTGCCTCTCTTCTCCAAGGCTTGTCTGCAAAGCCAAACCATCCAAACAGAACAGCTAGCTCTGTTTGGTGACATTAGACCTTTAACTCAATCACCAGCAATGTCTGCTGATTCTTTTATTTCAAATCCTGACAGATCACGTGGGTGGGCTGTTTTATTTGCACGTGGCACTATTTGTATTTTCTTGTGTTAAAAACCTAGGAAACTGCATATGTATATACACATATATATAAATATAAATATATATAAATTGCACCACTTGTTGCCAAGAGAACATAAGAGGTAAAAGTTGAGTACTTGGGAGTTAGGTAATGCCAAAAACACTTGAACTCCCTTGTGTGTGCACATTCTGAAACAGTCTCTACTTACAGGATCACATTACTCCTGTTTCCACAGGTCAGACAATACTAGGTGCTGTAAGCCGGTGGAAAGCTTGATTCTATGTCTCTCCTGCTCCTGTGACAGAAATTAGGGGATAAAATGCAGAACAGCAAACTGTGAGGAACAGGGTAGTTTGGCAACAGGTGTAAGCAAGAAAATCATCTGGTTGAGATATAACATCTTCAAGGTGTGTGCCAATGTTTGGCACAAACGTTCTGATAAAAGACTTAATCTGCCTTCATTCTGTTCCCCTGTGGTCTGGTCTGCCCTTGGGACTTTGTGCTGCAAATTGTAATTATGACCGGCGGTAAGATTCTCCAGTGTGAGAAAAGTAGAACTCAAGGGAAAGAGTCATAGACACAAAATGTAATTTTCTTTCTGCTGCACACTGGTGTTCCAGAGGTGTGGGAAAGGGAAAGGATTTCATAAGACTAAATTGCAGAGTTATGTGACAGGTCAGCAGTTTTACTAGGTTTGTCCTTCACATTGGTGTGGAATATCAAACTCCATGCATTCAGGCACTTTGCAAGTTTTTTATTGTTTATTCCTGGGAGCACAGTAAAAAACTACTGTCCTCAGGCATGTCTAGTAGCCTGCTACATAGTAACCCTTTTTCACTGTAGTAAAGAAAAAAAAAATTGAGAAAAAGGAATTAAAAAATGAAGGAAATGAAAGGGAGAAAAAAGCATGTAAACACAACATGAAAGTATGTTCGCTTTGCCAAAACTTCATTCATAACAGTAAGAATATGTTTATTGATATTGAATTAACTTCAAACAAAAGCCCAGGACTGAGGAAAAATGGGTGTCGACTAGAAAAATGGCACAGGAACAGAATAGATGAAAAATGTTCTCAAGGTCAGTTTTAGGACATCTGTTGTTCATAACATGTGTCTATATATAAATATAAAATTACTTGGATGAGGGTGTTGAAAACCTAAGCAATATCCAGCTCCAGTTTCCGTTTGCTCACTCTGGAGTAATTCCACAGGCCTTAGTGGAGAAGATCCAGATTTACCCTAGTTAAAAGATGGAGAGGACGGTCTGAGGCAGAGAGCTCAAAACTCTTAGGGCTCAGAGTTTACAGATGATGCAGAGGATGAACAAATAGCAAGGAACAGTGTAACCAGATTCCAAGGGATTTGGATTATGTTGAGAATTGGAGCCGGCAGATGGCAAATACAGTTCATTGTCAAAATGATAAAATAATGAGGCTGAATTCAAGGAGACAATCTAGGGAATAACTGCTACATTCAGCAAACATCGTAACTAGAAAAGAGATTAAGGCAAAATGATTGAATGCCTCAGCCTGTTACACAGCTACAGTAAACAGAAAGGCTTGTGAGGTATATGCTTAAGTTCTGTAGTAGAGGTAGGAAATATTAAAGATGCACAATAGTTATAGTATCTAAGGCACTTCCTCAACAATTGTCTCTGCTTCTAATTATAAGTGTGCAGGAAAGCTATCCTATCATTTTCCTCACCTCTAAGAAGGCCTAGAACTGATCTTACAATGTAAGATAGGAGAAAGGACACCTTGGTGTGGTTTTGTCTCTGCCATTTCTTCCAGTATAAATGCAGGATCCCAGTTAGCAGATGAAGGTGGAGAAGATCTCAGTGACACACAAGCATTGCACACCCTCACAAAAGAGACTTCAAACCCTGAGTTTCTCCAAGAGAAAAATGCTTGAGACTGGTAGGCATGCCAGCATTTCAGGAAATCTCTCTCATTTGTCTAGTACCTGTGTTGGTCCAGCCTTGTGATGAATTTGCAATAATGAGAGTGAACAGAAAAGGCTCAAGAAGAGGCATTCTATCTCTATTCCCACATTCACCATTTATACTGGCACCATTCTCAGTTCCAGAGTGAGAGGGACCAAGAGAAACCTTATCTGAAAACCCACGGGTACCAAGAAGAGTATACTCCTCTGATACGCAAGAAGGATGTAACAACAGGTACAGAGCAGGCGGAGGTGCTCATTGAGTTCTTTTTCTCAGTCTTCACTGGCAGTCAGGTTTCCCACTTTCTCTCAAGTCCCTGACCCTATGGGTAAGTGTGTGGGAGTGAAGTCCATTTCACTGTAAGGAAAATGCAGGTTTGGGATCACTTGATGAAGCTAATAGCCACCAGGCTATGGGACCTGATGAGATACATCCCAGAATCCTAGAGCAATTAGCTCATGTTGTTGTCAAGCCACTCTCCATCATATTTAAAAACTCATGGCAGTCAAGTAGAGGTCCCTGAGGACTGGAAAAAGGGAATTGTTGCTCCCAGTTTTAAAAACGGGGAAAAGGCAGGATGTCACGACTGAGGCATGGACTCAACCCGGCAGAGAAACTGAGACGTTTCTTACAAAAGGCAAATTCTTTTTATACCCTTCTACAACACACAGTATTTCCTTACATGGTAATTCTTATTAAGAGACCTATCACATGTTGCTAGGTCAGCAACACACTTCTTAGTGTCCTTATGTGGGGTGATCACTGTGATCGCTGTCCACTCCTCTGGCAGGGGCCTCTGTAGGGCTGGCTGCCCTGTAGCATTTCTTCCTTTTAAGATCAGGCAGAGACAAGCTTCCCTGTGCATCCATGGCATGCTGCAGGTGTGTCCCAGCAGCTCAATCCCATCGTAACTCTCCCCACAGACGGAAAAGGAAAAAGGGGAACTACAGACTGGCAGGCCTCACCTCTGTGTGGTGGTCACCCAGCCAGTAGCAGAGCCAGTGGCTGGGTTCCCAATGGGTGATGAATCAGCAGCCCCGCCTGCCTTCTCCATGTGGATCAATAACAACGTGGAATGGGCAGACTATCCCTCTCAGGACAGTGAGCCTGAGGGGAATGGGGAAGGCAGGCTAGGGTAATTTCCCGCCACTTGCCCTCGTCTGTCAAAGTTCTATCTCCTTCCCCATTCCCTCAGAGTTATTTTAATATTCATAGAGTTGGTTTAATATTCATGTCATACTGGAAAGTTCTGATGTTCTGTTATCCCCATTGGGTTGTTTAAATTTGTCCCTCCTTCACTCCCCAGTTATTGGATACCTGTCACTACCCATTACGTTTCCCATTGGCTTATCCCTGTCCTCCTCCCCTTTCTCTGTTCCCTTAAAACCCCCGTGTAACCGTCCCCCATTGCTCATTCAGTAGCTCCCACCCTTGCTGCTAATTCTCCTGTCCTTTTGGATAGGGAATAAACTCAAGGTTGCTGCTACGAGTAAGTCCCTCTCTCCTCCTTTACCTCCGCCGCACTGGCTACACTGTTCCCACCGACTGCTGCCAGCCCCAGCCTGGGCTGTGAGGCAAACAGCTCTTCTCAGAGCTACCCTGCAGAGGCTTCAAGGTGAGGAAAGCCTTGCCGACCGGGTGCTCAGAGATCTTGTTGCCTGCTGACGGTCAAGCGGTCAAGCGACACCTCTGTGCCCAGGAAGATCATGGAGCAGATCCTCCTAGAACATGTGCTATGGCACATAGGAGACAATGGTGTGATTCAAGGCAGTCAGCACAGCTTTACTAAGGGCAAATCATGCCTGACCAATCTGGTGACCTCTCGAGTGATGGCAACAGTGAACAGGGAAAGACTGATAGATATTGTCTACCTAGATTTCTGTAGGGACTTCGATACAGTCCCACATCACATCCTTATCTCCAAATTGCAGAGACATGGACTTGATAGATGTTCTATTCTGTGGATAGTGAATTGGCTGGATGGATGCAGCCAGAGAGTTGTGGCCAATGGCTCTATGTCCATGTGGAAGCTGGTGAAAAGTGATGTCCATCAGGACTCTCTCCTGGGACCGGTGCTCTTCAATATTCTCCTCAATGGCAGTGGGATCGAGTGCACCCTCAGATTTGGAGATGACACAAAGCTGAGCAGTGCAGCTGACACAACAGAAGGATGGCATGCCATCCAGAGGGTCCTGGACAGACTTGAGAATCGAGCTTATAAGAACATCATGAAGTTCAACAAGTCCAAGTGCCAGGTGCTGCACCTGGGTTGGCAGTGCCAGACAGGAATGAAAACTGGGAAAAGAAGTCATTGAGAGTAACCCTGCTGAGAAGTGTTTGGGGGTACTTGTGGATGAAGGGTTAGACATGAGCCATGCACTTATGATATGCATGAAAAGCTGAACACGAGCCATGCACAGAAAGCCAGCTGCATCCTCGCTTCATCAAAAGAAAAGTGGCCAACAGGTAGAGTGATGTGATTTTCTGGCTCTACTTTGCCCTCCTGAGACCCCACCTGGAGTGAGCTGTCCAGGTCTGGAGTCCCTAGCACAGGAAAGACATGGACCTGTTGGAGTGAGGCCAGAGGTGACCACAAAGGTGTCATGATCCAATTATTAGGTTCTTAGAAATACCTCTGCCCAAATTAAGGTACAAACGAGACCATATGCCAATCAATAGTGTGGGTTTTATTTGATAGTAGATATGAGAGAGACAGAGAGAGAAAAGGATAGTCAAAGAAGGAACAGCATATAGGTGGGATGTACAGAAAGAGGGTGACAGAGACA